>BLBF01000071.1:6001795-6022054 GCA_015471245.1 Laticauda colubrina
TATCTATCTATCTATCTATCTATCTATCTATCTATCTATCTATCTATCTATCTAAATAGATATCTATCTATATCTAAATAGATATCTATCTATCTGAATACTTATTTGCTTTTTTATCTAAAGAATTCATCATGATCTTTTTGGATTTGCACCGTTTGAAGAAACGCCAATTGTTTGCATGGTTTGTGCAAACAATAAAACGACTCACATTCCTCGCCCAGCCCTTCCTTACCGGGAACACTGCTATTCAGCGGGTTGCTCACTACGCCGTTCTTGCTATTGCTCACACAGGGCTCTTCCCCCCTTTCCAGCATGAGGACCAGGGTTGGTCGGGTGAGAATATAACCTGCAGGCATGGGAAATTTTTTTTTTGGGGGGGAGAAGAAAGTGGGAAGGGGGAGTTAGAAAGGATTCGGGTTCAGCTTTAAACAGGTTTATACATCCTTTCAGAAAAAGAAATCTACCCTAAATAAAGCAGGGCTTGTTTTACCAATCTTGGTTCTGCTCATCAGAGAACTGAAAATTGCCTCACTACTAGAAATCCAATAGAGATGCAGGTCGTGTTTAGCAACTGCCTCTTTTAGTGTCCGTTTGCAGTTTCAGCACTGGTGAGAAAGGAACTTTGGGACCAGTCTTCCTATTTTTCCACCCACTCAGGTCCGTATAGGTAGGCCTCGACTTACAGCGGATTGCTTAGCGACCGTTCAAAGTTATGACACAGCCTGAAAATGGGACTCGTGACACAGATTCAAAGATCTGGCCTCTGCCCACTCATCCCCTGCTTGTGATCATGTGATCACACATTTTGGGCACTTCGCAAACGGCCTGCCTTTACGGCCGTTTGCATCACATCACATGACTCGGTCTTACAATGTTTTTGTTATAAACTGGTGTTTACTTCTGGTTTCCGGCCAAAATGGCCCAATTGCAAACAATGAGTTCGCTTAATGACTGCCACATTTGCTTAATAACCACTGCAAAAAAAAAAAAAAAAGCTTGTAAAATCAGGCATCGTCATGTGATTATTCACTTGATGACCATTGTGATTTTCAGTTGAAATGGTGGGCTCAATTACGGTCATAAGTTGAGGATTACATGTAGAGTGAAACTAAGCATAGTTGTAGTTTTACTTAGCAACTATTTTGCTAAGAGCCATGCTGCTACTCCCCAATTGTCACTGAACAAGTGACAATTCCCTGAAAGAATAAACCTCTGGAGAATAAAATATCTTTTATATACTTTTGATCCCTTGTATTTAACAGACAAAGATTGATTTTTAAATTCAGCTTTTCTTACTGCATAAATATCCCGAGGTTTCCAATTTAGGCTACACTGAAAGGTTTGACCATAGAAGAAAAGCACAATAAAATCCACACAATGGGGGAAATATTACACTCTGATTCATAGTATCAGGTGAAAAATAGTTTATATTGAAATATGATCTATTCTTTCATTTGCCCCCAGAAAATAAGAAAACTCAAACTTCCATATTATACAGGTAGCCCTTGACTTACGACCATCACGGATCCCCAAATTTCCATTGAGAGATTTACTAAACAAATTTTGCCCCATTTTATGACACTTCATGCCACAGTTGGTTAAGTGAACCCCTGCAGCTGATAAAGTTAGCAACCCGGTTGTGAAGTGAATCTGCTTTCCCCATTGACTTTACTAATCAGAAGGTCGCTAAAGGGGAATCACGTGATCCCAGGACACTGCGACCATCAAAAATACAAACCAGTGGCCAAGCATTTGAATTTCAATCGCGTGATTATGAAGAGTCTGCAAAGTGGTCGTAACTGTGAAAAATGGCCATGAGTCACTTTTGTAACTTTGAGTGGCCACTAAATGAATTGTTGTAAGTCAAGGACTACCTATAATGCACTTTGGCCCCAGAAGACGTATCACGGCCATGGTGAGGAAAACTGAGTAACTACTCAACTTCGTTCCTTCTTCCCCTCCTACCCTTGCACGCCATAACTAGCCATCATGGTTATGCATCAGCAGGGAAAATTGGTTTGCAAACCTAGCTTAGGCTTGTCATGGAGTAGTTTGAGGGGTTATATGGAACAGACCTCCATTAACCAGCAGCATTTCCATAGCTTGGTTTCCCTTAAGGGCTCTCCCTGAACCACAAGGCCCTGGGATCCAATTACGGTGTAATTCTGCCATTGCTCAACTTGGCATCAGTGTGGAGTTGCTATAGCAACGTGGTGTTCAGGCCGGAGAGGAGAAACTAGTGTATTGACAGAGAAATGAGATGTGCTGTCAGAGTTCAGAAGCTCTGAGCAAGGGGGAGGATGAGAAGGAGGAGGGTCAACAAGAAAAATTGGGGCTTGAACAACCAGAGATGTAAGGATTCTCTGGAACTGGAGGGAGCCCATTTTTCCCAAGTCAAAATGGCGGAGATCTAGGTGCCTTTCTACCTTGGCGGCCACATATAGAAGGCCATGAAATGTGGATTGCAACCCCCAAAATGCCTTGCCAGCGGCCAAGCTGGTGGAGGCCAGAGGATGCTGAAACCCCAAACATCTGGAAACACTTGGAACTTAGATTGAGGTGTCCTAAGAAAAAAAAATATTGGAATTGCCATTTCTAGGCAGTGGCTGCAACTTGTGTGGAACCATGAGGCAGGTTTTTAAAATGCCAAATACCAAATCGAGAGTAGTTCATGGCGTATCTTCATATTCCACAGAAGTTTACTGAAATAAGTAACTTCTGAATCACTCTATGGCTGTCTTCACGTAAGACTCTGCACCATGTGCAGAAGACACTGATCTATAAGCTAAGGCCTGGTTTGTGTGTAACTTAGTGAGGCAGTGTTTCTCAGCCGTGGCAACTTGGAAGACTGGTAGACTCCAACTTCCAGAACTGGAGACTCACATATGCTTTCTTTTGGCCGTGGTTTGCTTTCCAAGCTTGTTTCAATTTTGTTTCTGAACGTTTCGTTGACAGACTGGATAACATCAGCAGCACGATTTTCTTGTCCTATTCTCCTCAGTTATAAATGCCTCGTGCACACGACATTTATAACTGAGGAGAATAGGAGAAGAAAACAACAAGCATGGAGAGCAAATCTGAACTAAAACCCGATCTACAAATATTTTCTATTATTTCGAAGTCACATACACTGTTGGGGGAATTCTGGGAGTTGAAGTCCACCCGTCTTCAAGGTTGAGAAACATCATGGAAGTCCCCATGAACTCAAGTTTAGTGTTTGTATGGATTTTAACCCAGCATCCAATGGAGCTACTAGGTCTTTAAATTTGGGCACTTGGCCCCTGGCACGTACTGTAAACAGTTTACAGAATCCTAGGATTATTGAGCACCATCTGCAACCTTCCTAACCAGCTTCCAACAAAGAGTCAATGTGGGAAGTTAAATTAACTTAACAGATCCCGGGATTCCCTTAACAATGGCAGTGACTTGTTTAAGAACTGCGGCCCAAAAAAAATTGGTGGTAAAATTTGGCATGTCTCAATTAACAAATTCCTGTTGTGGTCCGTGGGCAGCCTGTGGAGACAGCAGCAGAGTCAGACAGCGGGGAAGAACATGGGCCAATCCGGGAGTCTGGGGAGGACTCAGACAAGGGTCCTGTGTCCGATACAGAGATGGGGCCAGGGCCATCTGGGAGTTATGTGCTAACTCCGGAGCCTCCAGAATCTGGCAGCAGTGAGGCAGAGGAACAAGGGGAGCCTGTTCCCAGTGCACACGTGCGCAGAGCTGCCAGAAGGCAAGAGCAGCTGAGACAAAAGGGACGACTCGGGAGTAAGGCTTGGAGATGATTGGCCCCTCCCATAAGACATAAAGGAGGAGCAAAGGGACAGGAATCTTTGCAGGAAGCAACTTTGTTCGTACTGGTCGGTTTGAAACCTGAAGCTCAGTGTTGAATTTGTGTTCTGTTTTGGCCTCATTTAGTTGTTGGCAGCATTTCAAGGAAGATAAAAGTGGGGGCTTATCAGACTTATCCTGAAAGACTGGCAGACTTCCATGGGACCATTTACAAACTGTTTTAGACTCACTACGGGCTGTGAATGACTAAAATCCACAACCATTGAAATAAAGAAAAAAGGATTTGGGGACTAACGTGCGTTTATTAGTGTGTTAAAGCCTTGGTCAGAACAATTCCTTCCTTAGCAATGGAAATTCTGTTCCCAATTGTGGTCATAAGCCAAGGACCACCTGTCCTGTATAACACTCAAGGCAGCCCATCATAGCCATTGAGAAGTGATCGAAATTGTTGACTTACATCTGGGGAGTTCAGTCAAATGCTGTTTGTGGGAACACAGTGTCCACTATTAGAATTTATTTTTCAGCAAATCTGCAAGGAATTGGGATACAATGGTGGAGGTCTGTGGGGCTGAATTCAGAAAAAGGGTGTCTGTGAATAGGAGTGACCAGAGATACTGCACCCCAGCTCATTCGAGCATTAGCTTGCCCGGAAGGGTTCTGTATTCAAATTCTGGTGCCTTCTAGTCAGCAAACCCCGATGACACCAAAATATGGACATAAGTTAGTGTATGCAGAATGGCTTGGGCTAACAAGACACCAGGCATATACACTTGATAAATAACATAATAAAATAATAAAAGTGGTGCTTTTTGGTGTGATGACATCACTGGGGGGGTTGTCATCCTTGGACATCCTCAATTCTGGTTCTTCACACACACATTTGTTTTGTACCTAAAAGGCTGCCATCCCATGAAATCAGTCCCAAGCCCTATAAAACAAAGAGCGGCCAGATTCACACAACACGCTTCACTCAACCTACTAACCCTGGTGATAATTCACCCAAAGGAAGCCCGGTTAGCTTTAAACCCTGGGTTTGGGCCGCTGAGCCTGGTTCCTTTTTCCAACCTCCCTTCCCAGAAAACCCACTAAATGGGATGAATGCACTTTCCAGGGTTGCACGTATTGTAATAAACTGTGTGTGTGTGTGGGGAGGGGGGAGGAATCCCCTCTGGATCTGTCAGGCTGAGGCTTCCCCCCCCCCCCGTGCTATTCTCATGCATGCACCCCTCCCATCCCAGCCCCCACCCATCAATATGCCCTGAAATTGTATGCCGGGGTGACAACAAAATTTGCCTACCCCCCCCCCCCCCCCCGTACGACTGAAAGCAAATTTTGCTGCAATGCACCCGCGTTAAAAAAAAAGACAGAAGCCGGCTTGCTTGCAAGTGGAGTGTGGGAAGAGGGGCGGACCTCCCCCTCCTCGTTTTGGCCGGCCGAGAGCCCAGCTGGACGGGGAGGGCGCTCCCCCCACCCCACCCCCACCCCCACCCCCCTTCCCTCCCTCAGCATCGCCTGCAACGGGCATCGTCCTCCCTTGCATCCTTCCGCCCCGCCGAGCAGCCTTGCTCCCGCCTCCGTCACTCACCCGGCCGGGCGTCGGCACCGGCTTCAGGCTGCCTCTGGGGTCTTCCCTTCATGAGGCGATCGCGCCGGGTCATGCTGTCCCCGCGGGGAGCCGGGCGCAGCGCCCCACCGCATCCCTTCCCCAAGAGCCGGAGCCCGGAAAGGCGAGGCGCAAGGCCTGGTCGCCGCGGGGGAGGCGCCGCCGCCGCCGCCGCCGCCGCCGCCGCGCTCGCCCAATCGGCGGCACCTTCTCGTCCTTTTTCTCTCGGCGGAGAAAGGCAGGCGGACGATGAGGTAGCCGTGACGGAAGCAGCTTTCCCCACCCCCTCCCGGGCTGCGTTCACACAACCCGCCTGAACCCGGGTCAGCCGCTTCCGCGCGTCTGCATAAGGTGCCATCCTTGAGTTTGTTTCTCATTGAGATTTTTTTGTGGGGGCTAATCCCTTTCTCGTTTTTTTTAAATAACTATTAATTTATTAAATACATTTATTAAATGCATTAATTATTGAATGAATAATATTGAATACAGATAGTCCTCGACTTACAACAGTTTGCTTAGGTACCACTGGAAGTTGCAAGGGCACTGAAAAAAAAAAACAAAAACCGACATGTGGCCCTTTTCCATACTTGTGACCATTGCACCATCCCTCTGGTTGTGGGATACACTTGGATGCTGGAAAGCTGCTTTGTATTTATGACGGTTGCAGTGTCCCTTTTGCGACCTTCTGACCAGCAAATTCAATGAGGGAGCCAGATTCACTTAACGACTGTGTGACTAACGTAAGAATTTCTGTGATTTGCTTAACAACAGTGGCAAGAAAGATCGTAAAACGGGACAAAGGTCATTTAGCAAATGTCTCATGCAGCCACATAAATTTTGGGCTCAATTGTAGTTGTATGTCGAGGACTACCTGTATACCTAATGCTCCTTCTTATTCTTTTTCCTACAACCACCCTGCGAAGTGGGTTGGGCACATTAAGAGGAAGGATCCCCCAGCTGGTTTTCTTGACTAAGGTGGGATGAAAACTCAGTTTCCTGGTTTTTAGCCTGGTGTACTGTGTGGTCAACAAGATATGGTCCCAAAATTAATTAAGCTGTTGTGTGAACACAGCCAGGGGCAGCAACATAACCCATCCCTGCACAACTCTTCCTCTTGGCCTCCCCTGCCAGTTGTGTGTCCGGTCTGTGTGACTTTATACATCCACTAAACCTTGGTTTGCTCAATTACAGATAGGAAAAGCTTACGCATCCTGCAACCATGGTTTGCTCAATTACAGATAGGTGAAGCTTATGCATCCTGCTAAACCATGATTTGGCCAATTGCAGCCAGGTAAATCTCCCAAATCATGTCAAACCTTGGTGGCTGGATCAACAATTATTGGTCATTGCCTCCCTTCCCATTCTAGACAACTCTAATTCCTATCTTAGTTTTAGCCAAACATGGCTAATTCTAATTTTCTTCCATGTTTTCTATTTTTCACACACACACCCCTCAATGCAACCAAAGTTCTTTGGATGGTTGCAAAATTAGATCAAACGTGCCGTTTTATCAATCATATGTTTTTTGGATCAAGGCTCTCAATTCACCGGTTGGGAATACTGGGAGTTGTAGTCCCATATGCTAGGAAACCAGAACAATAGGATATTGGGTTAAGTTGCAGAATAAGAGGCGCATGTCATGAGGATTTATTGGAATCAAGTCTTAAGAATCGTACAGCCCGACCCCCGCTTTTAGCAATCCTGACCACGCAGCTCGGGGTCCAGTTCACACAATACACCTCCTTTTCTGGGGACTTGCAATCTAGAACCATAAAAAATCCAACCCAAAAAACCTAACCAAACTGGCTGGATTGCATTCACACCCAGCCCTCGAACTAACCAAGGTTTGCAGCTGGTGCGAATGCAAACCCCGAGTTTGCTATCCAGGTTGTGTGAATGCAGCCCCAGGGGAGTTTGCACCCAATCCTAACAAGCGGTTGGCACTTCTGACTCTCCCCCTCCCTTCCCCCCCCCAAAAAAAAAGCTCGCCTGCAATTTGTCCACGTGAGAAAGAGAGGAAAAAAAATCATTGCAAGTTATGTATTTTTTTAAAAAAAAAAAATGCATGCCCCTTTTTAAAAACGGAGGACAGGACGAAGCGCGGAGGGAAACGTTTGGCAAGCACGCAACCCGGCCGCGCAAAAACCCACGCAAGCGAAACGAACGCAACGATTCTACCTGCAGGGGAATCAACTGAGCCAAACCTCGCTGAGAAAATGTTAGCCTGGACACAACCACGTTCCGGGATGGTCACCCCCTTCCTTCCTTGGCCTTATGGTTTCGCCCAAGGAAGAGGGCAAAGAAATGACGTCGAACGGCGGCTTGTGAGGGACAAGGTTGAATCTCATTTGTTTTCGGTTGCGCCTCTTTAGAACTTTTTTGGAAATCGCGTGGCGAGTTAAGTTAGTGTCCCAATCCCGCAGGGTTCGCCCCCCTCGCCCCCCCCCCCCCGCAGACCTTGAGTTTTAGTTGTAATCGGGCAGTGGTAAAAAGTGAAATTTCACCGGGTTTAGCCTGCTTCAAAACCTTTTCAGCAATTTTAGTGAACAGTTTGCTCGTTAAGAAGAAGGACGAGGGGACTGGAATATTTTTTATGAAATCATTGTTACCCACTGAGAATCCAAGAGCGTTTGATGAGGATCCTAGGTAGAGGCTAATCTTTGGAATAGTGTCCTGCTCAAGCAGAGGGTTGGGCTCGATGACCTCTAAGGTCCCTTCCAACTCTGTTATTCTATGAAATAAGACGTTTCACTTTTCCTTTCTAACAGATTAACAGAGTTGGAAGGGATCTTGTAGGTCATCTACTCCAACCCTCTCCCCCCCCCCCCCCACACGCGTAGGGATGTAGAAAAACTACAATTTTTTCTCTTTAAATTTGGCTAGATTTTCTTTGGTCACACTCCTGCAGTTTTCCCCTGAAAAACAGATGGTTTTGGTTTTTTTTTTTTAAGAAAAAGAGTTAACTGTATTTACAGTACATGTCAAAGCCAACAAACCTGATTAAGGGATTGCATCATGTACTGCCTTGGTGCATGTACAATCTTTCCCCAAATTCCCTCTGTATGAATCACAGAAATGATGCAAATTATGCTCTGGTGCTTTTCTGAACATTTGCTGTAAAAAAAAAAGTACATTTTTTTTTGACATTTGGCTTACCCCATATTAAAATGGTGCAATTGCTGGAATTTGGGACACTGACATCACCCTGTCTCATGACACGGCAAAATATAAATTGCATGTTGTACTTGGTACAGTGCTCTGCCTACCTTATCAGGCTGCTCACTGGAATTCCCAATAGCATCCCTGAAAAAAAGACAAATCGTAATAATATCACGTAATCAAAGCTGGCAGCTCTTTGCCCTACGGAAGAATGGGGGTTGTACAAAGAAGCTGTGTGTAGGAACAAATTGTAAAAGCTAGTTTGGCCTAGTGGCAAAGGAACCATACTAGAAAACCAGGAGGTAGAGAGTTCTAGTCCCACCTTAGCTTGAAAAATCAGCTGTGTGACTTGGGGCCAAGTGTCGTCAGGAGACAGTGAGTCCAGCCTTAGGCTTGGAAAAACGGACTGTGTGGCTTTGGGCCAATCATTCACAGGCAAGCCCATCTCACAGGGTTGTTGTTATGGGGAAAAATAGGAAAAGGGAGGAGTATTGTGTGTGTGTTTGCTACCTGGAATTGCTTAGAAAGAAAAGGCTGAAATAAAAATCTAAAAAAAAAAATTATGCTTAAGGTTATTATTGAAGGCTAGTCATAATTAAGTGCTAATTGCTACCATTTCAGCACCCAAAGACAAGCTGCAACCTCATAATCAACCCCACAACCCCTTTTAGTTCTCCAAGCACCAGAGGGCCATTGAGAGATAGTCCTCTGTGGAGGTTGGTTTTGTTCTGTGCTTTATTACCATTGTACAACTTTTAGCTTTCATCATTGTTAATTTTTAAAACCTTTTTTTCATTAATATTATGCATTTCTGTTGTATGCTCCCCAGTCACACAGCCTGAGTTGAATGATCTTGTAACTCTTGAAATAAATAAAACAAATGTGTCAGCATGACAAGGTAGGACTTCAACTGTGCAGTTGCAACAGGTATATTTAGTTTTTTTCCCCATGTCCTTGCATTGGCCAAAAGCCCGGACATGATTATAGGCAGCCCTGGCTTAGCTAACATCGATATTGTAATGTGGGGGAGGGGGGAGCAGTGGGAATGAGTGGGAAAGCACAATGGTAGCTGCTGTGTTTTGGTATTCAGAGAAATGCAAGAGTTAGTTCCATCTTACAGCAACTAAGATGATTAAAGGCCTGGAGGCTAAAACATGAAGAACAGTTGCAGGGACTGGATATGGCTAGTCTAGAGAAAAGAAGGATGAGTGGGGACATGATAGCAATATTCCAGTATTTGAGGGGCTGCCACAAAGAAAGGGGGGGGGGGGTGTCAACCTCTTCTCCAAAGCACCAGAAGCCAAGAAGCCATGGATAGAAACTCATCAAGGAGAGAAGCAACCTGGGAATAAGGAGAAACTTCTTAACAGTGAGGACAGTTAACCAGTGAAACAACTTGCCTTCAGAAGTTGTGGGTGCTTCACCACTGGAGGTTTTTAAGAAAAGACTGGACAGTCACCTGTCTGAAATGGTATAGGGTCTGCTTTAGCAGGGGGTTGGACTAGAAGACCTCAAAGGTCCCTCCCAGCTCTCTTCTGGTTGAGTGACCCTCCCTTCTGGCATATTCTTTGTATCAGTTTATGTATCTTTCCTACTGAAAGATCCCTGTCATCAAAAAACTCTAGAAAGAACAGAAAATTCCATAGTCTTACAGAATAAACTACGAAGTGTAGCAAAAAAATTGTACCATACAGATTTCTATTTTGTGTATGCTTTGCCCTGCTTTTCAAACATACTTTGGAGAACAGCCCATTGAAAAAAAGCTAATTGAAGAGAGTTGGAATATATGGGTGAATAAATAATTCATGAACTCGTAAAAGTTACACCCATGTTTATTATCCAGGATTTTACTCCAGCAACTTGAATTTTCAGGTGTCACGTGACTTCTAAGGTCAACAGAACACTTCTAATCACATATGCTATCTTGAATTCATAACAGATAACACTCAGTTCAATTCAGTTCAATTCAGTGGCTCATATGAGTCAACCTGTAAACTAGGAAGAAGTCAAACTCTTTAAGACTTTATGCAATGGGGTGAGTCTGTGTGAATTGATGTTTATTCAAAAGAAGACAGTTAAAAAAATATCTTTATTCAAAGAAAGTGTTTACGTGACTCTAGGCAGGAGTTCTATGGCGTTGGTTAAATCAAGGCTGTCAGTATAATTTATGGTGGCATCACTGCTTTAAGAAAGTCACATGTTAACCCTTGCTCTTAAAACCACACACACACAAAGATTTTCCAATTGTTCAGGAAAGATGGGACAATAATAACTACTGAACTGACCTTGATTTTTCAGGAAAGGGCCTTGATTTGTTTGCTTTCCATTGGCACCTCCCAAGATTAGCAAAGTAGGAAGAGACCTTGTAGATTATCTAGCACACCCGCGCGCACACACACACAGAGGCCAAGCAGAAGACTCTTGCCCTATCTTATCTATCCTATCTCTATCTATTCTACCTCTCTCCTCCCTCCCTCTCTCTCTTTTCTCTCTCTCTCTCTCTCTCTCTCTCTCTCTCTTCGACCTCTCTCTCTTTTCCAGGGGTCTTCAAGACACGTGGACTTCAACTCCCAGGATTCCTCCTCCAGTCACGTCAGCTCAGGAATTCTGGGAGTTGAAGTCCCCGAGGCTCAAACTGGCCTTGCGTTTGCGGCGCCTCTGGATCTTTTCAAGGAGGCGCGTCTCTTCCCCTCCCCTCCCCTCCCCGTCCGCCAGCCCGGCCCAGCCGAGTCGATGTTAAAGGGGCGTCGCTTCGCCCTTCGCTCCGGTTCTTGGAAAGCTGGCGCGGGATCAAGAGGCAACACCCGACCATGAAGCGGCTGCTGCTCCGGGGATGCCCTGCCGCTGTCAGGCGGCTCCTGAACCAGCCGCTTCCCCGCAGCAGCCTCCCGCGGCGATGCTCCTGCGCCGGCTCTGCCCAGCGGCGGGGGCTGCTCTTCCGACAGGTGAGCTCCTCCCACGCCCCTCCGGACAGGTGGGCTGATGCTGCACCGCCAAGGGGCTTGGCAGCCCCCCCCCCCCCCGGCCCCCCCTTGAGCGGCCAGGCGCTGCTGCCCTCCCCGACCCACTTTGGCCGGACTTCAGGGACTCTTTTCGAGGAGGGATTTCGCCTCGGCTGCTCCTGCTTTCGCTTTGGGCGGCTGCTTTCTTCGAGCTTGGCCGACCGGGAGGAAGGGGAGGATGGGTGTTGTAATCCAAGGCAGGTGGAGAAAAGGCACCCAGCCGCTCCAGACTTGATTGCCGGAAATACGACTTCAGCAACCGAGTGGTCAGTGCCCGGAACGCCCGGCCTGACTCTGTCGTGACATCCTCAAACCCCAAAAACCTTTTAACTTTAGACTGTCGACCTCACCCAATTCCCAAGGGGTCTTTCAGGGGCACGCAAAAGCGCATCAGTGTGCCTCCCGTCCCTGTCCTAATGTTCCCGTTTATCCTTATCCATTTCATGCCTTAATGATCGTGTTCATTGTTGTATCTGTTGACCTAATACAGGCTTGACAAATGAATAAATAAAAATAAAGCGTGAGCTTGTTGGGGAAAGAGGGAGGGTGGGAGTTTTGGAAATAATTGCCTGGTTTGAGCCAGGCTCTTGGTCGTCCAATGTTTTCCTCTCTGAAAAGACCCCCCCCCCCCGGGGCTCTTCACAGGAAATTCAAGGATTTAAGGGTTTTTTTTGGGGGGGGGGGTATTGTGTGGAAGTGGAGTTTCACATGCTTGATTGTCTTGTTTTAAAGATAGCTATCCAAGTATTAAAATGAATATTTCTATCCTCCCAAAACTTGTCACGGAATTTACTTTTAAAATTGTTTCCTCTTTCCAGTACAGGGAGGAATACCACAAGTTTTACTAATGATTTAGTAAAGTTTTACTTTAGATTTATATACTGCTTTATATACACTGCGTCAGCTTTGGAAGCCCTATTAGCACCAGAGGTTTTTCTGGAATGCTGACACACTGTACATACATACACAGCATATGCTTATGTACACTGAGAGCTTATGCACCAAAGACAAATTCCTTGTGTTTCCAATCACACTTGGCCAATAAAGAATTTTATTCTATCCTATATACAGAGTCTGCATATTGCCTCCAACAATGTGTTAAATTTAGGGGATTTGTTACTCCATGTATCTATAATTTCTTGAGGAATAAAATCTGAAATAATCTCTTTTCAGAGAGGGGAGTTGCAGTATGACAGTTTCTCTGAGAGAGAGATGCAGGCAATAAAAAAATCAGTTAATTGTAATTAATTAAAATTCAGGTGCAGATTTAATATGGATAGCAATTCATGTAAGGTGTTGGATACAATGGAAAATTAGTAGTTTGCTTTATTTAAATAATAACATCAACAATAACAATGCTTTTAATTTAAATGATCCTGGGGCTAGAGCAGAGCTCTCCAAACTTTTGGATTTCGATTCCCAGAATTCCCCAGCCAGCATGGCTAGATACAATTGGAATGCCAGCTGCTGCTCCATTCAAAATCCAAGAAAGAAATACTTAGACTCCATTAATTAGAGAAAAGATATCTTTTACTAGAAATCAAGTGGAGGCATCGAAGGAATTCTGAATCTGAGAAAATGAGCACGTAAATCACATATACAAAGTGATGGCAACGTTCACACCCAAATAGTTCAATTTGTTCATCCAATTAAAAGTTGTATGTAACATCATGTGGGCATCTTCAGGTAGTAATGTGGCATCTGTCTGTTGACCTTGACATATTTTGATAAAGAGGTGCACTTGAAACATAAACAAGAAACTTCCCCCCCCCCCCACTTAATATAGTTTATTCTCTGAAACCTCCAGCTTGCTTCCCATAACTATTTCACCCCTCCTCCCCCCATTACTCATGACAACTGAAAGATGCAAAGCAAAGCAAAGAAATCTTGAAGGTTGACATGGACTGTTTGACTTGCTCTTCCATGGACTAAGTTTTTGTTGGTTTTTTTCCCCACTTCACCTACCAGCTCTTTGAGTCAGAAAGTTATACTTACACTTACCTGCTGGCGGATGTGAAGACAAAGGAAGCCGTTCTAATAGACCCCGTTTTGGAAACTGCCAAACGCGATTTAACATTGGTGAAGCAACTTGGACTCAATTTGCTTTACGCAGGTGAGTTGTTTCTTCTTGAAAAAAAACGAAAGGAAAACCATACGGCAACTATGGTCTGTCAGGATCTTCAGAAAGTAGCCATGATATAATTGGAGATGGATAACAGAACGGAAGTGTCAGTTGTGCTTGGTAACCTAAGAATTGGTGTTCAACCTCTCTGGATGTTATCAGCTGAAGGAAGATTGATCTCCTTTTAAAGTAATGTTTTTCCTTTTTTAAGAAAACAAGATTTGAGACTGAAAATAAATTCTAGGGGGAACAATAGCTAAAAGGATACAAATGACCAGCTGTCTGCAAGGAGTATAAATCCTTCCATTCCCCACCATCCAGCCAGAGCTGAAGAAGCTTCCTGGATGAGAAGTGAAACGTCTTCAAAGAAAAAAAAAACAACAAAGTCCAGTTACCTCTTGAAAAAACACCTTTGGGATATCTAAGGGGAACAGTTTTCTGTCTATTTTTCACCTGGTCTCAGGTTGATGGGATTATATGCTTCCTGGGTGAGAGAAGAGAGAGAGGATGGGTTAGTTTAAGGACTGCCCTCCAGATGTGTGGGAGACTCAATTCTGATGGTACTCAATACCAACCATGCTGAGTTTGGAGCAGGAGTACAGATAATTCTCAACTTATGACCACAGTTGGTGCCAGAATTTCCACTGCTAAGTAAGGTGGTTGCTTAAGCACTTGAGTTGCGCCTGATTTTATGTCCTTTGCCGCCACAGTTATTAAGCAATTCGCAGAAAGTTCTTAAAGTGAATCATACTATCGTTAAGTGAACCCAGATTCCCCCATTGACTTGGCTTATCAGAAGCCAGCTGGGAAGATTGCAGATGGAGATCACTCGATTCAGGAACTCTGAAACCATCATAAATAAATGCCAGTTGCCCTAAACCTTGGGGTGCTATGATGGTTGTAAGTACAGCATGAGGAGGACTGGCCATAAGTCACTTTTTTCCAGTGCTATTGTAACGCTAAACGAATGGTTGTAAGTTAAGGATTGCCTGTCTTGAAATACACTCATTGGAAAGGTGGCCATGTTGTAAAAACCTGAGTTAGATTCTTGATCTTGTCTCTTTAAGAAAACAACCATGTGTTTCTCCTCCTCCTTGTTAGTCAACACCCATTGCCACGCTGATCATATCTCCGGTACGGGACTCCTGAAGCAACTCCTTCCGGGTTGTCGTAGTGTCATCTCCAAGGACAGCGGGGCCGTCGCTGATCTCCTGATCCAGGAAGGCTATCACCTCCAATTTGGAGCTTTCGTAAGTCTGACAACAGATTCCTGGAGAATAAGTCGCATAAACAGGAACTGGGCTCTTAAGACTCCTTCGCCTTGGCTGCTGGTAACTCTTGACTTACGTCTGTAATGGGCTGTCCATCACGGTCCTAAATTGTGACAATTGTAAAACAGGTCAGCCACATGTCCAGCCCCGATTTCATGACCTTTATTGTGTTGTTAAGCAAATGCCACAATTGTTAAGCGAACTGGTTCTTTCTTCATGCTTGTTCCCTTTCTCTGAATTTGCTCCAGTTTTTCTGAGTCCTTCATAAATTGTAGACATAATATGTGAAAGGGAACCTGCCCAGCACACAACGGAGTGAAGCTGCTAGTTCCTCTCATTTAGAAATAATGCATTTATCACTTCCTGCACTCCACCCTGCCTCCTCATTTATTTCCCAACAATTTACCAACAGGCTTGCTTAATTCTCTCAGTATATAAGTCTGAGTGCTGTTACTATTGCTACTCAAAGGGAAACTTGTCAAGGTGATGCATAATTGAATGGCATCAGGACTGTGTTGTCTGTAGCATTCCCCAAACACCTTGCTACCCCCCTTGTTCAGTGGTGGGGTTCAAAATTTTTTACTACTGGTTCTGTGGATGTGGCTTGGTGGACGTAGCTTGGTGGGCATGGCAGGGGAAGGATACTGCAAAATCCCCATTCCCTCCCCATGTCAATTCATAAAATATTTCTATGGTCTTTTTAGAGTTGCCAACAGAAAGGGAGGGGGAGTAGTGGGGCAGCTTGGAAATCAAAAGTGCATTCCATAAATAGTTTTCAAAGATAATAACTAGGTGACTGAAGTTTCTGCCATGCAAAATTCTAACTGGAGAGCATGATTGATGACTCTTGGCTATGGATGTATCCCATTGGAGGATATGAATTATGATACACCCAGGGGATGGGGGAAAACCAGGGTCAAGAGTGACAGTAAATGATGTGTCTCAGAGTCGGCTATACCCAGGCAATGCTGGACCTTTTAACTCCCAATAAATCTTTTTGAAGTTTTGGAAGTTTATCTTGAGACTCATGATTTAATTGGGGTAACTGCTGGAATCCTGACACCCCACTCTTGGGGGAAGGATACTGCAAAATCCTCATTCCCTCCCCATCCTACTAACCTGCTTTCCAGCTCCGTTTTCCTGTGCAGGGCAACCAAAGGAGACCCAGCCGATCAGCTAGGACTCAATGGGAGGCAGAGAATAGATGAGGTTGGCGGGGCCAGTCAGAGGTGGGATTTGCTGATTCTCTGAACAACTCAGAATTTCCGCTACCGGTTCTCCAGAACTGGTCAGAACCTACTGAATGCCACCTCTTCCCTTGCTGCTATGAATTCTGGGGGTTGTAGTTCCATTTCTTTAGATAGAGGAATAAGAACAGAATGCTAATGTAAAATGGGAGACAGGCTCTAGGACCATTAGTGACGTGTTACTATGGTTTCAGGCATTACAAGCTCGTGCCACCCCTGGCCACACAGACGGCTGCCTGACCTATGTGCTGAATGACAACACTATGGCTTTTACAGGAGATGCCTTGCTGATCAGAGGATGTGGCAGGACTGACTTCCAACAAGGTATGTGTTGTGGTTCTCCAGCAGCAGGTGTGGATGGCTGAGGTCTCGGAGAGCGAGGACTCAGATGAGGGGCCTGCGTGTGATTGCAGGGTTGGGGCCAGGACCATCAGGGAGTGGAATGCTGTCTTCGGAGATTGTGGAGGCTGGCAGCAGTGATGAAGAGGTCCCCGAGGAGCCTGAGCCCAGTGCGTGTGCATGCAGAGCTGCTCGAAGGAAAGAGCAGCAGCAGCAGCACGGGCGACTCGGGAGTAAGGCTGTAAGGTAATGGCCCCTTCCCTTAAGAGATAAAAGCCAGCTGAGAAACCAGAGTTCTTTGCAGGAAGCAAAGAAGTTTTTGCACTCAAGCCTTGTGGATGTTCGGACTATCTTGGTTGGTGTTTGGAGACTCTTTGTGTTTGAAATACTTCTTGGCAACTTTGTCTAGTGTTCTTGGCAGCCTTGCACCACCTTGGCAAGGCTCGTTCTTATTAGAGACAATTAGTTTGAAACAGCCTTTTAACCATGAATGAACGGAATTCATAAGAAATCATTAAAAGATTTTGCTGTTACCTCCATTTCATGTTCGTTTCCTTGGAACAAGGTTTGGGTCAGAACAGTATGGAAGACTTTAGGATCTGGTTCTGAGCTTTGCAGCTCAGGAGAGAGTGGAGATTTTTATACGGGTAATCCTCGACTTACAACAGTTTTCTTAGTGTCCATTCAAAGTTACAACGGCATGGAAAACAGTGACTTGGGACAATTTTTCACACTTACGACCATTGCAGCGTCCCCGTTCCTCCCCATGTTCATTTGATTTACATTCAGATGCTGGACAGCCAACTCGCATTTATGATGGTGTCCCTTTGACGACATTCCGATGAGCAAAGTCGATGTGGAAAGAAGATTCACTTAATGATCGGGTTACTAATTGAACCACTGCGTTGATCACCATAACCAATCTGTCAAGAAAAGTTGTAAAAATGGGGCCAAATTCAAATAAATTTTTCCCTTAGTAACCTAAATTTCCGGGCTCAAACTCTGGTCGTAAGCTGAGGTGTACCCATCGTAGGACGAAACTTTTTTTTGGGGGGGGGGCGGGGTCGGAATCTCTAAGGAGTGTTCAGAATTCTGCCCCTTGATTTTAACTTCTTTATTTTGCCCAAAATGTAAACATTGTAGGCCTCCAGAAGGATGAGCAAAGTCCAACTTTACTTTTAGAAACAGTCATTTTCCACTTCAAGGGGGAGCCTTTTGCCTTTGATTTAATTTGATACTAGATTTATGCATACCTGTTTGAGGTGTGTTCTTTTTCTTCCAGGTGACCCCAAACTCTAGTTGCTCTCGAGCAGGGGTCGAGAGCAACTTGACCTTGAGTTGCTTGAGACCTGGGAGGCAAATCCTGCAAATAGCGAAGGACCGGCCCACTATGCCTCTGCACACAGCCCTCCCGAGCTCCGTTTTCACTGCCCTCAGAGGGTTGCAGGAGGACGTCACAGCTGAAAACGGAGCCCATTTTCATTAGCAGAGTGTTTGGACCACCACAGGCTTCCCCCAACACAAGTGATGTCATGGTAGCCAAGCCCCCTGGCCATGTCCCCCTGTCCTCCCCCAAGGTCAAATCCTACCCAGATGCGGCCCTCAATGAAATTGAGTTTGACACCCTTGCTCTAGAGATTCTGATTGCGTGAAGGAGACTTACACGTATGTTACAAGAGATGATTTTCAGCCTAATACTTGTCAGGGTAGGAGTTGGGGGATAAAGCCCTCTGCGCATCCTGTTCCAATTTCTATATTAGGGAGCGGGAAAAAAGAATCTGCTTGATGGTTATAGCTCCATTCTCGTCCCCAGGTTCTGCAGAAACCCTGTACAACTCAGTCCACAAGAAAATATTCTCCCTTCCAGGGGATTGCCTGATCTATCCTGCCCATGATTACACAGGTGAGTTGATGAGAGCCCTTTATTCTTTTTTATCTTCAAGTTTAGTTTGCATTAGATTTTACCCTTACAATCAACATTCTGAGGTGAATATAGACACACCAGATTTATTATGGCTTGTGGCTTCATGAACTAAAAACTTAAAATTAGTGCATATTATATGCACAATAACCGGGGTGGGCTGCTACCGGTTTGCACCGGTTCAAGCGAACTGGATGTTAATTTTACATCTCGTTCGCCGAACCAGCAGTTGCAATGACTGGCTGTGCCTGCCTGCCCCTCCCCTCCCAGGAGTCTCCATGCCGCCCTTTGGATCCCAGGTAAGTGCAGGGCCCATGCAGAGGGCGAAAAACAGGCCTGCCAGAAGCTCTGAAAGACTGGAAATGGGCCCATTTTCAGCCTCCGGAGAGCCCTCGAAGCCTGGGGAGGCCATTTTTGCCCTCCCAGAGGCTCAAAAAAATCCTCTGGAGCCCAGGGAGGGCGAAAAATGGGCCTACCAGAAGTTCTGGTAGGCTCATTTCTGGCCTCCTGAGGGCCTACGGCGCCTAGGGAGGCCATTTTTGCCCTCCTGGAGGCTCAAGAAAAGCCTCTGGAGCCCGAGGAGGTCAAAACAGTCCTCCCCTGCTGCCACCATGGTGCATGAGGCTGATTAGGCCACGTCCACCCAGCAAAAATTGCTAAATTTTTTGAAGCCCATCCCTGGCAATAACATCCATTCTCTTTCTTCTTCCTCCGGTCCAGGCCAGACGGTGTCTACAGTGGAGGAAGAACGGACTCTTAATCCCCGCCTGATCTTGTCTAAGGAGGGTTTCATTGAGCTTATGAACAACCTGAACCTACCCAAACCCAAAAAGATTGGTGAGTCTGGCTTCTGTTATTCTGAGGGAGAGAGGAGCAGAAAGGGGGAGAGGATTTCTTCTGGACTATTATCTGCTCCATGTTAACGGCTCTTCTGGAAGAATATAGCAAGGGTCTCCAACCTTGGCAACTTTAAGACTTGTGGACTTTAACTCCCAGAGTTCCTCAGCCAGCAAAGTCCCTACCCGCATCTCCAGTAAATATTAGCCCACTTTACCTACCCCACAAATGTAGCTGTTTGCTTGTAACTGATTCACTTAAGGAGTTTACAAGCATGCTGCTCCTAGTTTGCCAGACCCCTAAAAACACAGTGGGTCTTACATCAGAATCAACGTACATAAGCTGGGTCTTCCCCATAGCAAGAAGATAAAACATCTCCTCCCATATTTCTGGTCTGCAAATCTCTGTCTCCTTCACAGGATCTAATAGCACTAGCACTTAGACTTATATACAGTGCTTTACCACCACTCTCTAAGCAGTTTACAGAGTCAGCATCTTGCCCCCAACAATCTGGGTCCTCATTTGACTGACTTCGGAAAGATGGAAGTCAATCTTGAGTCGGTGAAAATTGAACTGCTGGCAGTTGGCAGAGTTAGCCTGCAATACTGCATACTAACCACTGTGTACCATGGAAGGATGAGAGGAAGGGAGGAGGGAGGGAGGGCAAGTAAGGGCAATAGCACTTACTTACATACCACTTCATAGTGCTTTACAGCCCTCTCTAAGCGGTTTACAGAGTCAGCCTATTGGCTCCAACAATCTGGACCCTCATTTTGACCCACCTTGGAAGGATGGAAGGCTGAGTCAACCTTGAGCCTGGTGGGATTTGAACTGCCAAATTGTAGGCAGCTGGCTGCAGCATAATCCTCTTCCCTTCCTAATCTGTAGTTTTAAGGCAAGGGTCTCACTCTGGACAATGAATATGTACTGCATTCTAACCACTGTGCCACCACACCTCCTTCCTTC
>BLBF01000071.1:6032369-6042541 GCA_015471245.1 Laticauda colubrina
AAGAAAGAAAGAAAGAAAGAAAGAAAGAAAGAAAGAAAGAAAGAAAGGGAAGGAAGGAAGGAAGGAAGGGGGAGGAGGAGGAGGAGAGGGAAGAGGAAAGGAATAAAGGGAAAGGAAAGATAGAAAAAGAAAAGGAAAGAAAGAAGGAAAGAAATAAAGGAAAGGAGGGAGAGGAAATAAGGAAAGAAAGAAAAGAGAAGGAAAGAATAAAGGAAGGGAAAGAGGAAGAGGGGAGGGGGAGGAAAGGAATCAAGGGAATGGGAAGGAAAAGGAAGGAAGGAAGGAAAGAAAGGAAGGAAGAAAGAAAGAAACTCTCTTGAATTCACTTTATAGTTTCATAGTGCAGCCTTTGGCCTTATTGACTGAAGATAATTAGCCAGGCAAACAGACCAGACAAGGATACAGATATAAAGTAAATACTTTGCCCAGGGAATGCACTGTTAGAAGCCGGCATCCAGACCAGCTTCTGTTTCTCTACCAGCATTTGTGTTAGTTTTTTGTTCTTTTTGCATGACAGTTGTCTAAACCAGGGGTCTCCAACCTTGGCAACTTTATGACTTCTGGGAGTTGAAGTCCACAAGTCACAAAGTTGCCGAGGTTGGAGACCCCTAGTCTAAACTGCAGCTCTTCCTTCTGTCTCCCAAGGCCATTCCCACATCCCATTATAGGCTTTCATGACAAGATTGAGATCGTGAATTTTTTTGACCTTGCCTTCCCTAGATGCTGCTGCCTCCCTCCCTCCCTGCTTCCTATCCTTAATACAGATAGTCCTTGACTTACAACAGTTCACTTAGTGACTGTGCAAAGTTACAGCGGCACTGAAAAATTGACTTATGACTGTTTTTCACACTTGCGAACCGTTGCAGCATTTCCATGGTCATGTGATATAAATATGGATGGCAATTGACTCATATTTATGACCATTGCAGTGTCCTGGGGTCAAGTGGTAAAATGGGACAAACTTCACTTAATAACTGTTCTCACCTAGTGACAGTGCTGGTCGTAAATCAAGGATTACCTGGACTATCCTCCTTTGCTCCTCGTAATTGTTAGTGAAATACTCGTTTCTTCCCTCCGCTGTATAATCTCATTTACAGCTAGTTTTCTCTCATGCCAAACCTAAGAGCAAATATTATTTCAGTCCATTTACCTCTTGGCAAAAAAAAAAAAAAAGTTGCATCACGCAGAAAGGCAGGTAGCAGGAAACGGATAAACATAGTTATGATTTGAGGTTTAACAGATAGGTTTCCCTTTCTTTCGGAACAGCCAAATCATGAGTTGCACAAACAGACACACACCATCAATTAAATTTATTCAGCTTTTCCTGGCATGATCACATGGGTGTGTGTTTCCAAAAGATAATCATATATGTTTTTTTAAGTTTTCGCGGGTACTTACATGTGTGCTGTTCAGCTTCCTTCGGGTGTTATCCCATGTCATTGTAGTTGTGCTTTTAAAGTTGTAGCAACGTTTCAGCAGAATCTCATCTGCCATCATCAGGTTTCTGTATTGAGTTCGTACGTGGGTCAGGCTATCACAGCCATTAGTTTTAAATTTGAGGCTAGCCTATTATTGTGGCAGGATGTTTTTTTTCTACATCCTGATTGGTTGGGAGTGTTGGTCTGTGTTTATTGGACTTGGAGTTTGTTTGATTGGTGTTTCTGGTTTCTTGTCTGTTTTGTGGCTTTGATTGGCTGGCAATACTCTGTTCCTATGTTGGAGGCTTTGAGTGCAGCTTGGCTTCGCGTGAAAGGATGGCTGTTATCTATTAGGAAGCTGGGTTTCATCTGGGTGCCTGGTGGGGGGGTGTTTGAGCTGGAGGTATCAGAGGGAGGCTGTTTGTGCCCAGGTGTTTGCCTGGCTTGTGGTGTGGCTGGCTAGTCTAACATAAAATAATATGCTCCTGGGAACATCAAAAAAAACCCTCTGCCCAATTGGTTGGATCCTGAATTTTGTAAGTCTTTGAGGATGTATCTGGTAAGTAGATTAACTCCTTTAATGGGACTTTTTGCAACATAACAGTGGTTGTGTGGATTGAAGCACTGGCTGGAGAATTCTGGGAGTTGAAGTCCATGAGTCTTAAAGTTGCCAAATTTGGGGCCCCTTGCTCTAGAGGAAGGCTAGAATTAAGGTTTTATTGTTCTACTACAGCATTTTTCAACATTTACTATGCTGGCTGGGGAATTCCCGGAGTTGAAGTCCACACACCTTCAAGTGACCCTAGTTGAAAAACTCTCCATTAAGGGATAAAAGAGAAATGATATTTCAATCCTTGGAAAACTAATGTGAAGAAAAAAAAAGACTAAAACAATCCTGCTTTGATGTATGTGGTATAAAAGAAGCAGAGGGAATGCTGGCTGGGGAATTCTGGGAATTGAAGTCCCTACATCTGAGTTTGAAAGCCACTGGAGCAAGGGAAAATGTGAACGGTGAGATATTAGGGCAGTTTAGAAGAAGAAGAATATTCCAGATCCTTGGGAAGTACTTGACAGGTGGATTAAAAACACCAGGTCTAGTCTAAACATCTGGCAAATCGTGCGGTCGACAATGACAACACAAGGGGGGAAAAAACAGAATCAGTTAAGATTTGCAGGGTGGAGTCAGTTTTCCTACTATCTCCTTACCTGCCTCTACAGGTATTCATTATATGGTAGCCTAAATAGCCATTTCCTCTATTATTAAGGTACAAGCAATATGTAATTATTAAGTAGAAATGATGGCTGCCAGTTGTGGGAAACAGAAGCCACTTGAATGGAGAAACGGGCACAAGGAAGTTCCTTCTTCCTGCTCTTTTTCTTGTAAAGGTAGTTCTCAACTCACAAACATTCGTTTACCAATCAAAGACAACGGCACTGAAAACACTGACTTATGACCGCTCCTTGCACTTACGGCTATCCCAGCATCCTCCCCACACACACACAATCACATAATTTGGGCATGTATTTCCTGCTTGGGCAGGGGGTTGGACTAGATGACCTACAAGGTCCCTTCCAGCTCTTTTAATCTATTCATCTATTTACTACTGTTGTTAAAAACACGTGATCACCTTTTGTGACCTTCCCAGCCGGCTTCTGCCAAACCGAGTCAATGTGGGGAAAGCCAAATTCGCTCAGTGACCACAGGATCCACTTAACAACTCCAATTCTGCTGGCTGGGGAACTCTGGGAGCTGACTCAGTTCAGCTTTCAAGAAGAGATCAGATTGCCACCTGTCTGAAATGGTGTAGGGTCTCCTACTTGGGTGTGAGGGGGGGAATTGGACGAGATGACCTTCAAGGTCCCTTTCCAACTCTGTTAATTTGTTATCCTCCTAAAGTTTGAAAAACGCTTTAGAGATTTTTAAGTGCCAAAAGGTCCGACCAACACGGCTTTCCATCCATCGGTAGAGGACTACTTTTAACCAAATGACAGCGTTGGAAGGGACCTGGGAGGTCTTCTAGTCCAACCCTAACCCCGCTTACCATTCCAGACAAGGGTTGGTAGTTCAATCTCTTCCTAACACTGGTCTAAAACTTCCAGCAATGCAGCAGGGCCCAGAATGCTGGGAGTTGTAGTTCAGGCATCCTCCAGTCCAGAAACCTCCCCTAGTTGTTTGACATAAAGACGTCAGAAGTATTTGAACCTGTCTGCCAAAAAGGAAACAAACAAACAAAAACAAAACAAAACACAGCAACCTTTGCACCCAGTTCTCTCCCTGCTTGTCATCTGCTGCTGAATTCCCCGCTTGGGAGAAGCTGTCATTCAAGAAGCCACTTTCTCCTCTCAGGCCAGAGCTCCCCCCCACCCCCCACCCCCCCCCAAAAAAGCCCCCTCTCGGGGTTTCCCAACCGTCCTCCCCCCCCCCCCCCCCGCCCCAAATTCACTTCAGAGCAAAATTTTTCCAGGGCAGCCAGTTCTTTCTGTTTCTCTCAACACCCCCCCCCCCCAAAAAAAAAAAAAAAAAAAAAAAAAACCACCCCCACCCAACCCCCTGAAGTCAACGGGTTTGTTTTTCCAAAGCAGGGTTGTAAAACTTGTTTGGGAAAAAAAAAAAAAAAAAAACCAAAACCAGGAAGCTGAGCGGCAGCTCCTTCAGGCTGACACTGCAGGCTGGAAACTCAGCCTTTGCACTTCTGAGCGGGAAGGAGGAAGGCAGCCACCCCCAAGAGGACGCCCGCCCGCCCACCCGCCCGGGCGGCTTGCAAAAATTTGCAAGAAACGGGGCCCCTACCAGGTGAGTGACAGCTGCCTATCACCTCGGGGTAAGAAAACTCGCCCCCCCCCCCATGACAAAAGGTGGTGGTGAGAGGAGCCAGGAGTAGCTGGGCGTGCAGGTAAGGGAGAGGGGGAAAGAGGAAACGCAGGTGCGGAGAGGAGAGGGGAAAGACTGACGACGGGCAGCCCTGGAAAATAGACCCCGACTCATTCACTACCCATCACCTCGCTGAGGAGGACAGCATCTGATTGGATTGGAAGGGAGCAACTGGATCCAGGAAGAGAAAGTAATGCTTTCTCCTGGGTTGAGAGTGAATGAATGCTTGCTGCACACGGTGGTCGCAGTAGCCAAAAGACTAAAAAGTACATCTCCTGGCCATCCAGATTCAGCCTATGCCCAGATTCTGCTTGTAGAAGTACCTAAAAACTGGGACAAACAGGCTGAAAAACAGCTTCTGTCCCAGAGCAGGAATTATACTTTGAATTCTGCTGTATTTAGTGCAGTATTAATGCAATTTCAGGGGTTTTCACTTCAATTGCGTGGAATGTCAAGCATGTGTGTTTTTGTTTTATTTTCATAGTTTTATTTTTATGATGTACACCGAAGATGGCATTTAATTTCGTGCTGCAAGGCGCAATGACAATAAAGTAGCTAACCTCCTGTTGTAGTTTTGTGCAGAAGGTCGGTCCAGTTCTGATGGTCCAATATCCAGCAGAGCATTCTGTGTCACTACAATTCATTTAACTTTTAGATCGTGCTACCTTGCTGATATTAATAGGTGTCTTCAACTCTATTGTAATTTTAGACCTCAGTATAATTTTAGGGTTTACGTCATCACTTAATAGGGGCTGTAATCTGGATTTCACATATAAGATGCGAGTTGCTTTACCAATGTATTTTAACACGGCCTTAAATTTTATTCGTTTATGATCTTTTCCTGGTTTTGGACCGCAGTAAATTGGATTGAACGGATTGAATGAACACTCTGTTCTACTCAGAAAAAAATAAAATATTTCCAGTATCTCTCAGACTGGAATGGGGGGACCTGGTGTTGGATGTTTCTTGAAGGCCAGGCATGGAGAACTCGGGAAAGGTCAAAGGTAATGACTTTATGGATTCCTGGCAAATGGGGCAGATTGTCTGGGGTTCGTCCCCTGGGAACACAGGCAGAATGGGGTCTCCAAATAAGGTTACTGTCTTCCCAGAAAGTTGGATTCCTTCATGCATAGCGTTCAAGGTCTGAAGCAAGCAGTACAAAAGATGCATATTTTTTTTTCCTGGAGTTTGAAATGGGGATGGTGGAGCTGAATCAAAAGTTTTCCATCCATAGAGGAGATGAAAGTGGTTGTGGGTCGCTCTGGGAGTCTGGAAAGAGGAAATCAAAAGGGATTCATGCACAGAAGGGTTTAAAAGAGAAACATCTCCCGTGCTTGAAAAGAAACATGTGCAAGTTGTGACAAGGATGGCTATCAGCTAGGGTTATTCTGAGCAACGTTGACTTTTCCCAGGAAAATTTGCATCTTCTAGAGGCTGGTCATATGATGTGAAGGCAGAAAGGTGATTGAAAAGTTTTTTATATATATAAAAAGATAAAGAGTTCTGGCAGGTAGGAGAAAATTGCACCATAAAAGAAGTCATGAGGACAAATTATATATGCACAGCATTGGAAAAAATGAGAAACCGTCCATAGAAGAAGATGTAGTTTAAAAAAATACTAGATTGTGCAGAAATGGATAGGTTGACACTGAAGATAAAAGATAAAGAAGATGCAGAATACTTTCAACCATGGGGTTTATTTTATCAATGGCTGAAAAATAGAAGTAGAAATTGGAAAAATAATGTTAGGTAGACTTTATGCTTAATATTATATTATACCCCATTATGGAAGCAAATTAACCCAGACTATTCATAAAATGCTTATGTATGTTCAAGAAAATATATAAATAAATTGTGAAAAAGAAGTCGTGTTGGAGCCCAGCCAGTAGGAAATGTATCCTGATGGGTTGTACCAAGACACTACAATCATTTTTTAATGTGATATGTGTATAGGTTTCTCCCTTGCTCAACTGGCTTGAAAATAGCTGAGCAAAGCAGTTTATCCCAGCAGCCTGTACAGAGTGCCATAAGGATTTAAATCAGGATGTTAAGTTTCTGGAGCAGAGACAAATCTCTTGGTTAAGGGGGATTTTGACGTCAGTCTAGTAATGCTCTTGCCATGGAAAACGGACTTTCTGTCCCGTCCTTGAGACTTAGGGAAATTTATAGGCTGTTTATCCTTAAAGCAACCCATGAAAGGCAGCTAGGCTAAGCAAACAAGAGCTTGTCCAAGGTCTTTATGGAGAGAGAGAGAGAGCTGCCTTAGGCTAGATCAGAGATATCAATCTTTCTCTACACGTATACCCTGTTTCGCCAAAAATACGACCTACCCTGAAAGGAAGTCCTAGCTTGATTTTTACATGTGCGCCCAATAGAAGCCCTAACCCCAAAATAAGCCCTAATTAAGATCCCACCCACTCCAGAGTGCATGACTAAAAATTAAGCTAGGGTGGGGAGGGGAGGATGGAGCTGCCCTAGTACTCACCTTTGGACAGTTGTAGCCAGGCCTCGCACCTCCTGACACCTGCCTTGCCAACCCATTTCTTCTACAGCCGGCAAGGCTGGCAAGGCTCAGATCAGTCCGGAGCTCGGTTATTGGCTGCAGAAGAAGAAGTTCCTGAAGGACTCTGACAGCGAAAAGGAGGTTGGAGGCGATGCGCGCAACTGAGGTTAGTCAGTGGGTGACTTCCCCTGAAAATAAGACCTAGTGCCTTTTTTGTTGGCAAAAAATTAAAACAGGGTCTTATTTTTGGGAAAACACGGTAAAACTAGAGGCTTTATTTGAGATTCTACATGGGGGGGATTTCTTAAGAGTAGTCATGTTTAGTTGATAAATCAGTTAAACACAAACACACACACACACACACACACACACACACAAAGTGTCTCTGATTGAATTGTGCAGCAGATTTGACACTTCAGTTTACCTTATTGATTAGCCCTTGGGCCATATCAAAGTGCAGAGTTCCAGACATAAATTATTACTAAAATCTGATGAAAAGCATTTAAAATGCAACTGACTAGAAAACTAGATCTGTTTCGTCGCTTCCGGTATTTCCAGAAAAACAGAATGGGGTGAGGGTGGGGTGTGGATTGCATGCGCATGCGTGGGGGGGCGTGCATTGCCTTCTGTGTGCTGGCACATAAGCACGAGCGTGAAAGCGCGCACACAATTTTTGGCACAGGAGCCCAAAAAGTTTAGCCACCACTGATCTAGAGGTTTGAGATTCTTCCATTTCTGTCTCCAGATCTATAAATGACAACTATTTATATGTGTACGGGTGTTTCTCTTCTCTTTCAATAGGAGAGTATTTGCTGTTACAAACACCCGCCTCAGAACAATTACTTTTATTTGTGCATACATAGCCACACAGATTTCATGACTGAGGAATCCTTCAATGAAAGCTACATGATTAGTATCTCTGGGTTTATTTAATTAGGTAGCATTCCTGATGAGGAAGGCATGGGTTTATTCACTCTTGATTAGATTCTTGGACGAGGAATTATAAATTTTAAGGTGGGGCTATGGGCTTTTATCTTCCTAAAACAAGTTAAAAGTTGTTTGAGATTTCAGAGCAATGGACCACATTCCTAGTGTGGTACAGAATACAAATGTCTTAATTGTTAAGGTGGGCCTTAATAGTTCTGCAAGGTGATTTCCTGGGCTAAATTAAGTAAATACAGAAAAAGGAACAGGTAGTCTGGCTGCCAAATATTTAATTCTTGCTCCTTAGCAGTGGCTAAAACTTGAGATGTGTGAGCCAAATGATGCTGTTGTTGGTCATCTTGTAATAAAGAGTTGCATTAATCAGCTCCCACAGAAATTTAGGGACCAACCACTGGCATTTTATCCCCGCTAAGTTTGGTTACCATACCTAACGGGGGTTGAAGGCACAACTGTTTTTTTTTTTTAATTTACTCTGCTGTGGGTGAATGTATATCTCTTTCTCCTGTTTATACAAATATTTAATTAAAGGTCAAGTTGCTAATAGTGAAATAAAAAAAAACACCAATGAAAGGGAAAGGAATCTGTAAATACATGTAAAATAAGCTTCACCCAAAAGCAAAGGTTGAAGTGAAAATACAATTATATATTAAAAAAACCCCAACACTACAGGTATGGGAGGCCTGGATTTAGAACCACAGCATTTTTATCGTTAAGTGAGAACATCAGTTAAGTGAGCCTTGCCCCAATTTTACGACATTTCTTGTCACAATTGCTAAGTGAATCACTGCAGTTTTTAAGTTAGTAACCTGGTTGTTAAGTGAATCTGACTTCCCTATTGACTTTGCTTGTCAGAAGATTGCAAACGGGGATTGCATGATCTCGGGATGCTGCAACGGACATAAATATGAACTTGTTGCCAAAGATCTGAATTTGGATCATGTGAACATGGGGATGCTGCAAAAGTCGTAACTGTGAACACGGTCATAAGTCACCTTTTTCAGTGTCCTTGTTTAGTTAGATTAGTTTAGTTTACTTGCTCCTCGTACAAAGAAATCAAACACTTCAAACACTTCAAACATCTTCAGTGCACATTATGACTATGAAAATAAACACAAGCACACATCCTTCACATTTTATACACTGAATTGAAAACCTGCATTAATATTGCCTTATACAGTAGAATTCAATAGAGTTACTGCCCCAGGATAGAAGCTGTTTTTCAGCCTTGTTTTTAATTATTGTCCTGTACCGTCTGCCAGATGGTAATAGTTTAAAAAAAAAAGGTACCCAGGATGAGATGGATCTTTGAGGATGTTTTGAACTTTCTTAAGGCAGCGGGAGCTATAAAGCTCTTCCAAAGAGGGGAGAGGGCAACCAATGATCTTCTGGGCAGTGATGTTAACCCTCTTGTAACTTTGAACGGTCACGAAATGAACTGTTGGAAGTTGAGGACTACATGTATTGTTTAGAAAGAGAAAGAAAGAAAAAAGGAAGAAAGGTAGGTAGGAAAAAAGGAAAGAGAAAGAAAAAAAAACGGAGAGCAGGAGGGAGGGAAGAAGGAAGGAAAGGAAGGAAGGAAGGAAGGAAGGAAGGCAAAAGCATTCTAATAGCCTCTCTCTTTTTTTCCTCTATCTCTCTCTTCCCTTTAACCCCTAATTGTTATTTGAATATTTCAGAGTATGCTTTGGACTTCTGTGATCATTGCTCATTTTCATTTGATTCATTTTAATTATATTTTAAAGTCGTTTTTCTTCCAAATGTCTACTCTAAATGGCTTAGCTTACACGTCTGTGGGACATGTATATAAGGGAACCGATCCTGCTTGAATTTAATTAGGCTACAGCAGTCAACTTTTCCACTGCTGTGTCCTCTTGTACTCCAATTACAGTCTCCCAGTTTTGTATTGTCAGCAAGGTTGGAGTGTGTGTGTGCGTTTGTGTGTATCTTAATGGCTTTATGCTCTCTTTGATGGCCTGATATCTTTAAACAGGCCTTAAAGAGAAAAGGAAGAAAATAAAACCCCATGAGAATAACTTTCTGGAAATATTCGGCCACCAGCTTCACCTCTCACCTCCCTTTTGTTTCTTAATCCAAAGGAACTGAGGCCTTTGGCAGGTATGCATTATTCATGGGCCACTCAGTTCTTCATGACAACACTTTTATCCGTGGGTAGAAAGAAAAGTGAGTTGCAGCATATTAACTTAGTGTTTCTCAAACTTGTAAGACCTGTGGACTTCAACTCCCAGAATTTTCCAGGCTTGCTCATGACTTCAGTCAGCGTGCTGGCTGAGGAATTCTGGGAGTTGAAGTCCAACTTAAAGCCAAGCTTGCAGAACATCGATCCATTCTGATGAACCCATCTCACAACCTATTTGGGAAGTCAGCTCTGTTCTGTATGTAAAGTGGATGACTCCAAATCTACCATTCTGATTGG
>BLBF01000071.1:6045557-6072456 GCA_015471245.1 Laticauda colubrina
AGGAAGGAAGGAAGGAAGGAAGGAAGGAAGGAAGGAAGGAAGGAAGGCCTGCCCACCCATTCCAGACTACATTGGGCCAAGTTATGGTGTTTTGAACTCTGTTGAATCAACCATAATTGTCATAATTAACATATGACCCTGATCCTTAAACCTCAGGTTACAAGCCATAGTAACTACTGTAGCTCATACAACCTGCTAAGCCAAAACTGAAAGTTGCCATTTTGTTCCTCCAAATCTTCATGTTAGAATTGGGGCTCACAGCAATAGGGGTTTCCCAGATATAAATTAAAGGAGGATGAAGGCCTCCATTAAATGCCCTTATTTTGATTTTTTTTTTCTAGCTCTTCACAAGATGGCTGTCTGTTTTTGCTGCTCTTCAGACCCTTCTCAGCCTGTTTCTTGGCATTTACAACAAACACTGACCTTGTTATTATTTTTGTCCTATATGAAGGCATCTCAAGTGGAAAGAAACAAGCTAGGAGTGATAACAAGGGAGAAACACATGCACTCTTCAAGTGAGGTTCATTGTTCCTCAGTAGATACTCAGAAGACAATTTCTGGAATGTCCTAAGCTCTCTAACCTCATGTCTGTCTGTAGATACTAAGTGGATGATAAATTAAATATACATGTTGTACACTGGCTGGTGTTATAGTTCTAAGATAGCCCCCCCCCCCCGCCCCCCAAAAGGGTATAGTCCGAGGGACCACACCAACATGAATTGTGACCCCCAAGAACAGTTGAGTGGGGCAACTCCAACATTTGCAGCTTCGTTTGAATTTGGTGGGAGAGTTTAAGAGCCACAGTAATCTGGCTCTATCCCCACTCATTTTGAGGGAACCCCACTCCATCTGTGGGACAATGAACCTCTTCTCCGGGAAATGAAGGTTACCAACTACATTGGGGCCATGGCTTCCCCTTGGTTTTTGAATGCTACCATGACATTCCTTCAAATCTTGTACAGCACCAGATGAAAATCAAAATTAAACAGCAGAGGTCTCCAAACTTGGCAACTTTAAGACTTGTGGACTTCAACTCCCAGAATTCCCCAGCCAACTGGCTGGAGAATTCTGGGAGTTGAAGTCCACAAGTCTTAAAGTTGCCAAGTTTGGAGACCCTTGTTCAATAGGATAGCCCTGCAATCAATTCCTGCTTTTATTATAACAGGTTCCCTGGTTCTGCAGATTTTTGAGGCCACATTCAAGGCTCAGAGGGTCTTGAGACTGGCAAAGACTATGTGATCAAAACTGTGCCCCTTTTTTGAATCTTTCTACCAAGGGCTCTGGTCTAGGATCAGGCCACTTTGCCTTGGCAGGTAGAAAGGTGGAGTCAGCAAGGTGTGGGGAAATTGAAGAGGAAGACGAGTTGGAGCCTGTTAATGACATAAAATGAGTTTAATGATTCCTCTGAAAAATGTCTTTACTGATCATCTACTTCCTAGTACAGATATCCTCGACATGAGAAGAGAAGAGAAGAGAAGAGAGAAAAGAAAAAAATAGAAAATAGAAAATAAAATGGGATGGGACCTTGGAGGTCTTCTAGTCCAGCCCCCTGCTCAAGCAGGAGAACCTATACTATTTTGGATAAGTGGCAGAAAGAAATATACTAACTCTAGTTTCTTTTTAGAAACTTCCAGTGATGGAGCGCCCATAATTTCTGGAGGCAAGCTGTTCCACTGGTTAATAGTCTTCACTATTAGTAAGTTTCTTCTTAATTCCAGGTTACTTCTTTCCTTGGTTAGTTTCCAACCATTATTTCTTATCCTGCCCTCTGGTGCTTTGGAGAATACATTGACCCCTTCTTCTTTGTGGCAACCCCTCAAATACTGGAATACTCCTATCATGTCACCCCTTAATTCTTCTTTTCTTTAGACAAGTCAAACCCACATTCCGCAGCCGTTCTTCCTATGTTTTAGTCTCCAGGCCTTTGATCATCTTAGTTGCTTTTCTCTGGACTCTGAACATCTTTTTTTGCAGTATGGTGACTAAAATTGGTTGCAATATCCCAGGTGTGGTCTTACTAGGGTTTTGTAAAGTGATACTAGATTTATAACCATTCATTTAGCAAGGGAAGTTACAATACTGAAAAGGTGAGTTATGATGATTGCCTGCGTTCGTGATTCTTGCAACTATCTCCAAAGTCATGTGATCCAAATTTGGTTGCTTGCAAACCAGCATGTATTTATGACAGTTGCAACATCCCAGGGTCAAGGGATCACAGTTCGTGGCCTTCCCAGCTGGCTTCTGACAAGCAAAGCCAGTGGGAAAGCCAGATTCGCTTAACGACCGCATGATTCACTGAGCAACTGCTTAACAACCATGGCCATAAAGTTTATAAAATCAGCTGCGATTTGTTTAACAACCATTCTTGCTTGGCAGTGAAAATTCTGGTGCCAATTGTTGTCGTAAATCTATGATGACTTGTAAGGTGTGAATCTTTTGCCCACATAGGAAAAAGCCAATATAGTAACATCATGGGTGGGATTCAAAAATTCCAGCAACCAGTTTGCTGCCCAGTTGCTGGGCGGGTGTGGTCATGGTGATCATGGCCTACCAGAACGTCCGGGAGGGCCATTTTTTGCCTTCCCCAGAGTCCAGAGGCTTCCCTCAGGCCTCTGGGAGAGCGAAAATGGCTTCCCCCAGGCTTTGGAGGCCCTCCGGAAGTAGGCCCATTTCTGAACTTCCGGAAGGCACGTTTTTCCCCCTCCCAGAGCCTCCACGTGGACCCTGGACTTACCTGCATTGAAAATGGGCTGTGTGGAGACTCCTGGGAGAGGAGGGGCGGAGTGAGCAGGGCCAGCAAGTCAGTTCAAATACCGGTTAGGCAAACCAGATGCAAATTTAACATCCGGTTCGCTCGAACCAGTCCAGACCGGTAGAATCCCACCCATGAGTAACATGCTATAATGCAAGGCTCTTCAAACTTGGCAAGATTAAGACTTGTGGAGTTCGACACCCAGAATTCCTGAGCTGACATGACTGGAGGAAGAGAGTTCCCCAAACTTTTCAGCTTTGTGGACTGGTGGGGGGGGAGGAGGGGAGAAGAGGATAATTCTTTTGCCAATAACTACTGTTGTTAGCCTGCTGAAAGTTTTGGGCAAGATGTGATTTTTTTTCTCCTCCTGAAGTCAAAAGATCAAGGATCACTATTGCCCTCATGTGTAGCTGCTTGAAGTAAGATGACCAAATAATATTATAAGGGAGGGGTCCCCAACCCCTGGGCCGCAGCCCACGACCAGGCCTTGAACCTTTTGAAACTGGGCTGCAGAACCTAACTCAAAAGAATTATCCTCTTCTCCCCTCCTCCCCCCCACCAGTCCACAAAGCTGAAAAGTTTGGGGAACTCTGTCACAAGGTATAGGTGGGCGACTATGGCCCCTTTACTATCTGTGGACTTCAACTCCCAGAATCCTGCTGGCTCAAGACTTCTGGGAGTTTGAAACTCCCAAGTTGTAAAAGGGCCATAGGTGCTTTTTCAAAAGGCAACTGGACTTCCTTTGTTTTTCTTTGAAGATGTTTCGCTTCTCATCCAAGAAGATTCTTCTGTTCTGAAGCTTCTGTTCAGAACTGAAGAAGCTTCCTGGATGAGAAGCGAATCATCTTCAAGGAAAAATCAAGAAAATCCAATCGCCTTTGGGACAAAGTGCCTTTGGGACAACCATGACCTGGATGACTAAGAATCTCCATAGACATAACAGATTCACAGAATTGGAAGGAACCTTGTAGGTCATCTAGTCCAACCCCCCACCTAAGCAGGAGACCCTACACCATTTCTGACAGATGGCAGTCCAGTCTCTTCCTGAAAGCTTCCAGTGATGAAGTTCCCACAACCTCTGTTCCATTGGTTGATTGTTCTCACTGTCAGAAAATTTTTCCTTATTTCCAGGTTGAATCTCTCCTTGTTTAGTTATTCCTTGTCTGACCTTCAGGTGCTTTGGAGAATAAGCTGACCCCCTTCTCTCTGTGGCAGCCCCTCAAACATTGGAGCACTGCTATCGTGTCTCCCCTGGTCCTCTACACTAGACTAGCCGTGCCCAGTTCCTGCAACCGTTCTTCATATGTTTCAGCCTCCAGTCCCCCATCATCCTGGCTGCTCTTCTCTGAACTCTTTCTAGAGTCTCAGCATCTCCAGTCATAAAGACAGGAAGAAGTATAACTGGCTTTGGTATGATGGAAGGATTATGTTTGGGACCTACAACATCTCCTAGGAGATATTGTACCATCAGGAGGAAATAAAAGTGATTGTTCAAAGCCAGAGGAGCAATTTTGACAGATAACTCACGGTTTTAAGAGAGGTTTTCTCTTCCCTTTGTAGCTGCCGGCTCCAGCTTGCATCCTACAGCTTGCATCCTACAGATAATCCTACAGAAGGATTATCTTGGAATTTGTATTAATCTAATTAATGGTTCTGTTTTTTTCCCCCTTTATGAGATGTTTTTGTGTTCAAAGGGCGTTTCTTGCTCAGGAGACCAGACTTCTGAGAATATCAAAACCAGTTTCTTGGCTGTTTATATATGTAAGAGTTTAAAAAAAAAGTGTTGGTAGAGCAGGAGTGTGACAGATTAACACAATATCAGCATGCTGATTTTAACATATAAACCCCCTGAAGGTTTGGAGCTGACTTGATAAAAGCTAGTTTTCAACAGATCAAACTTTATTTCCGTTCACATGAAGTCTTTCAATCATTTCCATTTTTTTTTCACATGTTCATTTTTCTGTTTTGTGAATTGGAATATTTCAACTCCACCTTAGGGACCGCGGCAGAAATAGCTGCAGGACAGATAACAATTTAATGATATAAAAATATCTTTTTTAAAAAGGAAAATAACACAAAAAGCAAGAGGAATAAAAGAATAACATACATGATTCAACTCGTAGGACATACAAACACGTACATGTATCTACACACAATTTTGTAGGCTGCCTAGAATGTTGCAATTACCACAACGTTGGCATAGCTGATCAGAAATACTATTTAGGTCGGAATATTCACAAGTAGACCTTGACTTAAAATACTTCATTTAGTGACCATTCAAAGTTACAAGGGCGCTGAAAAAATGACTTATGACCATTTTTCATACTTATGACCATTGTAGCATCCCCATGGTCATGTGATCAAAATTTGGACACTTGACTCCTATTTATGATAGTAGCCAATCCCAGGGTCATTTGATTTCCTTTTGCAACCTTCTAATGTGCAGAGTCCATTTGGAAGCCAGAGTCATTTAACAACAATGTTCTGAGCAAGGCTTCCTGAGACTATAATTAAGCATAAGCTTAATAAAACAACTCTTGCTTTATTTCAACGCTGAGAATTATGTGCATTCCCAGCCCGTAATGAGTCCCAAACAATTCCCTGAGATAAGCATCCACCTTTATCTTCTTTGAATTGCTGCCAACAACTAAAGTGCCAAATTAACTGTAAATAACCAACTGAATTACAAAGTTCACACAGAGCTTCAAAGTTTAATCCGAACAGATGGACGACTTTGCTTTCTACAAAGGTTTCTCTACCTTTGCCTGTCCTTTATACCTTAGGGGAGGGGCAATCACCTCCAAGATTACTCCCAAGTCACCTTTTGTCTCAGCTGCTCTTGCCTTCTAGCAGCTTTACACATATGTGCACTGGGAACAGGCTCTCCTTATTCCTCTGCCTCGCTTCTGCCAGACTCCGGAGGCTCTGGAGTCAGCACACCACTCCCAGATGGTCCTGGCTCCCTCTCTGCATCGAACGCAGGACCCTTGTCTGAGTCCTCCCCAGACTCCCTGCCTGGTCCCCGTTGTTCCCCACTGTCTGATTCCATTGCTGTCTGCACAGGCTGCTGGCAAACCACAACAAACGGTGTTACTTAACAACTGCCGTAACTCACTTAACAACTGTAGCAAGAAAGGTCATAAAATGGGACAAAACTCACTTAACAACTATCTTGCTTAGTAATGGAAATCTTGGGCTCAATTGTGGTCATAAGCCAGGGTCTTATCTGCATTATTGGCTAGTAGCTGAATTGTGGAAAAGATTGGACTAGACCAGGGGTCTCCAACCTTGGCAACTTTAAGACTTGTGGACTTCAACTCACAGAATTACTGGCTGAGGAATTCTGGGAATTGAAGTCCACAAGTCTTAAAGTTGCCACAGTTGGAGACCTCTGGACTAGACCATAGTGGGAAATCTATTATATTCCAGATATTGCTGAAGAACCCAGCTGGCCTGGCCCACAATGTGGGAATTCTAGTCAACCACCATACCAGCTGCTTGTTCTTTGCCTGAAGGTAATTTCTTTTGCAAGAAGGCTTGTCACAGAGACGCCATAATTAAATAAGAAATGGCTAGAATTAAAAGTATTCCAGCAACACCATCTTTTTCTACCCGTGATCATAATATCTACAGTATACAGACAGTCCTCAACTTACAAACATTTAGTGAATGTTTGAGGTTATAATGGCACTGAAAAATGTGGCTTTTAACTGTTTTTCACATTGATGACCATTTTAGCATTCCCACAGTCACAGGACCAAAATTCAGATGCTTGCCAGCCACTTCGTATTTATGATGGTTGCAATGTCCTGGGGGGTGTATCTTGTGATGACTTTTTGGGACCTTCTGACCAGCAAAGTCAATGGGAAACCCAGATTCACTTAACAACCAAATTATTAACTTAACAAATGCAATAATTCACTTAATGATTTGTGGCAAGAAGTTGTAAAACAGGGCAAAATTCACTTAATTGTCGCTTAGTACAAGAGATTTTGGGCTCAGTTGTGGTCATAAGTCAAGGACTACCTACTCTGTTTCCCTGAAAATACGACCTACCCTGAAAGTAAGTCCTAGCTTGATTTTACATGTGCACTCAATATAAGCCCTACCCCCAAAATAAGCCCTAATTAAGATCCCGCCCACTTGAGTGCACAGGCAAAAATTAAGCTAGGGTGGGTATGGGGGGTGGAACTGCCGTACTATTTACCGGGCCTCGCACACCCCAACACCTGCTTTGTTGGCCCATTTCTTCTGCAGCCAGCAAGGCTGGCAAGGCTTTCCTGAAGGCCTCTGTAGCTGATAACAAAGCTCTGAATCGATCCAGAGCTGTTATCAGTTGCAGAAGAAGTTCCTGAAGGCCTCTGACAGTGAAAAGAGGTTGGAGGCGACGCACTCAAGTGAGGTTAGTCAGTGGATGACATCCTCCGAAACTAATACCCGGTGCCTTTTTTTGGTGGCAAAAAATATAAGACAGGAACTTATTTTCGGGGAAACACGGCATATAGTATGGTGTAGCCTTTGTCATTTTTCTTTTTTTAACGGCCATTTGGAAAAAATCTTCTTGTATTTATGACAGAACTGCCTCTATGCTTCATAACTGCAGGGCCCAGAGACCATGTGCTGTTGAACAGTCAACCCGAAAGCTATGGGACTGTTCAACCAAGCAGAGCTGTGTCCTTATCCGGCAGCCTTGGAAAAGGGACAACCTCTGGATGAGCAAAAATGCAGCCGGTCACCGGATTGCGAGGGTTTCCCAGCTCCGAGCAGTGCCGAAGGGGACTCTTTGGAAAATGACTCTCCGACAGGAAGCCATTCCAGTGGCTGTGCGGAAGATGATGAGGCCAGTAGCACAGAGAGCACCCAAAATGGGGTGAGTATTAGCACCCTAGTGCTAAGAAGCGTTACACGTTGGTGGTCAAGAATTCTTCTTTTTCTTAACGCCCAACTTATAACATTTCTAAAATTTTAACTTCTGCCTTCAAAATGATGTTATAGAGCACTGCATACCAGTACAACTAGACACAAGGACAGTTTTTTCCCAAATGCCATCATGAAGCAACTAATTCCCACAACACAAACTATTTACTAAGACTGTATTACTATTATTCTCATCCTTCCTATTACCTATTTCCTTTTCTACTTGTGGCGAAAACTTGGTTGCTTGCATCTTTACAATTTATATTGTTTTATTTAGTTTCCTAGTATGATTTGATTGCTTATTTATATCCCATGACTATCTCTAAGTGTTGTATCTTATGATTCTTGATGAATGTATTTTTTATGTGTGTTATGATTCTTGATGAATTTATTTTTTATGTACGCCGAGAGCATTTGTACCAAAGACAAATTCCTTGTGTGCCCGATCATGCTTGGCCTATAAAGAATTCCATAAAATGTATAATACTTCTCTTCTTGTTGTGGTTTAAATAATAAATAAAAACACCCTGTGGGATCCTTAGTGGTCTTTGAGCTTGGTAAATTTATTGCAGATGTTTCATGACCCAACTCAGTAACATCAGTACTAGAAGGGAATGGAGTTTGCTTTCAAGCAAATCCAGACCAATGGCTGCACCAAGAAGCTGGCAAGAACAAATCTCACTCCTTTTTAGCATTGATGATATTATCTAGCTGGGTAATGAAATGTTTGCAGAAAAGCCACCAAGCACCAAGGACCCCACAGTTCAACCCCAAGCTACAGATTTTCTCTTTTATCAAAAACATATCCTTTCTGGTTTAAGATTGCCTTGGGACTCGCAATTGTGATGCACTTTTAATTGAGTTTGCAATCTTTGTGCTCTTTCGAAGACATGTAGTAAGATTATAGTATCAGCTTTCTTAATGAAAACCAGGCCCACTATGCAACACAAGCTTTTGTTCTGGTGGTAGGTGTAACCCCTGATTTTTTAAAAAAATGCATTTTTACTGAATACTTTAGAAAAAAAAATACAAGCAGAGAAGGAAGAAGAGGAACAACACAAAAAGTCGATAGAAGATTTAAATACGAATGAAAAAATATCAAGATTTATGAACTTTGGAATTAATAGGTTTTCAGTAAATCGTTCATTAATTGTAAATAACTCTATTACAGGTGGTCCTTGACTTACAATCATTCAGTTAGTGACCATTTGAAATTGCAATGCACCAAAAGGAGTAACTCACTACCACTCCTCGCATTTCACAGTGTTGCATTGTCCTCACATGATCAAAATTTGGACACTTGGAAAGCCCCATGTATTTACAATGGTTGTAGTGTCGCAGATCATGTGACCATTATTTGCAACTTTCCCAGCTGGCTTCCAATAAGAAAAGTCCATGGTGGAAGCTGGATTCATTTAACAACCATGTAATTCACTTAACCACTGCAGTGATTCACTTAACAACCATGCCAAAAAGGTCATAAAATTGGGCACAATTCCCTTTACAACACCCTTGCTGGTCCCCATTGTGGCTGTAAGTGGAGAATTACCTGTATATCTTTTTAAAAAACTGATCATCATTGCTCATCTCTGAACAGAATATAAAGGTCAGTAACTCTGCTGAAGTGTGGTGGCTCAGTGGCTAAGACGCTGAGCTTGTGGATCAGAAAGGTCAGCAGTTTGGCGGTTTGAATCCCTAGTGCCGCATAATGGAGTGAGCTCCCGTTCCTTGTCCCAGCTTCTGCCAACCTAGCAGTTCGAAAGCATGTAAAAAAAATGCAAGTAGAAAAATAGGGATCACTGTGGCAGGAAGGGAAGAGCATTCTGTGTGCCTTTGGCGTTCAGTCATGCTGGCCACATGACCACAGAGACGTCTTCGGACAGTGCTGGCTCTTCGGCTTTGTAACGGAGATGAGCACCGCCCCCTAGAGCTGGAAACGATAAGCACATATATGCAAGGGGAACCTTTATCTTTACCTTTACCTCTACATTATCACATGGAGATGTAAACTACGGTAAGCTGTATCCCTCCTGCTAAAAGTCTTTTCTCATTCAGGAAGCCTCGTATCATTGCATTATTAAGCCTTGCAACTAGCTTCTGCCCTCCCTCTCTTCCCCCTCTTGATTCTGCCCTCCCTCTCTTTCCAGTATGAGGGTCTTTGTAGTGGAAGTGATCTTAAAGGTGACCAATGTGCGGCACTGAGCAAAATCTCAGCTCTTGAAAACCGGCTCAAGGAACTGCATCATCGGAAGAACGAGCTGAATATAGAGGTACACCTGAACTTATTCAGTCCCCTTCCTGCATCATGAGGTTGTGGATTGGACAACAATCAGCACCTGTAAAACCAGTGTTGAACGGCCCACACCCAAGCAATTGAGGAAGAGCAGAGGCACCTTAGAAGGAGGACAGAGAGAAGGACTTGTTCGCTCCCTTGGACAGGAAATCTCCATCAACCAACACCGAAGGTGCTCACCTCACTGGAGGGAGCCATTTTCTAGGCCAGAAGTGTGGACATTTGCATGCTTGGGTGTTCCCAGTTCCCATTTCGCTTTGTGTCTCTGCACCTCCCCGTGGCTGTGTTGACATTGCATCAGTCAGGACACATCAGGGCACGTCAAGATGGTTTGGCAACATTCCCCTGACCTGTCTCCTCCTCTTCTTGGCAGATGGACCTGGAAGGTGCCTTGTTACAAGGGGAACTGCAGGAGGAGAGGCAGGATCTATGTCGGGAGGAGGAACGGCTGGTGGAACTGAAAGAACGTCTCGTTGAGACAGAGCTCAGGTGCCGTGAAGAACGCGAGAAGGTGAGCAGCTGTTCTTTGGCAGTTTTCTTCTTTCGGTTCTTCCTTCCGAAATTCTCTAGTTTGCTGCTTCAGTTCTGGACTGGATCAGGACATCTGAAGTAGACCATAGCTTGTCCTCTTCCAATTCTTTAAGCAGAGGCCAGTTGAATTGGTGGTTGGATCTTGCTTCAGCATGAATTGCAGGGCATTATGATTGCCCCAAAGAGGAGGCAAAATGCCCACAGCTCAATCCTCTAGCACCATCCCTGAGCGTGGCCTGTTTAAAACAGCTGCCTCCCCTTTCTTCAACTTACACTTGCTGGTAGTCCTTTGTGTTGGATTTCAGTAGTATGTCCCTCCTAGCTCTCCAGCTACTGGTGGATGAAATACAAGAAGTCGTCTCACAATTCCTATCCCGCCTTCCCTCTGGGGCTCAGGACATGTAAATTAAAAACAAAGAGACTGGTGGTTGGAAAATTAGCAATGTTATTTCTCCTACATTCCCATGCTGTCTGGAGAGAATGGGCCTCCACTCCTCGGGAGGACTTCAAACTGCTGGAAATGAAAGAGTTTGTTTTGTTATTTTTGTACCTCTTTCGAAGGTCATTGTCCAGCTGGACTGAACGTTAACCTTTTATGCTCTAACATCCCCGTTGATCTCTTTCCCAGGCCTGCTTGTTTTTCTTCCCTTCTTCCCTTTGGCTTCTTTAATTTCCTCTTATCAGAAAGTCTGTTTATATTTTATCTCTGTCCTCATAACTTCTTGGACAAAGGTCTACTCAAAGTTTGCTGGAAAATGTCCAGTTTTGAACTACTGCTCATCTGGAATGGTAGGAGGATGCTTGCATGGGCAGGAAGTGAACTAGAAGACCTTCAAGATCCTTTGAAACCTTACAATTTTGGAATTTAATGATCTCGTAAAAATCACTGTCTTGGTTGCATGCCATGCTAGTGTGTTTTTCATCACAGCTCTATAGCAACGGGCGTAGTATATATATATGCCAAGGAGTATATAGCAGGGGAGTCAAACTTGATTTCACTGAAGGCCGCATCAGGGTTGTGTTGACCATGGGGGGGGGGGTCAGGAGTGGGTGTGGCCAGCTTGACATCACTCATGTTGGGGGCACCTGTGCTAGTCCGAGCACTCTCGAGCTCTGTTTTCGGCTGGGATGGCCTTCTGCAACCCTCTGCCAGTGAAAATGGAGCTTGGGGTGTTGGTGTGTGTGGCCCTCGTGAGCTCTCTTTTTGGCTGGGACAGTCTCCTGCAACTCTCTGCCAGTGAAAATGGAGCTCAGGATGTGGCCCTTGCAAGCTCCATTTTCACTGGCAGAGGCACCGGGGCCGGGTTCTTTGCTGTTTCCAGGGTGGTCCCGTGGGCCGGATCTTAGCACCGAATGCAGCCCATGGACCTAGAGTTTGACAGCCCTGGTATATAGCCTTATATAGCCCCATGCTTTATGCTTTACATTTACAATAGTGGTCCCCATCCTTTCCAGCTTTGTGGGACTGGGGAGTCAGGGCAGAGGGGGATGATTCTGTGTGAGTGGCAGGCACTTACCCGCTGTTCTCACAAATGCAGTTCACCACTCACACAAGTGGAGCTGTGCACAAATGCTTCCCTACCATTTGTGCGTTCCACTTCTGAATGGGCTGCAGCCCGGTGCTGGGCCGCGACCCAGGCTGGGGAGCGACCCAGGCTGGGGACCCTTGCTCTACAATACTCTCTGGATGATTTACAACAGGGTGTCAAACTGGATTTCTTCAAGGGCCAATTCAGCACTGTAGTTCTCCTTGGGGGGGGGGGGAAGAAACGGGATGGACGCCTCCTGCAGCACTTTGCCAGCCAAATTCGGGGGGGGGGGGCTGCATGCCTCTTTTTGGGCGGGGGGGGGGGGGGGGGGGGGGCGGGGGGAAAAGGGGGGGGGGGGGGGGGGCTGTTTTGGCTGTCAGAGGCACCACAGGCCGGTTCTTTGCTATTTCCAGGCCGCCCCCCCAGGACAGATTTCAGCATCCCATATGCTGGATCCAGCCTTTAGTTTGACACCCCTGATCTACAATGCAGGCATTATTTACATATTGCCCCTAACAATCTGGGTCCTCATTTTTCTGACCTTAGAAGGATGGAAGGCTGAGTCAACCTTGAACCCCATCATCATCAAACACCAGGCTGTGGGCAGAGTTTGCCTGCAATGCTCCATTCTAACCATTGCACCACCAGGGCTCCTAAAGTGGTGAATCCCACCAGATAGACCAGACCAGAATTCAATTCCTTAGGAAGGCTAAGATTACATTTATTGAGAGTGGCTATAATAACCACCGTGCAAGACTGATTGTGCTCTATCTCTTCCTCTAATAGTCATGTGAATTAGGGAGGTGTCCATTGGAGCCTCTTCCACATATTTCTGTTTGTTTTTAATTTAATGTATGTCTATCCCTTTGTTGCTTTGGTACATCTGCCAAGGCCATCTTTGTTACGCTCTGCAATAGTGTCCATCACAATCTAAGCTTTTTAAAGAGGAAATATAAAACACAGCTGAGGATTCTGGCTTCTTAAGGCCTCCCAACTCACCCATCCAGTTATTCACCCATCTCCCCTGTTTATGTTTCCTTTCTGTCATTTTGCATGTTATAAATATGCAAACTAGCTTGGTGAAGTCGAGAGGTGAATAAAATGAGAGGGCATGAATGCCGTGAAGTTAGTTAGAAATTTTAATGTCTTTCTCCAGCAAGAACAAGTGCGATGGTATGTGCACCTGGAGAAGGAGTGGGAGGGAGTGGTGGTGGGGAGAAATGTCAGCAATAGCACTGCGGCTTCGCAGGGGGAGCCAGCGCATTTTACCGACCAGAGAGAGTTCAACGACAAGAGACTATACAGTCCTCAAATTTATGGGGGTGGGAAGAAAAGAATCAAGGTAGCACACCATAGAATTTCCCAGGGTATATCTATTAGGTTAGAGGGTTATAACTTTAGTCCGGCAAGAATCTGTCTATTAGGTGTAAGCAGATAAGGAACTGCACTTGAACTGCCCTCATTGTGTTGTCTTTGGGCTTAGGCCTGACAATGCCAGACTACACCAAGAGTCTATCAAGTCCAGTGCCACCTAGTGACCAAACCATGGAATGATACTATCCATACAAGGAAGAAACCTTATGGATCAATTCTATTCTGCTGCTTTCTTTTACTACATATTTATCAGTTGCTAGTGTTATTTCCCATAGCATCCCTGATCTCATGAGTCATGGAAAACTATGCATTTGCCCTGTGGTCATCTCCATAAGGAAATGGAAATGGAAAGAAAAGGAAATGGAAGAGAAAGAAAGAAAAGGGAGGGAGGGAGGATGGAGGAAAGGAAGGAAGGAAGAAGAGAGAGAGAGAAAGGGAGGGAGGGAGGGAAAGAAAGAAGGAAGGAAGGAATAGATTAGAGGATATAAAAAACACTTCCCTACCCTCCTGAAAATCTATGCTTATTATCCTTCTGGATCCAGTTTCCAGTGGGGAAAAAGACACTGGAAACATGGAGGCTATTTGGAAAGATGGTTTAATGGTGGACAGGATGACCTGGCTTGGAGCTCCAAAGAAGGAAGGGCTGAGATGCTAAGAGTACCTGGGTTTTATAACCTTTGTTGGGATTTGAATTGGAGCTTGTATTCTGATTGATTGTCAGACTCCCATGAGGCCATGCAGGGGCAACTCTGTAGGCTGTCCTGAGTTCCAGGCTTGGTTGAGCCTTGCTGGATGATGATGTAATGAAAAGGGCTTTGGGAAATTATTCTGCCTTTTTTAATATTTCCTAGAATTTTTTAGGAGAGGGGTGGGTTTTAACTTCCAACACACTTTTTTCAGTTGCTGAACAAATTGTTGTAAGTCAAGGACTACCTGCCATTCATGAAGTTTGATGCTTGTTTCTGACTTTTTGCTGGTTTCTGGCCAAAATGTCCATTCTTTTAAGAGTTTGTTGCAGAAATTCAAATCCAGAAAGCACACACAGATAACTGATTCAGCAGGATTCATTCACTTCTTTATATACATATAACACATAAGTAAATGTACAATACTTTTATTTATTTTTTTAATTTATTTATTAGATTTGTCAATCGCTTACAAGATAATAGGTATAAGTATAAACATGAGTAAGAATACAGAAAATAGGTACAAATAAATGGGAACAGTGGGACAGAGACAGTAGGAACAATGGTGCACGTATGCACGCCCCCTACAGACCTCTTAGGAATAGGGTGAGGTCAATAATGGATAGTTTACATCGTTTTACATTGATAGTTTTACACTGAGTTTGTATCTGTTGTGTGCTCTTGTCTTGTTGCGGTTGAAGCTGAAGTAGTCATTGATGGTAGGACATTGTAGCAGATAATTTTGTGTACTACGCTTAAGTCTAACTGTAGGTGGCATAATTCAAGGTTGTCCAAGCCCAAATTTCAAGCCAATACCAATGTAGGTTCTTCCAGCGTGGTAGAGAGTTACAGGCAAAAACACAAACAGATAAGAGAACAGTAGAGAACAGTTTCTGTTTCAATTCAGCAGTGGCAGACAAGACTCAGAGCTTAATACAGAGCCAAGCCCAGGCTCCTTCCAGTTTCAGTTTCCAAAAAGTCCTCATTGGCTGACTTAGTGGCTATGCCAATTCATTGTCTGACCTTGTTACCATGCCTCTTCCAGTTCATGAATATTCTGACACATTCAAATACACGAGTTTGCTTAAATGTCTACAGTGTTCATTTAATGACTGCCATGAAAAAGGGCAGAAATCAACTTACGACCATTTTGTCTTACAACACAGTTTCCAATTATAGTCATTATTCCAGGATTCCCCACACTCCGTGAACCTCGTAATCCATGCCTCCTATTCCAGTTTGCTCATTTACCTGCTGGAATTCCTGATTGCCTGTAGCAAGTAAAGGAGTTGTTCCATGCAACTCCGAGGTTACCCCATTGGTGAGAAGAAGGCCTCCCAGGCAGTCTTATCAGTGCCCTGATCATCTCTGGGTGAGGAAGGTGTGGCTGGATATATTTACATCGCCCATGGACAGGTAGTGACGCTGCCCCACCCTGCTTCTCTTTTTGGTAGGAGAAGGCACGTCTACAACGAGAACGTCAGAGGGTAGAGGAACTCCAGAGACAGCATGCTGAGTCTCAGATCCACCTAAACAACCAGCCGGAATCAATGCGTGAACGAATGCAAAAACAACTACAGGAGGTAAGTGCGTGTCAGTTCAATTCAGTGTTCGGCAGGAGATAGTCCATGTCCACCAAATCACATTTTTTATTTTATTTGGTTTGTCAATTGCTTACAAGATAATAGTATAAGTAAAAACATAGTTTTGAATACATGGATACATATAAGAAAAATAAAAGAAACAATAGGACAAGGACGGTAGGCACATTGGTGTGCTTATGCACACCCCCTACAGACCTCTTAGGAAAGGAGTGAGGTCAATAGTAGAAAGTCTAAGGTTAAAGTTTTTGGGGTTTGGGGAAGAACCAGAGTCAGGTAGAGTATTCAGACATTGACCACTCTGTTGCTGAAGTCGTATTTCCTGCAATCAAGTTTGGTGTGATTAACCTTGAGTTTGTATCTATTGTTTGCTCATATTGTTATGGTTGAAGCTAAAGTATTAATTGACAGGTAGGACATTGCAATATATATTTTTATATACTATACTTAGATCGGACCGAAGGCAGCGTAGTTGTAGGTTGTCTAGGTCTAGAATTTCAAGTCTGGTGGCATAAGGTATTCTGCAACGAGTAGAGGAGTGGAGAACTCTTCTTGTGAAATATTTCTGGACTTTCTCAACTGTGTTAATATCAGATATGTAATGTGGGTTCCAGACTGATGAGCTGTATTCCAGTATTGGTCCAGCAAATGTTTTGTACGCTCTAGTTATTAGTGTAATATTACCAGAGAAAAAGCTACATAAGATTAAGTTAACAACTCTTAATGCCTTTTTGGCTATGTAGTTACAGTGGGCTCTAGCACTTAGATCATTAGAGATGAGTATTCCAAGGTCCTTTCCAGAGCTTGGATCATCAACAAGGTCTTGACGGTTCAGCCTGTATTTTATTTTCTGATTTTTTTTGCCAATAAGTAAGACAGAACATGGGAACGCTTTCCTTGATTCAGAAGGTGATTGGCGCTTGCCTTCTTCTGGGCTGTTGCTTTGACTTCCTAGTCTGGTCTCTGATCTTGGAATTTCACAGTGAGTTCAAACGGGCCTGACCTGACTTACCTTGTTGAGATCCGTTGAAATTGAGAAAAGTGATCCCACCTAGATTGAGCAATGTCCTTGGTTTTGGAATATATAGAGAGGTCTGATTTTTGGTGGAAGGACTTCAGATGTGGTGACCATCATCATCTTGCGGTCTCCATCATTGGAGTGGAGATTGTTCTGCCTGCTTGGATTTTTCAGAGTTTTGAATCAGATGCACCCTTTTTTTTTTAACGTATTGGAAGATGCTCTTTGAGAAGATGAAATCCAGGGATGGTAACTGCTCTTCTATTTATGAGTATAACCTTGCTGCTTGTATCCTTACAATTATATTGTTTTATTTAGTTTTCTAGCATGATTTTGATTGCTTATTTAGTATCCTATGACTATCACTAAGTCTTGTATCTTATGATTCTGGATGAATGTATTTTTTATAAGAGCTTATGCACCGAAGACAAATTCCTTGTGTGCCCAATCACACTTGGCCAATAAAGAATTCTATTCTATGAATTCTTTCCTAGACATCTGAGATGCTAGAAGGAGCCCTGAGATGTTATGAAGACCTGGAGTTCCAGCAACTAGAGCGCGAAAGCCACCTAGAAGAGGAAAAAGAAGCTGTTTGTCATGCTCTGACTGAAGAGATCACCCAGTTGCAGAATAGCATTAATCAAAGGAAGGTGAGAAATCGTCAGCTTAATCCCCTATGATCCAGTTCTAGTCTCAATTTTCTCCCCTCGGTTTCCAGTCCACGACTGTCCCATAAAATCCTCCTCCATCTGGTTGGACCCAGACACACACAATGGGCACAATACCACACATAGAACAGGCCAAACCAGAGAGAAGTTCCCTGAAGGTGGATTCCAGCACAAGTCTGAAAGAGAGAAGTTCTAGCTAAGGAGAAGTTCCCTGAAGATGGACTCCACCAAGAGTCCAAAAGAGAGAAGTTCTAGCTCAGGAGAAGTTCCCTGAAGATAGACTCCATGAAGAGTCCGAAAGAGAGTTCTCGCTCAGGAGAAGTTCCCTGAAGATGGGCTCCAGCATGAGTCCAAAAGCTCAGAAGACAAAACCTTTGGTCCTAGTGACCAACCCAGATTGGATCCTGAAACATTATCCTGGGACATGTATATCCAGCTTCGTTTGTGATAAACATTATTGATAAATGAACATCCCAGATTGTGCACCAAAATAATTCTGGAAATGTTTTATTTTAACTTCAAACTTAGATCAGGTTGAACGGTAACTTGGTCATTAGAGAAACCTGGGTCTAAACTAAGCAACAAGATAATTAGTGGGTTCAAGTCTTAAATTCTTATTGGTTTGCTTTGAAAGAGATTCTGGAATTTTCTTTTATCTTATAAGAATATTAAGCTGTTGGCAAAATTGCTTTCACCTTGAGATCCTTTGGTTTTTGTAGTGTACTGTACTGTGTTTTTTTAGACAATACACTCTTAACCACAAAGTCCCTGTAAAAAGTAGGTGAATCACCCGCAAAACATTTTGCAATGGGTTGGCGATTCCACAGTTGTATTTCTTTTCTTCTTCTTTCTTTTTTAACAGTACCTGTCACTTTTGAACAGGCGCTGTCTGCAGGGAGAACTACTATCTCTCTTGAAATCCTAGATTTTTAATTCACCAAGTTTCTCTCTACCCATGCAGAAGAGAGTCCAGAAGTTGGAAGGCCAAGCCCTTTTAACACAAGAACAAATGATGGGTGTGTGCCAGAGATTTGCACAAGAAGAGGGAGAGGCTGTCAGCCATCTCAATGCGGTATGGAATCCCTTTTCCTCTGCCAAGAAGCTTCGAGTATCCTGGTTTCCATGCTTGGTTTTTTGCTTTGTTTTTTGCCTACCCACTTTCCCACGCTTTCAACATTTGCCAGCAATAGTTCTTGAATCCCTCAACCAAGGTCCTTCTTCTCCTTCTAATCTGTGGTGAGATCGCAAGGGGGATGTTTCCCTGGGTTCCTGGATGTGGTTTGTTTGGGGAGAAACTTCCCTCTTGAATTGTGGATTAGATTTGTATGCTTTATAGGCTTCTTGGAAGATCAAATTATAATTCGAGATCAGACAGCGCTAGTGTTTAGAAGCTGCTAGTGTTTAGAAGCTTTAGAAGCTGCCAGCTCAGCTTTCCTGGCTTTGAGCAGGACAAATGTTTTTTAGAAGAACGTTTTGATTCTTCCAAATGTTGGCTGGTCATGGATCTAAGAGCTGAAGGAATGGACCACTCTTGGTTTTTCCCAACTGGACATCTGAAATACAGGTAGTCCTTGACTTACAGCCATTCATGTAGCCACTGTTCAAAGTTACAGTTGCACTGGGAAAACACAACTACAACTATATGGAGTCCTTGATTTACAACAATAGTGGGATTCAAAAAAAATTACTACTGGTTCTGTGAGCATGGCTTGGTAGGGGTGGCTGGGGAAGATTACTGCAAAATCCCCCTTCCCTCCCCACCCCACTAACCTGCTTTCTAGATCCATTCTCCTTTGCAGGGCAACCAAAGAAGATCCAGCTGATCAAGTGGGATTCAATGGGAGGCAGAGAAGAGATGGGGGTGGAGCCAGTCAGAGGTGGGATTTGCTGGTTCTCCGCATCACCCAAAATTTCCGCTACCGGTTCTCCAGAACTGGTCAGAACCTGCTGAATACCACCTCTGATTTACAATCACAATTGAGCCCAACATTTCTGTGGTTAAGTGAGACATTTGTTAAGTGAGTTTTGACCTTTCTTGCCCCAGTTATGTAGTGAATCATTGCAGTTGATTCAAAGCTTAACATTGATAAGTTAGTAACCTTGTTGTTAAGTGAATCTTTGCTTGTCAGAAGATCGCAAAAGGGGATCTCGTGACCCCAGGACACAGCAACCGTATAAATACGAACCAGTTGCCAAGCATCTGAATTTTGATCACGTGGTGATCATGGTCATAAGTGTAAAACGCTCATAAGTCATTTTTTTCAGTGCCATTGTAACTTTGAACAGACACTAAATGAAGTGTTGTAAGTCAGGGACTACCTTTTGCACTTACAACAGTCACAGCATACACACAGACAAAATGTGAACAAAATGTGGGTATTTGGCAACCAGAAATTCTGGTCCCAGTTGTGGTTTTAAGTCAAGCACTTATACATTCCATGAAAGAAGGGAACAAGCGTGGAGACAGTGGGATATTTTGAGCTGAAGTTAATGAAATTGAATACTACATGAACAGAATCTGCAGGTTCAAGATTATGTCTGAAATTGTTTGGTTGCAGCATGCTCTGGCTACTGTAAGTCTCAGGTGTTTTTAACATAAGAAATAAAATTACTATTAAGACACCCAACCTGGAACTTCCGATCTCTCCAAAGACTGTCTGTTTCACTTTGTGAAATCCTAGAATTTTAGTTCATTGAGTTTCCCTCTGCCCATTCAGAAGACTCTGCAGAAGCTGGAAACTTCTAATGTATTGAAACCAGGGTGGATATTTTTAAAAAATAATAAAAAAATTGGATTTTTTAAAATTTAAATCAGATTTTTTTAAATTTAAATCAGATTTTTTTAAATTTTGATCATATTTATTTTAATAAAATGCTTTTGGAGTAAACATTTATAATTTTCTATTTAAGATACATTAATCATTTAGTTTATTCAGCATGAAAGGGAGCTTAGTTCTGTAGCTTAGTTTGTATGAGGCTCTATATTCTGCAATATTGGGACTGTCGGTGAGTTAACAGTGAGTCAGAGGAGTAGCTGCTGTGGGACAGAGATGACAGTTGCTCTTTAAAAATTATGATTTAAATCAAGTGAATTTAAATCAAGCCTTTTTTACTAGTGATTTAAATCATGATTTAAATCAACTTGATTTAAATCAAATCCACCCTTGCTTTATTTTAATTTTCTGTACCTAGAGTGTAGGAAAATTTGAGTTTTGGGATGGAATTTTATCTCCATAGTCTAAGTTGGTGTTTTTCAAACTTGGCAACCTGGAGGTGTGTGGACTTCAACTCCCAGAATTCCCCAGCCAGCTGAGAACTGGGAGTTGACAGTCCACACACTGGAATTCTGGGAGTTGAAGTCCACACATCTCCCTACCTTCAAGTTGCCAAGTTTGAAAAACACTGGTCCAAGTCCTGACATTAGGAGACAGCACAGCGTAGCTGGTAGAGCAGGCTGAGATGTGCTTCAGCAGAAACTTCTCCAAACATTGTGAAAAAACTTCCCTATCTTGAAGAAGGACTGACTCCTTGCTTGTCTGCATTTAGGAAAAAAGCCGCCTCATGGATAGGAGCCAGGAGTATTCAGCGAATGGGGAGGACCTGTCAGAAAATAAGGAGGGTGTGACCCAGGTAAGCCTCTCTAGGACTTGGCAATGCTTTTCTATCTCCCTGTTCTTTTTTTTTTTTTTTTTAAGTTTGTAAGTTGTTTTTAACTTGAACATATCATCTTCCATTAAACAGTGTATCATCTGGGTACAAATGTTTCTGTGCTATTACAATCAGAATTTACAATATTCATTATGTTGATAACAATTCTCTTATCTTATAATATTAATAATCAGCATTATAACTCTATTCATTTCTCCATCTTAACATACTTTCTAATGAAAATATATCATATTATATTAAGTATGGTAATCTCATCGCTTTCCACATTTTGTGCAAATACAATTCTAGCTGCAGTTAATACATGTATATACAACCCTATCTCCCTGTTCTTGAGGGCATCCAAGGTTGCATTCCAGATTCAGAAGGACATTGTAGACTCTGCCCATTAGGGCATGTCTGGATGAAGAGAAACTACCCTGTTCCCTTTTTTCATGGCTTTAATGAATCAAATCAAGTAGAAATTTTAACAGGCACAACTTTTGTGGGGGGCATTGAAACACTGAAGTTGGAGAAAGCTCATTCAAGTGACTTCATTGTAGATGAGTTTTATTTTTTAATGATAATAATAATAGATAATCAAAGTTGGAAGGGACTTTGTTGGCCATGTAGCCCAATCCCCTGCCCAAGCAGGAGACCCTACACCATTTCTGACAAATGGCAGTTCAATCTCTTCTTGAAAATCTCAAATGATGGCGCTCCCACAACTTCATCCAGACAACTGCGACTGTTGTAAATACGAGTCAGTTGCCAGGCACCTAAATTTTGATCACGTGACCATGGGGATGCTGCAACCGTCCTAAGTGTGAAAAACAGTCATAAGTCACTTTTTTTCAGGGCCATTGTAACTTTGAACAGTAACTAAAAGAACTGATATAAGTCGAGGGCTTCCTGTATTTATTTATATCCCACCTGTGTTATTTTTACAAATAACTCAAGGCAGTGAGTGTATCTAGCTCACCTTCCTCCTCCTATTTACCCCACTATGATAACCCTGTGAGGTAGGTTGGGCTGAGAGAGAAGGACTGACCCAAAGTCACCCAGTTAGAGCTTGGGAATCAAAGCAAGAAGGACATCTCTAACCAGTGGTGGGCTGCAACTGGTTTAACAACCGGTTAGCGCAGTGTTAGAAAACCACCAATTTTAGCCTCTAAATCAAGGGTCTTCAAACTTGGCAAGTTTAAGACTTATGGACTTCAACTCCCAGAATTCCTGAACTAACATGACTGGAGGAAGAGGAATTCTGGGAGTTGAAGTTGTCAAGTTTGAAGATCCCTGCTTACCTGCTAGAGCACCACTAGTGAGTAAAACAGCTGATGTCAACTAAAAAATACTTCTTTGGTCTTTTTGGTTGCCAACAGAAAGGGAGTGGGGGGAAGGAGTGCATTCCTGAAATACTTCAGATAATTGCTAGGCATCCCGAAGCTGATGGCGCGCAAGATTATTACTGGAGAGCATGATTGATGACTCTTGGCTATGGATGTGTCCCATTGGAGAATATACATCCAGGGGATGGGGGGAAGACCAGTGTCAAGGGGGAAATGAATGATGTGTCTTAGTGTCAGCTGCACCCAGGTAATGCCGGCATTGTTCACTCCTAATAAATCTTTTTTTTTTTTACTCTGAGAGATGCAGCTAGAGATTTATGATTTGAATGGGGTGGATTTGTCAGATCCCTGACAGATGAGGGGTGACAATCTGCTGTGCTGCCGAATCAACTGAGCTGAAAAAGACAGAAATATACGACAGAATAGTCTGTTCTGCTATTGTAATTGAAAAAAAACAAAGGGATTTTGCGATATTCAGAAGTGGGTTAAAGCAGCAACATTCCTGGCTATCCACATTTCTTCCCTTTTGATCCTTTTCTTCCAACCCTCTTTAAGGACTTACTACTAGGAAAGTAGTAGAATTGGTTTGCGTGGATGTCAAAAAGTCATGAAGCTCGCGAGGGGTTTTAGCTGAGCTGCTTCATAGCTTGTGGAAAGAGCATGTGAAGATGTGGAAGAGGCAGTCAGTGAAAGGGAAAACCCTGCTAGGATAGGCCTGAATTTTTATAGCTGGACTAGTAGAACCCAATGTTCTCATAGCATACTCCTTGTAAGTTATGATCCGATGAAATACAAGAACTGGAATCCCACAATATGAGGAATCCAGCTGTTCTTTTAGCCTCGCTTAACACAGTGTGCAAATTCAGTCTTGAAGTCCCTTCTCATGCTCGTTTGGCTCTAGTCCCGAGAATGGGGATGGCGGGGACTTTCTGATATCCCAGGGTTGAAGTTCAGCAACATCTGAAGGGCTTTCTTGGATTTGGCATTTCATATTTGGAAAACCCGGCCCTTCTATACCAGAGGTTTCCAAACTTGGCAACTTTAAGACTTGTGGACTTCATAGCTGGCTGGAGAATTCTGGGAGTTGAAGTCCACAAGTCTTAAAGTTGCCAAGTTTGGGGGCCCCTGTTCTATACCCATCCTTCTTCCAGTAGTGATGCTCACATTGGTAAATGTCTGTTTCCTTGCAGCTGACTTTTACCCAAAAAACGGATCGGAAGGTCATTGTCTTGGGCTCCGACCAGTCGGACTCATCCTCCTGTGTCTTCTCCGTCTGCAGTTCTGTCAAGGTATGTCCTGCTTCTTTGGCTTGGGTTAATTTTCAGTTCTGTCCTTTTACATGTGCTGAAGTTTTTCCAGAAAATTAAAAGTTGTATTGTGTGGTTTTTTTCCCCTCCCATTATATCTGTTGCTTTTGAGAGAAGGTGCCTAATCAACATTTATTTATCCGTTTTATTGAGGATTTCTATGTTGGTTTTTCCCAAAGGTGTTTTTTCAAGAAACAATTGGACCAAAAAGTCTAGTTGCCTCTTGAAAAAGCACCTTTGGAACAACCATGATCTGGAAGACTGAGAATCTGCATAGACATATGTTGGCTTTTCCTCTCAAAAGAGCTTCCATAAGCTGCAATACAGTTAGTCCTCAACTTACAACCACAATTGAATCCCAAATGAATGAGACAGTTGTTTTGTGAGTTTTGCCCCCTTTTACGACCTTTCTTGCCACAGTTGTTAAGTGAATCACTGTAGTTGTTAAGTTAGTAACATGGTTGTTAAGTGAGTTTGGCTTCCTTATTGTCAGAAAGTTGCAAAAGTTGATCACATGACCCTGGACACTGCAACCATCCTAAATATGAGTCAATTGCCAAATGGCTGAATTTTGTTCACATGACCATGGGGATGCTGCAACAGTTCGAAAGTGTGAAAAGTGCCATAAGTCGCTTTTTTTCAGTGCCGTTGTAACTTCAAACAGTCACTAAATGAACTATTGTAAGCCAAGGACTACCTGTATTACAAAACTTGTGGTTAAAGAATTTATATCAAAAGTAGCAGTGTCAGTGTCAACTCACAAAACATTTTGTATACACTTTTTATAGTTGACAACAGAAAGAGTGGGGTGGGTTTCAAAGAGCAGTGTGGAATCGAAAGTACATTCCATTCATATTTTCTTCAAAGACTGATTAGATGGCTGAAGCTTCTGCCATGAAAAAATCTAATTGGAGAGCATGATTGATGACTCTTGGCTATGAACGTTTTTCATTGGATGATACACCCAAAGGGGTGGGGGGTAAAGCAGGATCAAGGGTGACAGTGAATTATGTATCTCAGAGTTGGCCACAGCTCTGCCGGTGGTCAGAGTGCCGGAGGTAGAACGGTACCTTCGAATAAATCCTCTTTAGTTTTGGGAGCGTGGCTCAAGGCTCATGATTTAATTGGAGTAATTGCCGAAGCCCTGACAGACAGAGTCTTTTTGGTGGCTGTGAGTAATGGGACCAATTCAGGGGTGGGATGCTACCGGTTTGGCCCGATTTTATAGAACTGTTAGCTCCGAAGAGCAGCTGGCACCAAATTGGTTCTCTGTAATGATCATTTGGTCGTCTGTTTGGCCCACCTGCCCACCTGAGCTCTAGGCTGTCTTTTATCCTATGCTTTTACCTCCTCAGCCGCTTTGCGCAGCACTGCTGAGTGCCACTCGTCAGCTGGAGCAGGTGAATGCTTGCCGGAGCCGGTAGCGTGCACGCATGCGCTCCCTGAACCAGTTGTTATGCTGGTAGGATCCCACCCCTGGACCAATTATCCTGTACCCAAGGAAGTACAGTAAACATACGATAACAGTGTTCTTTCCTTTTACTTTTTAACAATCTTGATCTTTGTTAACAGTAAAAGAATATAAGGTTGGTTTATTTGACCAAGGTTAGAATAAATTTGTTGTTATCCCTGGTAACTTTTAATGGATGTTTGCTCTTCAGGAAATTAAAAAAAGATAAAATAAAAATAAACATATATATTATGGCAATATTTGAACAATACTTAAGCTTTTGGAAAAGCTTAAATTGACCCTAGATTACCAACATTTTCTGGGAATATTTCAAAAGAGAATATTTACAATAACCAATAAGAGAATATAAAGAAGTATTTTGTATTTTGAAGTTTCCATTCCAGCTGCTGACTTCTGCTACCAAAAACAATGGAAACCATCCTTACATTGATTTGGGTTACCATTAAAAATAATGTTTAAGGGATGTGAATGTTCTTCCATGAACTTTCTGCCTCTGTCCTCCCCAAATGTTTAAAAACAATAACTATAAACAGCTGAAAAAATAACATGTAAACTTAGCGCAATGATCTTAAAAATGATTAATGATCTTAAAAACAATTAATGTTCCCAGACCAAAGATGCTAAACAGGAAGAATAGGCTTAACAAAGAAATCCTCAAAAGTTTTAGCATGACTAAACACTAAAGTTGCATTGCTTAACTCTGCATAAGTTAAAAGGGGTCTTAAAGGAACAGAGTAATAATTTCTACAGAATAGTGTTTCTTAACCTTGGCCACTTTAAGATATATGGACTTCAACTCCCAGAATTCCCCAGCCAGCAATTCAGTATAGCATTGCAACTGTTCATAATTAGCTGGTCTGGGTGAAGTAGATGTATGATCCACGTGAGCATTTTGAAGCAGATCAGGATTCTGTTTCCATGAGATGCATCCAGAATTCAACTAATCAGCGAGTTCAGGAACAGATTAAGACAAGATCAAAGACCCACAAAAGATGAAGAAACAAATTTCATCCTGGGAAGGCCTGGTTACTCATCCAAACTCCTGCTAAAGGAGACTCCCTTTATATTCTGTGCTTTCCCTTCTCAGGGTTCGATTGGACTGCAACGGACCGCCAGTCTACCTCGCAGGAGCAGGGATCGCGTCCCGCCCCGCCCTCCTCAACGTCCCATTTCAATGCATGGTATGGGTTCAGCACGTGGACTGGGGTGGGTGGACCACGTGGGAGCTACTGCCACTATCATTCCTGCAACACTCCCTCTATGCTGACCACTGATGACCACCAAAATGAAAAATACGACAAATTTTTTTACAAAGAAGTGTGGTTGAAAACTCACAGAGTAGCCAAGTTTCTCAAGATGTCTTGAGTTTTTACGTAAGGACTTTTTCAGTTGTTAAATTTGATTTTTTTTTAAGTCAGGAATTCCAAGGGGGACGGAAGAAGGAAGGGAAGGGGAGAGAGAGGGAAAGAGAAAGAAAGAAAGAAAGGAAAGAAAGAAAAAGAAAGAAAGGAAAGAAAGAAAGGAAAGAAAAAGAAAGAAAGGAAAGAAAGAAAGAAAAAAAAAAGAAAAAAAGGAAAGAAAAAGAAAAAAATAGAATAGAATTATTTATTGGCCAAGCGTGATTGGGCACCCAAGGAATTTGTCTTGGTTCAAATGCTCTCAGTGTATATAAAAGAAAAGAAAAAGAAAGAAAGAAAGAAAGAAAGGAAAGAGAAAGAAAGAAAGAAAGAAAGAAAGAAAGAAAGAAAGAAAGAAAGA
>BLBF01000071.1:6077466-6123221 GCA_015471245.1 Laticauda colubrina
GTCAGGCAATTTCTCCTTTCTCTAAGGAGAAATTTCCTGACAGTGAGAATAATTAATCAGTGGTACAACTTTGCCTCCAGAAGTTGTGAATGCTCCAACACTGGCAGTTTTTAAGAAGAGATTGGATATCCATTTGTCTGAAGTGGTGTAGGGTTTCCTGCCTAGGCGGAGAGGTGGACTAGAAGACCTCCAAGGTCCCTTCCAGCTTCTATTATATTCTGTTCTGTTCTATTCCATTCCATTTTCTAGTTTTGCATAATGTAGCGAATCATAAGGTAAAAGAAAAATTTTGGATTTATACCAGATGCTAAGCTGTAGAAAGGCAAACATGGTATAAAACACCTAAAGATCGTGTGAATGTGGCTGGTAGGTCTTCAATTGACCTGTTTAAACTTATCGGGTGAATATAACCCCTGAATTGAAGGCAAGATTAGAGCAATGAATTCAGCCATTTCTCATTGTATTCATTGGGCCTTCGTTTTCTGTCTTTCCCAACTTGCTAACATGGACCTGTGATTTTATTTTTAAATCCTCCTCCAGACAAAGAAGAGACCAAACTTAAGGGTGTGATCTATTTCCAGGCCATTGAAGAGGTTTATTGTGATCATCTCCGCAGTGCTTTCAAGGTACCAAGAGTACAGATTTGCTGAAAGTCTCATTTTTAATCCATGCAAATTTGGGAGGGGCTGTATGGGATCCAAACTGATTCAGGCCATTAGCATTTTGGGCTGAGTGAGTGAGTGACCAAGCTTCCCTTCCCAGAATTGCACCACAAAATTTGCTTTTATTTTATTATTCTGTGGAAGCATCCAAAATGATTTCCCCCCAGAAATCTTGGAATAAATTTCCACAACATTGGGCTGCATGCTTCAAATTTAAAAATTCTGTTCTCATCTGATTTTACAACTGCTTGCTTAGGCTGTGAATTTCAATTCTTTCTCTGTCTATTGATGAATGGCATTATATATTATAGTATGAAGTTTTAGTGCATTGTTTCTCAAACTTGGGGACTTTAGGTCATGTGGACTTCGACCTCCAGAATTCCCCCAGTGGGGTGGGAAATTCTGAGAGTTGAAAGTTGCCTTAAAAGTTGTCCAGTTTGAGAAATTAGTGTATTTTCATGAACTAATGGCTTTACCTATGATGTTAGATTTTTATTAGTAGCTATTCTAGGCTGGTTTTATAAGAAAGAAGGATGTTATCAATATCATTTGCCAATCAATTAAATATTGCAGGAGTTCTTAAGCTTTCTATATTACTTATCACTCTAAAATGATAACTAGATATATTTGACACTGTTCTCTCGCCATTGATCATTTCACTGGACTTGAGCAAAAATGGCATACCACTGCCCTTAAATACTCACATTTTAACCAATTCTGTGTCAGGCAAACCTTGCAACTTTACCAAATAAATTTCTTCACTAGAAATAAACAATAAAACCATCCAATTGAATCTCTCCTTTTTTTGGAATGGGAAGGTCAGTTTGCTCTATTTGGCGTAATTCCTAAAGTCCGAGACATTTTAATTTTCATCCCACATTCATTTTGCTTTGCTGCTTGTTCTTTCTAGCCGGAAGTTCACACCATCTTTATTTAATGCAGGCTTCTCCAGGCTGAGTTGGAACAACAATCCAACTTTGTGCAATTCCCTTCCTTTCAAATATTTCAAACCCCCCTCCCCTCCCCCACAAAGTTATAATCCTGAGCAAACAACATCTGACATAGCTTATGAGTATAACTATAAACCAAATAATGTCCGGGAATAGAGATGTGAAGTTTGAACTGACTTAATCAAAACAGTGTCCTTTGCTGTTTTTGAGAATCATCTGTCGCATAATAAATTTTATCCAGCACTATTTATTCAACAGAAGCTTTTTGCCCCTTAAATTTGAACTGGAAATCTTAAGTGCAGAAGGCAGGAACCATGTGTCAGACTTTCCATAAGCAAATTGCCCCCTCTGCAAAGTTTCCCGCCACCTCTAAATACTCTCTTATCATAATTCAAGTGACTGAATAATGAAAATAGTTCAATATCAAATTACCCTGAATTCCTTAGAAAAGTTGTCACGTTTTGCATACTTCTTTCCCTTCCCAAAACCAATTATCTTGGCTTTTTCACAAACATCACTTGAGAAAACCCCTGAGACATATTTTAGAATAGAAATAGAAATGGAATACAAAAAGAATAGCAGAATTGGAAGGGACCTTGGAGATCTTCTAGTCCAACCCCCTGCCTAGGCAGGAAGCCCCACACCACTTCAGACAAATTGTGATGACCCGTAGTCTCTCAAAATAACCCCAAACCCAAAACATATATTAAAGTCCGGTTAGGCCTTCAACCTAACTTCACTGTTTTATTAGGCACAGTTTAAAGTCACAAAAGTAAGTAATGAGGCAAACAGAAAACCAAAACAAACCGCATTGATGAGAGTTCCGAAGCAAACCAAGATAACTAATCATAAATCCCAGGAAAATAACCGAGAAAAGTCCACGGGAAGAACGCCAGCAAAGATAAACCTCTTTCAAGGTGAACACAACATTGACTCCTGCAAATTCTAACTGCGCAGTTGCAAACTTATTGCAGCTCCCACCTGCAAGCCACGAGGAGGATCATGATAATCTCCTCTTGAGTAGACCTCACTTTTCCCTGATCCTCCTCCCTGCATGACCTAGGATGGATAGGGGATGAGCCTGGATCCTCCTCTGACTGCTCAGCCAGCCTCTGTCCTTCCCCAGCCTCCTCCATCACCTGTGGAGCCACACTCCCACTCCCTGTTGGCTGTTCCTCCTCTCCCTCAGAGTCAGTCTCCACCAGGGGCATGACACAAATGGTTATCCAACACCTTTTTAAAAACTCCCAGTGTTGGATCATTCCCAACTTCTGGAGGCAAGTTGTTCTCACCGTCAGGAAATGTCTCTAAGTTGCTTCTCTCCTTGATGAGTTTCCATCTGTTGCTTCTTGTCCTGCCTTCAGATGCTTTGGAGAATAAGTTGACTCCCTCTTCTTTGGGGTAGCCCATAAGATATTGGAACACTGCTATCATGTCACCCCGAGTCTTTCTCTTCATTAGACTAGACATACCCAGTTCCTGCAGCCATTCTTTATATATGTTTTAGCCTTCAGTCCCCTAATCATCTTTGTTGCTCTTCTCTGTACTCTTTCTAGAGTCTCAACATCTTTTTTACATTGTGGCAATCAAAACTTGATGCAGTATTCCAAGTGTGGCCTTATCAAGGCATTATAAAGTGGCATTAACACTTCATGTGAAGTGTTTTTATACATTTAGCTTTTTGCCTTTACAACCCTGTTTTAATTACTGCCAGTTTTCAATTGCTAACAGTGCTGCGTTTGCTTCTGCCTTCTGTGATGGGCCTTTATCTTGACATTTTAATGCTGTAATGCTTTGTGGTCTTGTTCTAGTCTAGTTTATTATCCTTTTTATTTATTTCTAAGAGTTTTTCATGGGCTTGCTATGAACTGCCATGAGGCAGTTGTATGCAAAGATAGAAAAGAAACAAACAAACCATTGTTTAAAATAATACAGTATTTATGTTTTTGTACAATGATCTTCACTCAACATGTGTTATAAACATCAGTTATAAATCTCACAATTACATCGATACACCATATTCAATTGGCTATCCAAATCTTAATTAGGTTTTCTGTTGTTGCTTATGTGCATTGTTTATAGCAATGAGTCAGCACATTGAGTTAACTTGGGCTTCAACATATGAACCCTGACATTATTTTGGTACAATGGTGAAGGCACCAGGCTAGAAACTAGGTGACAGTGAGTTCTAATCTCACCTTAGGTATGAAAGCAGGCTGGGTGAGTTTGGGCCAATCACAAGGAGATGGTGAGTTCTAGTCCTGCCTTAAGCATGAAAGCCGGCTGGGTGAGTTTGGGACACTCACCAGGAGTCAGTGAGTTTTAGTCTTGCCTTAGTTATAAAAGCCAACTGGGGAATTTTAGACTAGTCACTCTTTCTCTCAGTCCACTACGTCACGCTTGGGTGACAAATCAATTGGTCAATTTCTATGGAAACTAATGGACCAACACTTGATTGATGTAGGAGAAAAAGTGGAGTCTTTCCCTTTGCAGAAAAACACTAGAAAGGAAGAAAAAGATGACTCTAATTCAGGAGTATAGGTCAATTCAGTACGAGGGTTAAGAGGTTCTATGTGAATACAGCCCATTCTTTTCATTTGTCCATTCATTCCTCTTTTTGTTTTTGGCAGAGTCCCAACCCAAAACTGACTTTCTGTGTCAAAACCTATGATCGTCTCTTTTGCATGGTGGCCCCAAGTCCAGAGGCTATGAGGATCTGGATGGATGCAATTGTCACAGCAGCAGAGGAGAACACTCGATACTGACCAGGTTTTTCCTAGGAAATGGACTCTTAAACTCTTTGGTTTAGCATTACTTCCCAAGGTTTTACTGGGGTATCTCCTTCTAAGGGAAAACCGATCAACAAGACATCCAGTGGCCAAACTTGGATGCTTTAATGTTGGTTGGAGTCTTAACTACCATATAGGGCTTGTTCGGTACCCAGAGTTGCAGCTGTTGATGCTTGAAGATGATGGAAAGGTTGAATGTTTCATGGTCAAGCTCAGAAGACATTTCCAATCACACAAAGTCTGCTGGAGAAAACTTTGAAAAGGCCTTTTGGAAGAAGAGGCTGTTGGTATGGATTCCAGCCCGTTGCATAAAAGATAGCAAACTTATTCCAGAGAATTCAGAACAATTTCTCTGGAACATGCTCTTAAGTCAAAATAAAAAAAAAAAATGATGCTTCTCTGAAAATCAGAGGAGATGTTTTTGCAATGGCATAAGTCAATTGGCAGATGGAAAATGTTCTTGAGATTTCTGTAGGACACTTTGAACGGAAGTGCCTTTTTCCTTGATTGGAAGGGAGAACTTCTCCCTCTCCTCCCCAATGCTGTATAGATCTCTATATTTATTATGTGTTTGGGATTCTTTTCTTTAAAAACCTGGGAACACTGTTGAAAGGGGAAGCCGTGTACAAAATCATGTATGGAATATTTATTGCATAAATCCTTTCAGTGAAAACAGACTTGGTTTATTCCTGCCTAGAAGAGGGGTCTCCAAACCTTGGCAACTTTAAGCCTGGCGGACTTCAACTCCCAGAATTCCCCAGCTAGAAAACCTGGGAGTTGAAGTCCTCCAGGCTTAAAGTGGCCAGGATTGAAGATCTCTGGTCTAGAAGACAATATTTTAAGAAGCCTGTGTTGTTCTTGAGTGCTCATTTATACAAGGATAAAAATGATTGCAGAGCCGTAACCAGGGGTGGGTTTCAAACATTGTAGCCAGGGGTTCTCTGCCTGGTTTCTGGCTGGGTGTGGCCATGGTGGGCATGGCCTAGTCAGCCTCCTGCATTGGGGAGGCATTTTTGCCATTCCTGGGCTTTGGAGACTTTCCTCGAGCCTCCAGAAGGGCAAAAACAGCCTCCCCGGGCTCTGGAAACTGGAAGTGGCCCTAGTTCTGGCATTCCCGAAATTCCAGGAGGCCCATTTTTACCATTCCCATATCTCCGTGCACACCCTGCACTTACCTGCATCCAAAACGGACTCCTGGGAGAGGGTGGGGTGGGTGGGCGAGGCCAGCCCAAGGTGGGATTTGGGGGATCTCCAAACTGCACAGAATCTTAGCTAGGGGCTCTCCCAAACCCCTGCAACCTCCCAGCAGCCCATCCAGGGGTGGGATTCAATTATTTTAACAACTGGTTCTGTGGGCATGGCTTAGTTGGTGGGCGTGACTTGGTGGTAATGTGACTGGCTGGACGTGGCCAACTCAACATCACTCATACCAAGGCATGCATCTCCTCGCCTGGCCTCTTGTGACTGTGAGGATGCTGCAACAGTCGTAAGTGTGAAAAATTGTCATAAGTCACTTTTTTCAGTGCCATTGTAACTTTGAATGGTCACTCCACACAAGCAAAGTACCAGCAAAGGAAGGGGAAAAAACTCCAGAGAGGTTCCTGAGACAGGAAGTCTAGTCCTGCCAACAAAGTAATAAGGGTTAACGGAGAGACAGTTTCTGTAGCAACACCAGAATGTTTCCTTCCTGCCTTCCTTACAGGATTAGGCCAGTAATTTCTTCTAACAACTGGTTCTCTGAACTGCTTAGAATGTTAACCGGTTGTAGCGAATAGGTGCGAACCTGTAGAATCCCACCCCTGAACCCATCCCAAAATTTCCAATGCTCCCTGTCAGCTTCCTGCAAGGAAAGTCACTGGGGAAACCAGCAGGAAGCCAAAAGTCACTTCTGCTCTCCCTGCTTTTTTTGCCTGTAATGTGATCATTCTATTTCTCTCTTTTGGTAAGGAAATACCTTTGAAATCATGAAGCAACTGATCACACATTGTCCAGTTGTAATGGTAACCAGCCTGTAAACCTTCACAGAGCCCAAAGTAGTACTAAAGTACTTTAATTAGTAGTACTTTAGTAACACAAAGAAGTAGTATTAAAAATGTAAACCACAACATAACAGTTAAAAACATTCACATTAAAACTAAAGCAAACACAGAGCAAAGGCTGGTAGAATTGGGGGGATGTTGTATTGTTCTTCTAAAGCTGATGGCTCCCTCCAGGTACAAACAGTCCTCATCGATGACCACAAGTGAGCCCAACATTTCTGTTGCTAAGTGAAACAGTTAATACCTAGTGTGACAGTTCTTGGAAAAGTTGAATCAAGGTTGAAGAGCCTTCTTTTGAACATAGGAAAGTTGAGAAAGTTCATTGCAGAATCCTTTCAGACAGCTTCAAGGGAACTCATAGTAATCTGAGACAGAAATTGAGTTATCTAACCACCAGATTTTATAATGGTTGGTTAACTCTCTCTTTTGCAACATGTACTTAAGAGTCACCAGAAAGGGGGAAAAAATGACAGATTTATTGCAGAACAAGGAGGCTTCTACCCATCCCAATAATTCCAGCTCACATAAAATCAGAAATTGCTTCTGCACGCCCAAGCTTCTCACCAGGCTCTTGCAGGAGCAATTTCCTATTTTCTAACAAGTATAAACAATAAATAGCACAATTGAATGTAATCTTGCATCCATAAAATTGCAGGCCAAAAGCAAATCCTGTATTCCAGAGGTGTCCAGCCGTGTCATCTTGAAGACTTGTGGACTTCAACTTCCAGAATTCCCCATTCCCAGCATGGCTGGGAATGGGGAATTCTGGAAGTTGAAGTCCACAAGTCTTAAAGTCACCAAAGTTCAGCGCCCGTGTTTTTTTCAAAACAAGAAAAACGGAACCAGAGGCTATCTTAGCTATCATTTTGAGATGGTTCCATGATAGCTTATGATTTGACTAAAATTAGAGATAAACCATGATAAGGTTCCTGATGAATAAGAGCCTGAAAGAAATCAACATTCAGATATGACTAATATGGATGCACAGATGTTATGTAACTAATGCAAAACAGCTCGTTATACCATAGCAATAACATTTAGACCTATACCGTTTCACAGTGCTTTACAGCCCTCTGTAAGAGGTGTACAGAGTCGGCTTCTTGCCCCCCAACAATCTGGGTCCTCATTTGACCCACCTCAGAAGGATGGAAGGCCAAATCAACCTTGAACCTGATGAGATTTGAACTGCCAAATTGCAGGCAGCTGGCAGTTAGCAGAAGTAGCCTGCAGTACTGCACTCTAACCACTGCGCCACCTTGGCTCTCATGAGGGAAAAGGCTGCTTTCTGTCCGCCCTTTCCACCTACAAATATTTAAAAATTCAGCATGTCCAAAAGTATGGCTTGGGGATGGGACAACAATGGAAGTACACAAATTCAAATTTCACTGCTCCCGGGATGCTTCACATTTGAGTGGTTGAGTTCAGAGGTGGGATTCTACCTGGTCAGACCAGTTCTATAGAACCGGTTGTTACAATTCTGTGCAGTTCAGAGAACTAGCAAATCATGCCACTGGCTGCCCCGCCCCGCCCCTCCCTTCCCCTCCCCACCCACTCACTCTTTACCTGGCATGCATGTCATCAAACTTGCCTGCATTTGGTATGTTTCTCTTTTTCCTTTATTCCCCCCCGACCATCAACTGTTCTGCTGTACCAGGAGATTTAGATTGGCTAGAAAGCAGGAAATCACTGGATTTCTTGCTTTCTGGCTAATCTAAAAGCAGAGCTGAACCTTCCTTAGGATTGAAGCTTCTATTTTTCAGTACAGACTCAGGTAGCAGATTGCAGAATCATAGATCTATCATGTGATTCTACAAGCAACTCAATCTGCCTGCCTGCTTTGCCTGATTTTGGGTAAAAGTTGCCCTTTTTTGATAAAATCAATATTTACAAGCCACACCCAGCCAGTCACATGACCACCAAGCCATGCCTAGTCAGTAAGCCATGCCCACCCAGTCATATGACCACCAAGCCACACCCACAAATTAGGCCACACCCACAGAACCAGTAGTTAAGAAATTTGAATCCCACCCCCGGCTGAGTTTTCACAGTGCAACTGAGAGATTTCTGAGGATATTGCCTGTTCATTCATAGAAATTGACCCTTTATGGCTACTAGTGGATTTTGTACTTCGAGAGCTGCCCTCTTCCAACAAGGTTCTCTTGAGTGCCCTGATGATATTATAGAGGGTCAACTTTTTGTGGAAGTCTATACCCATGAAGAAGTAAAGGAATGGATTTGCACAACTGTTGAGGTAGGCCAAGAAGGCCGTAACAAGAGTAACAAACGAGAAGGTTGGGCCACTCAATCCTGGCCATTTAAGGAGCTGGGTGATGTGATAGGGCAACCAACAGAGGAAGAAGGTCACCACCAGGGCCAATATGACCTTGAAGGACTTCTTTGAGTGGTGGGAGGTCTGACGTCTCCTCAGGACCACGATGATGATGCCGTAGCAGAGCACGATGATGGTGAATGGGACCAAGAACCCACATATCAGTCTCAACATGGAGATAGACACTTCTACTCCCAGTTCTTCTCCCTTTAGCATCACCAAGCATTTGGTTCGGTTGTTCTTTGTGTCCAGCTTCCGATAAAGGAAAAAAGGAATGCTTGTGATGATGGCCATGAGCCAAGCTCCGATGGCGGAGAGCCATGCCAAGCGGATGTTCCGGTGTTTTCTGGCCCATAATGGGTAAGCGATACAAGCAGCCCGGTCCATGCTGATTGCAGCTAAGAGAAATTCGCTGCAGAACATGTTGAGGTACTTGATGAAGCCGTTGGCTTTGCATGCAAAACTCCCGAAGATCCAATCTTCCTTCACCGCAACAAGAGGTGCTATACGGCTCACGGAGAACAGAAAGTCAGCCACAGCTAGGTTGAAGAACCAGACGCAGCTGATGGTCCGTGAAACCTGGTGGGCGGTGATCCAGATCACAACTCCATTGCCGAGGGAACCAAGGAGAAAAATAACCGTGTAGAAGACAATCTTAAGGATGTCTCTGAACCTGTTTAGGTCAGAGTCAGTTTCCAAGGGGGATGACAAGGGTACATTGGGAAGCCACAAAGCAGTGGAACTAGCATTCATGATGACTAGCACCTAAAAAAATTAAGATGATCTTCTCTAATGAAAACAATCTGGAAAAGGGAGAATCAAAGAATTCATGTTATTTGATCCACCTGCTCTGGAAATCTTCATAACTTGGAAGAATAACATGTTAAAGGTGCTAAAATACCAGATTTTTTGGAGCATAAGATGCTCTGAAGTATAAGATGTGCCTAGTTTTCATGGAGAAAAACAAGAGAGAAAAAAAATCTGCCTCTCCCTCCCAGCAATTTGCCTCCTTGCAGCAAACAGCAAACCACCTGGTCAGCTTCAGCACTGCCTGATTTAGCACAAGCAGCTGATTGTCAGTAGGATCAGCCTCCCGACAATCAGATATTTCAGTCTGCAGGGATTGCCATCGTCTATTGCCGCCTCCACATGCCCCATTTTCAGCCTGTTCTGAGCAGTGGGGATCGGAACGGGTGAAAATGGGGTGCACGGAGGCAAAAAAAATGGGATGTGGAGGCCGAAAATGGGGTGTGCGGGGGTGGCAATAGGTGATGGCAATCCTTGCAGCCTGAAACAGCTGATCATCAGGAGGCCAATCCAACCGACAATCAGCTGCTTGTGCTAAATCAGGCTGTGCTGAAGCAGACAAGGCAGTTTGCTGTTTGCAAATTGCTGGGAGGCAGAGACCGAAGGGTGGGGGCCTGGTGGGTGGGTGGGGCTTTGGCAATATTCACTGTATAAGACGCACAAACATTTCCACCCACTTTTAGAGGTGGAAAAAGTGCTTTTGATCCTCCAAAAAATACAGTAATTGTATTTAATAGGTGAAACTTCTGTAATCCAATGCCTTTTCTTTATCAACATTGTTAAAAGTTTGAAATTAGTCTGGGCAAATTGGAAATGTTTTACCTTTACAGCCCTGGGTTTGTTCCTAAATTTTCCAAATTCTCTAGCTAAATTATCCTCTTTTTATCTGCCCTTGGATACATTAGGATTATCTGATTTCCTGATTTCCTGCCACCAACTTTGATAGACCCTAAAAAGCTTGTGAGTCATTGATTTACAACAGTTCATTTAGTGACCATTTAAAGTTACTACGGCACTGGGGAAAACATATTTTATGGCCATTTTTCACACTTACAACCATTGCAGCATCCCCAGGATCATGTGATCAAAATTTGGATGTTTGGCAACTGATTCATATTTACGATGGTCGCAGGGTCCCAGGGTCACATGATCCCCTTTTGCGACCTTCTGATAAGCAAAGTCAATGGGGCAACTAGATTCACTTAACAACCAGGATATTAACTTAATAACTGGAGTGATTCACTTAACAGCTATGGCAAGAAAGGACATAAAATGGGGCAAAATTCGCACAGCAAATGTTTCACTTAGCAACAGAAATGTTGGACTCAATTGTCATCGTAAGTCGAGGACTATCTATAATATAAACATGCATGTATGCTCTTTTCTCCAAGATTTCCTGATGTGATGTTCCCAAACTGGCTGGATTTCAATTTCCATGGTCCATCACTAGAGGATGGAATTCCAACTCATTTCTACCCCTTCTATGACGAATATACTTCAACCAATTCGTGTTGTATTTACTTGGAAACAAACCAATCTACTTGAATACATTTAGAAACATCTCAATTTGTTTCTGAACAGAAACAGTTTTAAATGGTAGATCATTTCTCATTCTTAGAAGCATCCAAGTTGTCTTTGTCTTCTCTACCACAGATCACCTCTCCTCTTCTCCCCATATGAACTGCGGACAAATAAGCAAACTTTGCTAAAAGTAGAAATAAAGAATGTGGTGCCACTCCTCTTTAAATCACTCAAAATACTTTTGCATTTTACACAGGGGGCACAAAAGGAGATGGCAATATTTTTGCTGATGTTGGAACTGGCTGCTTGGAATAACCACCAGTTCTTCTAAGTCAAAGCTTTCAGATCTGAGATTGGATGGTCTTTAGGAATTCTGGAATAGGGAATTTCCTGTATAAGGTTGGATTAAATGATCATTGAGCCCAACTAAAACATCCAGTGATATATATCAGAGGTGGTATTCAGCAGGTTCTGACCAGTTCTGGAGAACCAGTAGTGGAAATTTTGAGTAGTTCAGAGAACCAGCAAATACCACCTCTGACTGGCCCCGCCCCCATCTATTCTCTGCTGATTGGCAGGGTCTTCTTTAGTTGCCCTGCACAGGAGAACAGAGCTGGAAAGCAGGTTAATGGGGTGGGGAGGGAATGGGGATTTTGCAGTATCCTTTCCCTGCCATGCCCACCAAGCCACACTCACAGAACCAGTAGTGAAATTTTGAATCCCACCACTGATGTATATGATTTTGGACATTTGTTCCTATACTTTCCCACCATTGGCCAATCATCCAGCCTTTGCTCTGATGCTTTGACCCATCAAAACTTTATTTTTAAAAATAGTCTGGCCCAAGATACGGAGGGATGGAAAAATATTTTGATTGATCTAAGTTCCCCAACTTCTGCAGTTTCTCCAATTTCTCTGTTAACCAATTCTGCTGCTTCCAGTCCTTGAATGGAAATGGCCCACAAGAAATCACAGGGATTTTGCTAACGGTGCTTATGTGTTACCATCAAGCTCCTTTTCACAAAATGCAGCAGAATCAGAACAGAACTGGAAGGGACCTTGGAGGTCTTCTAGTCCAGCCACCTGCTCAAGCAGGAGATCGAAGTTATACCATTTCAGACAAGTGACTGTCCAGGTTCTTAGGAATAAGTATCCTAGGAATAATCAAGCTATATTCAAATCCAAGACAAAACATGTCTAAGCTGGATGCAAGAATCCTAGAAACCACCAGAGATAAAACTAGAATGAGGTTTCTAGAGAGAATCCATCTCTTAAAGACTGTTTGACCATCTAAAGCAGGGTTCCCAACTTTTTCCATATCCTGCACCCCTAGAATGCTTCTGATATATTGTTGCACCCCTTACAAAAGTAAATAATTATATGCAAGTTTTTGCACTCCCTGGAATATCGTCTCACCACCCCGGTTGGAAACCCCTGCTCTAAAGTATCCAGAAATGGATATCCAGACATGACATGGCTATCTGTTTCCCCCAAAATATGGCCTACCCTGAAAGTAAGTCTTAGGTTGATTTTTTTACATGCACCCAATATATGCCCTAATTAAGATCCCTCCCACTCCAGAGTGCACGGCTAAAAATTAAGCTAGGGTGGGGAGGGGAGGGGAGGGTGGAGTGGTCCTACTACTAACCCTTTTGGACAGTTGTAGCCAGGCCTCACATACCCCAATACCTGCCTTGCCGGTATATTATTTCTTCTGCAGCCACCAAGGCTGGCAATGCTTTCCTAAAGGTCTCTATAGCTGATAAGAAAGCTCTGGATCGATCCAGAGCTCTGTTATCAGCTGCAGAGGCCTCCAGGAAAGACTTGCCAGCCACAGAAGTAGTTCCTGAAGGCCTCTGACAGCAAAAAGGGGGTGGGGGGGGCACATACACAAATGAGGTTAGACAGTGGATGACATCCCCTGAAAATAAGACCTGGTGCCTTTTTTGGTGGCAAAAAAAATATAAGACAGGGTCTTATTTTCAAGGAAATGCGGTAAACCCAACCCCACAAGAAGATGCAGCATCCTTAGGTCAGATTCCAGAAATACCTGTTTGAAGCCTCAGGAATCACGTCTCTTTTCTTTCGTTGAGCTTTTTCTTACAGGGGACTAGGAATTATTCAGTTGCAGTTTGTCTTCTCTGTGCTACTCTCGCTTGAAGCAACAAAGTGGCTTTATAAATAAAGGACAGTCCACGTGGTTGGTTTTTTTCTGAGAAGTCACTGACATTCCGCAAAAGCCACCAAAATTTGCTGGTTTTCAGAATCTTTGCTTATCTTCTTGTGATATATTTCCAAAGAGTGACTTGATTTAGAACACCACAGCACGTTGTCCGTGGTAATTGTGTCACAGCCAACTGTCTAGCTGCCTAAACCAGCAGGAGATTTCATGACTGTTTAGTGAGTAGCATGGTTGTTAAGTGAATCTGACTTCCCCATTGACTTTCTTTGTCAGAAGGTGGCAAAAGAGACACTGTAGCTATCGTAAGTATGAATCTGTGGCCAAGCACCTGCATTTCGATCCCACCACCGTGGGGAAGTTGCAATGGTCATACATGTGAAAAATGGTCATGTCCCCTTTTTTCAGTGTCGTCGTAACTTCAAACGGTCCCTGAATAAACTGTTGCAAGTCAAAGACTACCTGTATAATTGGAGCAAGGGGTTTCTTTTAAAGTCAAATGTCAACTGCCTCCATTTTATGGTATTTTATGAAAATAAGTCACGTCAATTAGCAGGACTGAATCTGAATGTATCGGATTTTGGATGGTGTTGAATTTGAACTCAGATTTTCTCCGTTAAGTGTTAAATTGGGTTCTTTATGCATGGTTAGGAATGAAAGAGAAGTGTGTGTGTGGGAAATATTTGCACCCACACCGAAACACACGCACGCATTTTGCACAGAATGCCAGAGAAACCTACTGGCCAGAGCCAAAGTACTTCCTGCAAATCTAGAATCTGGATTGATCAGAGATTCCTCAGAGCCAGCATCACACGCTTAAAGAGAAAAATAGCTTTACTGTGGTTTCAGTTATGTGCAACTGAGCCAGAAATAAATTAACTTGTTCATTGCAGCCAATGCCATGAAATCACAGAAGTCTTAAGTTGCTTTCAGGTTCGTTCCAAATCCATGTGTGGAAGTTTCTCAGATTGTAGAGATGTTCTTCTGGGATTAAGGTGAGCCCCTTAGAGTGGCACACAACTGGACAGGGGAAATTTACTTTCACCTTAAGGCAAGAGGCACCTTTTTTGTCAACTGAATTATTTTTTTCCCCAGCATTGGTCATCAAGTGATAGATTTTTTTTTCCAGAAAACTCCTCCTCCTCCCATTATCCACCTTATTCACCTGTCTTCAATTTCATTTACACACATAATTTCTATATTCCTGTTCATCTTTTTTTAATGACCGCACAATCCCTTGCGGGGTGGACTGTTTACTGGCCGGATGCCCTCCGTTTAGTTTAGTTTAGTTTAGTTTTAGTTTAGTTTAGTTTAGTTTAGTTTAGTTTAGTTTAGTTTAGTTTAGTTTAGTTTAGTTTAGTTTAGTTTAGTTTAGTTTAGTTTAGTTTAGTTTAGTTTATTGTCATTGCACCTCGTACAACTAAATCAAACACCATCTTCAGTGCACATCACGACCATGAAAATAAGCACAAACACACATCTTTCACCCTTCACAAACTGAACCGAAAATCCCTGACACTACACCAACACTGCACTACACAGCAGAATTCAACAGAGTTACTGCCCTGGGATAGAAGTTGTTTTTCAGCCTATTTGTCCTTGTTTTTATTATTCTGTACCGTCTGCCAGATGGTAATAGTTCAAAAAAAAAAGGGGGGGGGCAGAATGAGATGGATCTTTGAGGATGTTTTGAACTTTCTTAAGGCAGCGGGAGCTATAAAGCTCTTCCAAAGAAGGGAGAGGGCAACCAATGATCTTCTGGGCAATGACATTAACCCTCTGGAGTGCTTTCCTATCTGCCACTGTGCAATTGGCAAACCATACAGAGATGCAGTATGTTCAAATGCTCTCTATGGTGCAGCAGTAGAAGGTCACCAGCAGTTTCTCATTCAGTTGTTGTTTTCTGAGAAGCCTCAGGTAATATAATCTCTGCTGGGCCCTTTTGACCAGGGCTGCAATGTGGGCACCCCAGGTCAGGTCTTCTTTTAGGGTAACACCCAAAAACTTAAAACTGGCCACTTGCTCCACTCGATCTCCAATGATAACCAAGGGTTGGATGTCTGATCTGTTCCTTCTATAGTCCACTATAAGCTCTTTGGTCTTATTGGTGTTGAGGTTATTGTCTCCACACCACGAAAGCAACTGGTCCACCTCATCTCAGTAGGCAGACTCATCCCCCCTGGAAGTAAGATTCCCTGTCACCAATGCAGAGTTTTGTTCAGCAGATATACTCTCATTGTGTGCAGAGAGAGAAACTGGTGGTATTCTCCTGGTTCGGGTGAACTGGAAGTAACAATGCTACTGTTCAGCTGAACCTGTAGTAAAAGAACAGCTACTAGTTCGGTCGAACCAGTATTTATTTATTTTCCTCCCGACGATCAGCTGTTCTGATGATCAGCTATGCTGGGATCCCCCTCGCTATCTTACTGCTTCACCCAGGAGGCAAAAAGGGGTGCACGGAGGGTGGTGGTGCTACGTCTCCCCGCCCCACACTCTGTTTTTTGCCTCCTGGGCCACAGGGAAGCCTCCTGGAAGCACAAAAGGGGTTCCCATAGGGCTTTCCTGAGAAGTGCGGGGGGGGGGTTGCTGCAAAAAAAACCACCCACCCAGTCACATGGCCACACCCACTTAGTTACTCTCACCTAGCCACGCTCACAGAACCGGTAGTAATAATATTTGCTTCCCATCCTAGAGAGAAATATCTGCCTGGTCCTAGGATCGAACTGACAGCCTCCTGATTGTGAGGTGAGAACTCCACCTCTAGGACACAGTACGGCTGTTTCTATAATTTCTATATTCCTGTTGTTATGTCTATATATTTTTTATAATTCAGACTTTTCCCCATTTCCATTTTAACGAATGCTTAAAAGAATGACTGAGGAGATAATTGACAGGAAGAATGACCTGAAGAGGTCATTTGACCAATCAGGCACTGCTTTGGCACAGCTCTTAGGAAGAAGCTGCTGCCCCTTCTGAGCAATTCACCTAATAACAGAGTTGGAAGGGACCTTGCAGGTCTCCTGGTCCAATCACCTACTCAAGCAGGAAACCCTCTACCATTTCAAACAATTGAGGCTTTCTGCCTGTTCTGTAAAAAATTCTTGGCTACCTCATCTTGACCTGCATTTCCTCATGTGAGGCAGTCCAGAAGGCAACCACTTCCTCTTTTCGGTTCCCAGGAATAATGTTTTTTTCATCCCTTTAGACAAAATCTTTGACACATGCCAGTTCTGAAAATAGCAATTTAAGCTCTTCCCATTAAAAATAATTTTCTAAGTGTCTGGACAAAATCAGATGAGAAAATTCCTATAATAGCTCCACTGGTCACCAGGAAGTCTTCCGAAGAATTACTTCCAAAGGGCTTCTCTGGCAAAATATTTTGAAAATACAGCAATTCCTCCAGACCCTCTGAGTCCAGATTACCTAGGGCAGTGGTGGCTAACCTTTCTGGGCTCCTGTGCCAAAAATTATCTGCACACTCATGTGCCAGCACCCAGAAGGCAATGAACGTGCCCCCCCCATACCCCCTGTGCATGCACGCGCAATCCCTCCCCTTTCCTGTACTGTGCCTCACAGCTGATATATCGCCTGGTTTGAGGCCATTTTGGCCTCCCAGAGGCTTGAAAAAAGCCTCTGCAGGCTTTGCAGGATGAATAATAGGCCCATTTCATAACTTCCGGTATTGCAGGAAGTGATGAAACGGACCTATTATTTGTCCTGCAAAGCCTGCAGAGGCTTTTTTTTCAAACCTCTGGGAGGCCAAAAAAGGCCTCAAACCAGCCAAAAATCAGTTGTAAGGCACATGCATGCACAGTGAGATAAGTTTGCCTGTGGCTTGCATGCCGGCAGAAATGGCTCTTTGTGCCACCTATGGCACACGTGCCATAGGTTTGCTATCACATACCTAGGATGTTAATTGCATGTAGAAGATCATGCCAATTGATTTTTATTGACTTCTTTTAAACTTAAGGCAGTCCTCCCAGCTCTGCAGGATGGATAAAAGTCAAGAAAAGGAGAGTTTTTAACTTTTCCTTCCATGGAGATTATATCCTGTGTATTTTTTTTTTTTTTTAAACACACAATGGGGTGTGTGTGTGTTAGTGAGTCTTAGCAGCAAAAACAGCCAGTTGAATACACGTGAGAAAGGCTGAAGTCATACACCTAACAAAATAACTTAATAACAGAATTGGAAGGGACCTTGGAGGTCTTTTAGTCTAACCCTCCCCAGCAGGAAACCCTATAGCATTTTAAATGAATCGTTGTCCAATCTCTTCTTTATTTTTTTATTTTTTTAATTTAAAAATGAAAAATGGGGTGTAACTCTGCCTTTGTCCAATTCTGTTGCGGTCGGGAAACCTTGATTTCAGAATGGACTTGCTATGTGCTACTTAGTTTTATCATGTTACAAATCCAAGATCCATGACTAGCTGCTGGTTTCTACCCAAAACCCCCAATATCATTGCTGCAGGTCGTGTGGTTCTTTTTTCCTCCCTATTGCTATAGACCACTGGACCTCTGTAACTGCTTGGTGATCCTCCAAAACAACAAGGAGAAATAGCAACGTCAAATGTCTGACCATTTGTGATGGTCCTGAACACATTATTGAAAGGGGTGACTCAGCCACGAAGTAGCTAAAACATAACTGAAAATAGTGGGTGGCACTCAGTGATGGGAGTCAAATAATTTAACAGCTGGTTCTCTGCCCTAATGATTTCTTCCAACAACCAGTTCACCAAACTGTTCAGAAAGTTAACAACTGGTTCTCCCAAAGTGGTAAGAACTGGCTGCATCCCACCACTGGTTGCACTGTCCCCCCAAGAAGAGGTTCAGCCTGGGGCAGAGTCAAGAGAGGAACCAGTCTGGACTCCTTAACATTCCCACAAAAGATCTAAATTCAGCCCCTTTTGAATCCTGTTGACTCTTATCTGGTCCCAATGTAGTGCTGACTGTTAGTTGACTAGATTGTTCTGTATAGGCATGATCAATAAATCATCTTAACTAGTACTTAATGTGTGGACTTGATTCTTCCATCCCTGACATTTGTTCCTGAAACCCTCCAAAAACCAAAGATGAATGCAATCCCTCAAATGAAAAAAAAATTGAGCTTAGGGATAAGAGTAAGGCCACCAGTAATGGTCCAGCCCAATCCAGGGGCTGGTGTGTCCACTGCTTCTTAGATCAGTGGCATGAGAAGAAAAGGTTTACAAGAACATTAAAAAATAATAATAACAGGGAGAGGAAGAAGAGAGAGAGAGAAAGACTCATAGAGGAAGTGCATGAGCTGAGTTTTTGCAATGCACTTCTATTCTCTTTTTTTTATAGTTTCTTGTATAAGTCTCAGCTATTCAGCATCTTTAAGTAGACTAGTCGCTGTGTCAGCTTTTCTGTTCATTAATAGAAAAAGAAAAATAGGGATCACAACCAAAGGAGGGCTAAGGGGTGGGAGAAGACCAGTGGTGGGATTCAAAAAATGTTACCACTGGTTCTGTGGGCGTGGCTTGGTAGGTGTGGCATGGCTTTGTGAGCATGGCAGGGGAAGGATACTGTAAAACCTCCATTCTCTCCCCATTCCTGGGGGAAGGTTACTGCAAAACCCAATTCCCTCCCCACCCCACTAACCTGCTTTCCAGCTCCGTTCTCCTGTGCAGGACAACAAAAGAAGACCCAGCCGATCAGCTGGGACTCGGGAGGTGGAGAAGAGATGGGGGCGGGGCCAGTCAGAGGTGGTATTTGCCACTTCTCCAAACTACTCAAAATTTCCGCTACCAGAACTGTTCAGAACCTGCTGAATACCACCTCTGGAGAAGAACCAATGACCAGATAGGAGACAGTGTTCCCACAAGACAGTGGCAGAACCAATTGGAATTACAAACTTCAACCACACAGAATACAGTAATTTCAGGCCACCTCCTCTATGTGCATTCATGTACCCTATGTTACCTGCATGCAGACTGAGACTTGACCATGCACTCTTCCCAGGCTTTTATGCACATAGCCTCCTCAACTGCTGGGAAAATCCCTGCCAGGCAGGAAGGAGGGATTAAGCAGGGAACCGGCCTTGCATTCTTCTGTAGTGCACAAGAGACATAAGCCTGAATCCTGCTAAGTTCCTTGGAACCTTATCTGGTTGTTGGTCACCACTTCACAGAAAAGATGTTAAGACTCTGGAAAAAAAAAATGCAAAGAAGAGCAACTAAGATGATTAAAGGCCTGGAGACTAAAACATATGAAGAATGATTGCAGGATGTGGATATGGCTAGTCTAGAGAAAAAAAGGACTGGGGGGCTGGGGGGACATAAGAGCAGATTCCAGTATTTGAGAGGCTGCCACAAAGAAGAGGGAGATCAATTTATTTTCCAAAGCACCAGAAAAGAATGGAAACTAATCAAGGAGAGAAGCAACCTAATCAAGGAGAGAAATTAAGGAGAAACTTCTTCAAAGTGAGGACAATTAACCAGTGGGACAACTTGCCTTCAGATGTTGTCGGTACTTGATCACTGGAGAGTTTTAAGAAGAGATTGGGCAGTCACTTGTCTGAAATGCTTCAGCAGGGGGCTGGACTAGAAGGCCTCCAAGCTCTATTCTGATTTATTGGTGGGGAGATTCTTGTATTATAGGTAGAACACAATAAAGTTGTTGACTTAGATAGTTCATGAATAGCTCTGGTTGCTTGCATCTAACACTCACCCTGACATGAGGAACCCCCAGCAACCCTTCTTTGTACACAGGTTACCTGTCCCACTATATCTTGAAATCAGCAAAAATTTCTGGTGCTAAGCGAGACAGTTGTTAAGTGATTTTTTTTGCTCCATTTTATAACTTTCTTTGCCACCATTGTTAGGTGAAATACTGCAGTTGTTAACTTAGTAACATGGTTGTTAGGTGAATCTGGCTTCCCCATTGACTTTGCTTGTCAGAAGGTCGAAAAAGGGGAACCGCATGATCCAGGGATACTGTCATAAATATGAGTCAATTGCCAAGTGTTTGAATTTTGATCATGTGACCATGGGGATACTGCAATGGTCGTAAGTGTGAAAAATAGCGCTTAGCACTAGCACTTAGACTTATATACTGCTTCACAGTGCTTTATGGCCCTCTCTAAGTGGTTTACAAAGTCAGCATCTCACCCCCAGCAATTTGGGTCTTCATTTTACTGACCTCAGAAGGATGGAAGGTGCTGAATCAACCTTGAGATGGTCAGAATTGAACTACAATACTGGCCTCTAACCACTGTGCCACCAGGGCTCTCAAAAAATGGTCATAAGTCCCTTTTTTCAGTGCCGTTGTAACTTCATATGGTCACTAAACCAAGTACTGTAAATTGAGGACTACCTGTATGTTAATTGCATGAAATTCAAGAGTTGATCTGTGGCACTTATAACCTTTTCCCCTTCATCTCCTTTGCAAGGTTGTTCCAAAGATAAAATCGGTTATCAATTCATATGTGTCAAGTTGTGATCATGGAAGGAAGGACAGAGAGAGACATAGAGAGGGAGTCTCCTCCTTTTTGCCACATGATTTATATATGTGTGTGTGTGTGTATGTGTGTGTATTCTTAAGTTTTTGCAGGTACTTACATGTATGGTATTCAGCTTTGTTCAGATATTTTCCCACGTGATTATAGTTGTGCTTTTAAAGTTGTAGCAATGTTTCGGCAGAATCTCATCTGCCATCATCAGGCTTCTGTATTATGTTCGTCTGCATATATATATTTGTTGGCTTGCTATAAATAATGGAAATATGTTTATTTAAAGCTATCCCTTGCGGAGGCCCAGAGCATGAATCAATAAACATAATGACATCATGATGTCACAAAAATATCCAATTTAACTAAAAGCAAACACACAGAGAAAGCAATAATGGCAGTATAAATAGGAAGGTTTTCTGAAGCTGGTGGCTTCTTCCAGATGTATTCGACAGATGTATTCAGCATTTCCAAGCACTTTCATCAAGGCAGAAAATCTGGATCTGTGTTTCTCAACCTTGGCCATTTTAAAACATGTAGACTTCAATTCCCAGAATTCCCCAGCCAGCCAAGCAAGTCACAACATGCTGGCCGAAAGGATACATTTCCTTTAAAAAAATTTTAAAAGCAGCATCTAATTTTTATGCTTTCTTAACATTGGTTTTAGAATAAATGTTGATGGCTTAAAGAGAGGTCCAAATTAGAAGTAAAGAGACATTTTCTGATAGTGAGAACAATTGATCAGTGGAATAACTCCCCTTCAGAAGTTGTGGGTGCTCCAATACAGGAGGTTTTCAGAAGTAGATTGGACAACCATTTGACTGGGATCCTGCCTTGAGCAAGAGGTTGGATTAGTCTAGTAGACTTCCAAGGACTCTTCCAGCCCAATGAATCCATGTTCTGTGTTCCTCACTTGTAACCTAAGAATTCCTAATCCACATGAGTTTCCTAAACTGAACTTGGAAGTGTTAAAGTTTTGAAATGCATCTGAGGGACTACCGAAGACTGAGGTAGCTCCTCCGTGGAAGAAGCCATCTCCTTTCTGTATTTGCTCCTAAATGAGGTGACACTGTCTTCAAATAGGGTTCTCCTGAATGCAGCCCTTATGTTGTAAAGAGTCAGCTTTCGGTGGAAGTCGATGCCCATGAAAAAGTAAAGGATAGGGTTGGCACAGCTGTTGAGGTAGGCCAGGAAGGAAGAGAGCGGGAGGCCGATAGAAAGTCCTAGGCCTTTCACGTCTGCCAACTTGAGGAGGAGGAAGATGTGGTATGGTGCCCAGCAGAGGAAGAACGTGACCACAAGAACCAGGATGACCCGGAAGGGTTTCTTGGAACGGATGGAAGTCCGCCGTCTCCTCAGCACCATGACAATGATGCTGTAGCAGACCACAATAATGACAAAAGGGGCCAAGAACCCACAAATCAGTCTCAACATATAGATAGCCAGCTTGGCAGTTTCATTTCCCTCCAGGGCAAAGGAGCACTTGGTCTTGTTAGACTTGTCAGTTTTTATGCCACGGTAGTGGTAGAAAGGACTACTTGTGGCAATGGCCAAGAACCAAGCTCCGATGGCAGCGACCCATGCCAAGCGGCTGTCCCGGTGTCTTTTGGTCCATATTGGGTAGGCTACACAAGTTGCCCGGTCTATGCTGATGGCAGCTAAGAGGAAGACACTGCTGAACATGTTGAGATACTTGATGAAGCTGTTGGCTTTGCATAGGAAGCTTCCGAAGGGCCACCCATTATCAAAAGCGTTCTTCAAGAGGGGCACAATCCGGGTGATTGAGAAGAGAAAGTCAGCCAGGGCGAGGTTGAAGAACCAGACACAGCTGATGGTCCGTGATGTCTGATGGGCTGTGATCCAAAGCACAGCTCCATTGCCCAGAGAACCAAGCAGAAAAAGAATGGCATAGAAGAAGATCTGAAGCATGTCCATGAGCTGGCTCACATCCAACTTGGCATCCGAAGATGATGGCAAGGATGCATTGGAAATATACAGAGCGGTGAAATTAACCTTCATGATGCAACAGGACTTTACAGAGTGGGAGGATTAAGAAATCAGGTGGTCCTTCTCCAGTCAACAAAACCTGGAAAAGGAGAATCAATGTTTTAGGAAGTGTCCTTTTTTAAAATCTTTTTTTCCTTTCTTACTACTCTTATAGTCTAGTTTTACGTCTTCCAATACATTAAAGTCTCCTACAACACAAATATTTTAATATTCCGTTTCTAATATCTACTTATGTAACTTTTGGAAAAAAATATTCTTGCTTATTATTCGGCGCATATATTATGTCAACTCATAAACTATTTCTATGGTCTTTTTAGAGTTGCCAACAGAAAGAGAGGAGGAAAGGGGTTTTTGAAAGATCCGTGTGGCAGCTTGGAAAGTGAAAGTGCATTCCATAAATAATTTTCAAAGATAGTAACTAGGTAACTGAAGTTTCTGCCATGCAAAATTCGAACTGGAGAACATGATTGATGACTCTTGGCTATGGGTGTGTCTCATTGGAGGATCAAGGGTGGTGGTGGCAGGGGGTAGGGAAACCAGGATCAAGGGTGACAATGAATTATGTGTCTCAGAGCTGGCTACACCCAGGCAATGCCGGACATGTTAACTCCCAATAAATCCTTTTGAAGTTTTGGAAGTTTGGCTCGAGACTCATGATTTAATTGGGGTAACTGCTGGAATCCTGACATATTACTATCAAAAGTATCTGTTTTTGATTCATCTGTCAGCCAAAGCCTTGATCAATCTTGATTCAGATTCAGGGCTACCCAGCTGTAGCAGCCCTGTATCGAATGGACAGTTGAATTGGAAACGCTGACATTATTGCTATTTCCACCATTAAAATCCTTCCTTCTTCATCTGCATATATTTGTTTGGAGTTTATTGTTTTCTTAATATAGGGAGCTACCCCTCTTTTCTTTTGCTATGCTGATAAAAAATATAATTTCCCAATTTTGGGACATTCCATTAATTTACAGTGCTGTCTTTTTTAATATTTCTTGCAGGCAAATTATATATCTTTTTAACTTTTGTAATTGTGCAAAAAAATTTCCCCTTTTATGGGGAAATTCAGTCCATTTATATTTATTGACAACATTTCATTTTCCCTCTCCTTCTCCTTTATTTGGGTGTAGGTTTTATTCTCCTATTTGTTCTTGTCTGTCTCTGTTCTTTTGCCCTTGCTCCTTCTTGATCTGTCTTTTCTGTTTCTCCTTCTTCTGGTCGTATATTTCTCTCTTCTACTGTTGATTCCTCCTGTCCTTTATATTCCAATTCTCCTCTTCCTTCTTTTCCCTCAGTTGTGGCAATATGGCTATCCCAGAATATCATAAAATTCTATTGCCTTATCTATCCAGTCTGTATCTTTTATCATCCCAGAGGGAATTTTAGTTGACTGGAATGATAAAAGATACAGACTGGATAGATAAAGGCAATAGAATTTTATGATAACCATATTGACACAAATGAGAATCAATGTTATTTGATTTACAATTTCTACAACAGCAAGCCAAGATATATATAGGCCATGCATGTTCTCTCCCATGTGGTGCTCCCCAAATTCATCACTAGATGGTAGAATTTCAGCATCTCTAATCCAACAACTGGATGAACTAGTGACAAAGGAACTTTTGCCAAGCTCAGGGGAATCACCAGACATGGTCAAAAGGAGGAAGGAAGAAGCGGGTGCCATCCTCCTCTGTATCTACCCTATAGAAATATAGGGTACTTCTGCATTTCCCAGGGGTGCAAAGAATGAAACTGCTGATGGTGCGAGCAGATGGTTTCAGACAGTGGCAGCTTCTCCAAAGTCAGAAATTTCAAATCAAAGGTCAAAGGGTGATTAGGAATTCTTGGGGAGCAGATGACTTACATTGTAAGGATGGGGCTGAATGTCCAGCTGTAGCACCCAATGCTTCTAAACACTTCTATAATATTTATTTACCTTTTTTATATGGCTGCCCATCTCATAAAGTGTTTCAGGGCTACGTACAATAATAAATTAAAACAATAAATATATTAAAACACTCATTATTAAAAAAATATTTAAAACCTAGAAAGCCCAAGAGAGAAGAATGTGAACTTTGGTACTGGAGCTACCTCAAGATCATACCAGTTCTCTGAAATTCTCAGATTCAGCCAGAACTTGAAGGCCTTCTGGTATATTAACAGGGATGGAGCTTACCTCATTTTAAGAAAGAGAATGTCTCATAAGGCAGGTACCATGGCAAAAAAGGACCATCTCCTGGGACCCCCAGATATAATTTCCTAACAAAAAGGACCTGCATCTCAGATCTAATGGACAGACATACGCAGTGGTGGGATTCATTCAGCCAATTCACATCACTTTGAGAGAACCGGTTGTAAACTTTCTGAGCAGTTTGGTGAACTGGTTGTTGGAAGAAATCATCAGGGAAGAGAACCAGTTGTTAAATTATTTGAATCCCACCATTGGACATACATTAGGCCAATGTCAGGTGTTAGACATAATGTTAGACAAGTGTCTTCATGGATCCAGGGTCTGCTCCTATACTTGAGTACTTTTAATTATCAAAGATCTTCCATTCTTTTTTTTAAGGATGGGAAGTGAAGTCAGGTAGAGAAAAATCTGTAGAATTTTTCAGGCATCCAGGTCAAGTCTTTGACTGACTTTTAGCTATACAATTTGGGATGAATACCCCTTTGAATGGTATGGGAGTAGGAATGGATTTCCAGAGGAAAAATTGCAGGCTACGGGAACCAGGAGCACCACTTGGGTGAGGGCACAGATAAACCTCCAAGTGCTTCAACAACCCTCTAAAAGGATGCAAATGACCAGCTTTCTGCAAGGAATTACAATCCTTCCATTCCCCACGATCCTATCAGAGCTGAAGATGCTTTTTTGGATGAGAAACGAAATGTCTCCAAAAGTAAAAACAAGAAAGTCCAATTGCTTCCTGAAAAAAGGCATCTTTGGGTCAGGTAGGGAAAGTTAAGTAATACTTTAATTGACTTTGGAATTTCTAGTTCTTTGGTAAAATCTCTTCCAGTTAAACTACTTAAACACCTTGTGAAAAGAAATGTCCCATATTTTTGTGTACATTGCACAATGGGGCGGTGCCACCAAGCTCCAGCATTCCCACAAGTACGCTGATATTAGAAAGTGTACACCTAGCTCTAATCAAACTGCTTTGCAATCCAGTCCAGCTGCTGAAGTCAAGTCAGCAAATCACACTGGACTACAACTTGTCTGGTTATCACAATCACGTATTTTGTAATGCACAACCACAAGACTACAAACTTCATTCTTGGGTGGCTATAAAACTGGTGAAACATGACAAGAGCAGAACCCATCTCTTGAGACAAAGTAAATCAAAACACACCCATCCCAAATTTTGACAGTCTAGAAATAATGTAGACAAGGACAAAACTGTCGTTCTGGAATTCTCACAGTTCCCCCAGAAGGTGGGGTGTCCTGGATTAAACCCTGAAATTACCTGTTTTAGGCTGCAGGAATTACGTTTTCTGTATTTCTCTGGACTCCCTTTACAAGAAAATGCAGATTTCTTGGCTGCCGCTTAGTTTCTCCGCCTGGCTGGGATTTTGGACCTCATCCAAAGTCAAGATTAACTCCTGCCGAAAAGAGGAACTTGAAGAAAGCCTCTTCCGATTGGATGCAATCATGCAGAAGCTCTTCACTGTTGAAGGTTTTTCCCCTGATCGGAACAATTGTGTCTATGCCAGGCTGTGAAAAATGATGGCAGCATCATCTCAAGTGCCAATTCTGCAGAACCAAGAATGCTCCTGAGATAATTCCCCTAGAAGCAAAGGGACTAAGAGTTGAGAAATGCTGTCAGATGGAAGTCTTTGAGAGGAGTGCCTTTTAATAAGGGAGGGCTGCTCTTGTGGTGGCTTAAATGGAATTCACTTAACATACGTCATGTGCATGGATCGAGCAGGGTGGTTGGGGTGTGAAAAGCCACTCTGCAGCCACCACAAAAAGTGAAGCCTCTGCTCAAGTGTCTTTGTTGGGTTCCTTCTGATTTATTTCTGAGGAACAACATGATTTACCGAACGCCCATGATTCAAGAGAGCCCTTTCACATATTCTGGGCTACACTTTCCATAACAAGTGTGTTACTCACAACCTCTGGCAAAGCCATGCAGAGCATATAGGAGCCGTTGCCCTTATCTTGGAAGCTTCAGGAATGGTTGGAGATGATCTCACCTGCCCAAATGCTTCAAGACCTGCTGAGTCTTCAGACTCTGTCACCTCCTCTGAAAAAGAACCACCGGGGAAGTCCTTGCAATCTGCTGATGTGGCTTGGAATTGGGCATGACTGATTGATGCTCCTCAGGCTGCTCTTCAGCCATCTAAACAAGTTGCATCTTGTTGCTGGAGAGTCAAGGGTTGGGCGAACAAGTTCTCCTGATCTCTCAACTCAAAGCAACTTATTGGTGGGGTTCACACGTACAGGAGTGCCTCCACTGATTTGACTGTTTGGATTGAAGTTGAAGGGAGGTGCTTTAGATTCAAATATTCCTGGTTCTAGCTCGCCTTCAGCCACAAGAATGAATTTAGACCAGTCTCTCTGCATCTTGACACCATCTTCAATTGCCAAGTGCCTGAATTGTGTGACCATGGGAGGGTGGGATAGTCGTAACTTCAAGAATGGGTTTTAAGTCATTTTTTCCACTGTCATTAAGTGAGAAGTCTTAAGTTCAGGACTACCTGTATATCAGCCCCTCCTCTAGCTTTCTAATCACCCAGATCCCACCTCAGCAGTGTTCCATGCAAGAAATTTCCTTCCTTCCTTCCTTCCTTCCTTCCTTCCTTCCTTCCTTCCTTCCTTCCTTCCTTCCTTCCTTCCTTCCTTCCTTCTTTCCTTCCTTCCTTCCTTCTTTCCTTCCTTCTGTCTCTTTCCTTCCTTCTTTTTCTTCTTTCCTTCCTTCTGTCTCTTTCATACTTTCTTTTCCTTCCTTCCTTTTTTCTTTCCGTCTGTTTCTTCCATTCTTTCTTTTTCTTCCTTCCTTCCTTCCTCCTCAGGACTCCTAATTTTTCTCAGAATACATCTACTGTATCCATAGAGAAACTATTCTTGGACAGATTTTATTTGATTTCCATGGGTAAGCTATCTTGAAAAGTAAAAAGTAAACATAATATCAAAGAGTGAGACATGGTTTTAGAGTCTTACATGTAAATGCTCATATATGACATGCGATAAATTTTGAATTTATTATTTGGAACCCTGACATTTACTTGGTCCAGCTGTTGACCAAAAAGAAGCAGAATGCAGAAAAGCAAACATTTATTGTGCAAATTGTCCAAATGAAATAAAATGTATTTGCTGCTTCGTTCCATGAAAATGGATCGGATAAGTGACAACTGCCCTCTTTAAGTCCTAAGAGTAATGTGTATTGCTTCTGTCTAGACCAGGGGGAGGGAAACTTGGCTCTTTTATCACTTATAGATTTCAACTCCCATAATTCCTGAGTGAGCCATAAAAGGTTCACCATCCCTGGCCTACTGATTTTTCAGTTGTGGGAGAAATCAATTTTTAACTTGAATGGGACTGTTTAATATTCAAATGTTCTCCTATATCAGCCTTGCTATCTGAGGAATTCTGGGAGTTGAAGTCCATACATCTTCAAGCTGCCAAAGTGGAAAAATACTAATCTTGACAAATCTCAGAAAGAGCCATTCCCTATGTTGTTTAGGATTTTTGTGTTAATGAAAGTGGATGCTTGTCTATATGTTAAAAAAGTTTGTTCTTAAGTAATTTTGGTAGTCAAGAGTTTTTTCTTAGGAAAACTAAGGGAAATGTCTACTAAGAAATTACTGGACAATTTACGATCTGGGAAAGATAACATTTAAAGTTTAGCTTTATTCCCTTGACACTAAGACCAAACCACCCACGCTGTTAACTTGATCTAATTTATGCCCAATATATTCTTATTATTTATTTTTACACTACAGGCAGCCAATCCAGCTCTGTCTGTTGGGTGCAGGTCAAATGGATGGAAAAAATGAAAGATTTTAACTCTTTCTTTCAAGAAAATAACTATGTTATGTTCTTCAACTAAGCAAGGAATATAGAAGAAAGACACACAACTGAAGAACTGCATATGATAATCATGCACAATCTGAGAATGACTAACAGTAGCCTCCCACACACAGCCCTATATATAGACAAATAATGGGCTTAACAAGGTTGTGTAGTATTTCCTTTGTGCAAGAGAAGTCTGTATCCTCTACCCCATGCCTCCATTCTTCTTTCCTTCCTCTTCTCCAATTCCCTTGTCTACACTGTAGGTCTTGGTCAACCTCAGACAAAACATGGTCTTATGTTATGTAAGAAAATCTGCAGTTATTGAAAGACATTTTCTCCTTAAAAAAACCAACCCCTACCTCTGTTATTTTTCCTTCAGTTTAATCATTTCACTGAGTTGGGCTCCAAATTGTAGTCAGTAGTTGAATGGCCATTAAGAAATTTGTAACCAGATTTTTATTTATATTTGCTAATCTTGGTTCGCTAAGCCAAAGCAAGCTTTAAGAAAGCTAGGTTTTTGCCACCTAATGACTACTCTGTATGTGGTAAAATCTGACATGTCCAGAAATCCCTTGAAATTCTCTTTCTTTGAGCAATATTTCAGAAGGACCTCCCACCATCTAACTGTGGAGCAACAAGGTTAATTTACATTTGAAAGAAACTTGTAGGACAGTTCTAGACTTGGTGATGCTGCAGTGAACAAAGCCAGAAATTCCTTCATTAAGCTACCAGGTCTTTGTCTTCTGGCTCAGTGTTCCTCAACCTTCACCACTTGAAGAGGTGTGGACTTCAACTCCCAGAATTCCCCAGAATTCCCCCCATGCTAGCTGCAGAATTCTGAGAATTGAAGTCCACACTTCTTCAAGTGGCCATGGTTGAGGAAAACTGTCCTAGCTCATCAAAGATTGATGGTTTTAGAAGGTAGCACCTCATTCCTTTTGATCTCCACAAGGGTTCCTTCTAGAACACTGCTGGACAGGAACCCTGATCTCTTCTTTCAAACCTCACATATTGGTATTTCAGGTTTACCCTCCTTCCTTCCTTGTTTTCTTGTTGTACAAAACAAGAAAAAATACTACAGTATTATACAGACCCCTCTCCTTGTTTTGTCTCATAGCATGAAAATGGCAAATAATAACAGTGGTGAGCAACAAAAAGCAACACAAACACACACACACACACCCTTGCAAATCTCCTAAGCAAGGCACTTTGTTTAACCATGTTGCAATCTCTTTATTTGTTAATATCTTTCCAAGTGCAGTTTTCCTTGAAAATTATTACTTTGGCAAGAGTCACAATTAAAACTATTTACAAACAGGAACAAAATAAACTGAATGAATAATAACAGCACCAGATGTGTTTAAACTTTTGGGATTTGATTTGTTCTTGCTTTGGAACAACAAGGGAGGGGGGTGGATCAGTGAGATTCAGTTGTTGGGTCCATACAACACATCCTTCACCCAAGTGAACTAAATACAATTTCTAGGTTCATGTAACATGCTATAACCAAATGAATAAACTGTATTATGGCTTAATACAATGACCTGGTTCATTATAACATTCTAAGACAATGGATGGAAAGAGGCAATATGCTGACTCACAAACAACCCTCATTTGAATTTAGTCTGGGGTGTTGTGTGAACTTAGCCAAAAGTTCAATCTTTGTCTTATCCCTTGATTTGGTGATCTATTGCTTTGATCTCATTTTATGGAGCAGATGTTTGCTATTTGGCTCCAGGTTCAATTCAGTAAGAGAAGGTAAAACCCAAAATCCATCTCCCCTGCAAATGTTGAAAAGAAACATGTCTTGTGTGTGCAAATTATGGCATGTACTTAAAATTGCCGTCTTAAAAGGTTTGGTTTCCTATTTTGCACAATTTGTCTTATGAGGGTTATAGTTTGATTCATTTTATTCACTCACTGAAGTCAGGTTAGATCCTCTTGAAAAAGTAAAGAGGTACATATATTGATTTTCGACGTTCAAAGCTCTACTCCAGCATTTCAGGATTAAAATCCAAATGTTAAATGTTAAAATCCAAGTGAAATGCAAGGTAAAATTCAAGTGGCAACAGTCCACCTAACTCTACACTCTCTTCCTTGTGTAAGGTCTCAACCAAAATACCTCCATCACCTGCCAAAATGAGATGGACCAGTTGTTTTCGTGGTGTGAAAACAATAACTTGGTCCTTAACACTAATAAAACCAAGGAGCTTATAGTGGACTATAGAAGGAACAGATCAGACATCCAGCCCTTGCTTATCAATGGAGACCAAGTGGAGCAAGTGGCCAGTTTTAAGTTTCTGGATGTTACCATAAAAGAGGACCTGATCTGGGGTGCTCGCATTGCAGCCCTGGTCAAAAGGGCCAAGCAGAGATTATATTATGTGAGACTTCTCAGGAAACAACAACTGAATGAAAAACTGCTGGTGACCTTCTATTGCTGCACCATAGAAAATATCTTAACTTATTGCATCTGTGTAGAGTTTGCCAATTGCACCAGGGCAGATAGGACAATACTCCAGGGGGTTAATGTCATGACCCAGAAGATCATTGGTTGCCCTCTCCCCTCTTTGGAAGAGCTTTATAGCTCCCGCTGCCGGGACACACACACACCCTTTTTTTTTTTAACTATTACCATCCGGCAGACAGTACAGGATAATAAAAACAAGGACAAATAGGCTGAAAAACAGCTTCTATCCCAGGGCAGTATCTCTTTTGAATTCTGCTGTATAGTGCAGTGTTGGTCTGGTGTCAGGGGTTTTCGGTTTGATGTGTGGAGAGTGAAGGATGTGTGTTTGTGTTTATTTTCATGGTTATGATATGCACTGGAGATAGTTTTGATTTAGTTGTACGAGGTGCAATGACAATAAACTAAACTAAACTAAACTAAACCTCCTGGATCTCAGGCACATTTTGGCATTCATGGTTTCTAGAACACTTTGATAGGGTTAAGTCATTAGGGCCCACACAAAAAGCTGATTTATTCACTGTTGTCGGTTTCACATCGTTAAGTAACAGCTTAAGTGCAACTGCATGCACCTTCTTTCTGGCCTCTGTCAAATCAAAATTTATGCCAACCACCAAAACTCTGAAAGTCTGATCAGCAGAAAATCACATTAGAAGTGGAGGGCAGGAAAATAATCCCATGCAAAAGAAATTTGACTTTGTTTTGGGGGAGAGCAAAACCAGGTTTCGCTGCTCATAAACATGAGATGAATCATATATCAGAGCAGTGAAAAATAAGGTTACAGGTAGTTCTGGATTTAAGATCACAATTGAGACTAGGTTTTTTTTTTTACTGTTAAGTAAGGCCTTGTTAAGTGCCTTATGCCCAATTTTACGACCTCTTTTGGCTATGGTAATTAAGTGAATCACTGCAGATGTTAAATGAGCTGTCTAGTCATGAAGTGAATCTGGCCTCTCTCCTGGACTTATGCTTGTCAGGAACCATCTGGGATGAAATGATGATCCACCTCACTCTGGAATGCTGCAACTATTGCAAATATTTGTCCGTTGCCAAGCACCCGAATTTGGACCACTTGACTTTTTGGATGCTGTGACGGTCATAAGTGCAAGGAATGGTTGAAGGACACTTGAAAGTTAACTTTGAACGATCACCCAAAGAAGGGCTGTGAGTCAAGAACTACCTGTTATAGAGAAGGTACACCAAAGGAAAATTTATTTCCGATTACTCAAACGTCATAAATAGCACATTATTACGTCCAAAATGCCAGCTTCTCGAGAAGAGGCCTAGGACAGGCAGGTAAAACAGAATAACAGGACGATAGAGTCCAACCTCTGGTTTGGAGCGGGAGAGATCGTACCAAATGAGGCAAAGCTGTATGCAATAAGCTTTGATCTAGTGAAGAAAAAAAAAGGAGAGGGGGAGAGGGTTGAATGTCAACTCACTCCTTGGTTCACCTTCACAGGCACAAGCCAAGGAGCAGAAAAGTCACCAGGGCTGAGCCCTGCAAGCCTGCCACACCTCCCTTCGGCCCACCAACATGACTTTCTTCAACGTTCCCAGAAGGGACCACTTTCCTATTTTGAACGATGGTGTTCTTCTCATCCTCTTCGTGACTGTGGTCATGACTGTGGTCGTGACTGTGGTCGTGGTCGTGGCTGTGGTCCTTCTGAGGGCCACCCACCGATGGGCTCACACCAAGAGAACGGGCGAGCTTGCCGGAAGTGGAAGCTGCCACCGTGGCTGAGTTGATCCGGACGTACGTTGAAGGGGTAGTGACAGTTGCGTTCTTGGTCTCTTGAGCAGGCAGGAAGGCCAGCCTTGGGATGGAGGTGGAGAAGTGTGTTTTGTTGGAGAGGTTCGTGTTGCAGAGATTCCCCGAGCAACAGGAGCCCGAGAGGGTGATGGCAGGACTCCCTTTCCTGACCTTAGTACAGTCACCATCTTGAACACATCCTTTGATGGGTTTGATCAGTGAAAAATTCCCTGGAAAAGAGGAGAAGAAGCAACTTTAAGGCAGATGTCCTCCTTCAAGGATAACAGTTTTGGTCCAAAGGGTTATTTCTCCTCCTTCCCCTCCAGCCCCATTCCAAATCAAGTACGCTTTGTGTCCAGAATCAAGGGCTTTTTTTGAGATCAAGGTCAACAAAACAATGCATTGTGTTTAATCTTTGTGAAAAAGTCAAGAATGCGAATAGTTGGTCAAATCTCTCTTCCCAACAGCTTTTAACTCTTTTTTAAAAACAAGAAAATTCAAAGGAAGGATGTATCTCTGGCAGAGAAATATAAATGCCGTGTTGTTGTTTTAAAGAAAACAAATAAGCAGAAATTTTTTTTAAAAAATGGCATAATTATAGTTCTTAAAAGTTTGCCATTCTCCGAGCGCGACTGAATGCCCTCTTTTAACTTCTGCTTCTATCCCTTTTTATTATATATTGGAGAATGTGATTTCCTACACAATTAGAAAATATTTTTTATTTCAGCTGGGCTATGATGGCCTTCACTCAGAGAACACTGATCCCTTACTCACCCTCTTAGCTCCATTAATCCATCTCCCCACTCCTTTCCTCGGACAGGAAGAAATCTAACATATTTTAAAGGCCTGCAGTCGGTCTCCAGAATCTGAAGACAGCCAAATTAGACATGTTTTTTTAATGACCTTCAGAGGTCTCACCTGCTTTCATGGTGACATTGCCATGGAAACAACCCCGGAAATTATCATAACACTTGACAATGGCAGAATTGTCTGTTGTGCAGTTGTCTCCATCACAGCTGTAGCATTCCACTCCGTTGGGAATCTGCGCACTCATGTTATCTGGAGATAGAGCCATTAAAAAAGGGGGAAAAATAGCATTATCAAGGATGGAAAAGATATGAACTTTCCATTGGTTGAATACCAGAAGAAGCACTTGAACTGGGTTGGGCCAGGCGTATTTATAATTTTTTCTTAAACCTAGTGCCAAGATTCGCCAAAAGAGGCTTTTGAAACCAGTCCTAAATTTAAATAGGCTGCCTCTATTAGTTATTGATTCAGCTGTACCCCACCTTTCCTTCCCCAGAAAGAGACCTAAGAAAACAAAACCATTACCAAGCGTTGCACACTAGACAAAAAAGCTCTTAGCCTGAAAACACAAAGGCATGGCTGAAGAAACATCTTGGCCTTTTTGTTCTAGGTTAACTGGCTTTGTGGTTATTGTAAGTTTTACACAAAGCATTGTAACCATTGTTTGCAGACCTCAGGATGACAAAAGACAAATATTCCCCGAAGGTGAGCTCATTTCTATGGCAACACATCAATGTAATTTTCTGTGGCTATCTAGATGAGTGTTTCTCAACTTTGACAATTTTAAGATGCATGGACTTCAACTCCCAGAATTCTCCAACCAGCCTGTATTTTTTTTTAATTCTTGTATTTTTTTCCTCACAGTATTTCCCATTATTGCTTTTATTGTTGTGTTGTTGTTATTATCTTGATTATATTCTTATTCTACTCTTTTATATATAACTTAAGGCAGTGAACATATCTAAGACTTCTGTCTTCTATTTTCCCACAGCAGTTCACAGAGTTGAACTGAGATAGACTGGCCCAAAATCACCCAGCTGGCTTTCATGCCTATGGGAGACCTAGAATGTATTTTATTTACAATTTGCTTAATTTACAAGCTAGGGATAATCCATATTTGGAAAGTCCCAGTTTATTAAAGACTGTCCTCTTTTAATGACCCCATAATCCATTGCGGGATAGAATCAGGGCAACTGAATGGAGCCCTTCCTGTCACCAATGTGGAGTTTTTTCCCCCAAGCAAAGATATGCTCATGTGCCCAGAGAGAGATATCTGTCTCTACTTAAGATTGAACTCACAGCCTTCTGATTGTGAGGTCAGAGCTTCACTTCTAGGCCACTGCGCCAATCCTCCCAGCTTATTAAGGATGCTGGGAAAATATTCCACTATTCCCCAATGACATAGTAGTGGATAAAACTAACAATCTTCTTTAAAGAAAAAAAAATCATCATTCTTATGTGGGCTGGGGTTTACCCATTGGTTGTAGCTGCAGTTCTTTCATGTTCAGTTTAATGTTGCAGTGGCTTGTGTTGCACTGATGCAGCTGAGAGAAGGCCAGGATGCCGTGCACTTCCACCGCCTTGTCATTGGTTCCTGGCATGCCTAGTCCGCAACCCTTTTCACCAACAGAGAACTTCCCATGACCTGAAAGAGCAAAGAGGTTACAGGGGAAGATAAGATGGCTTAGAACCAAAGATGGCACCTTTAAGACCTTGTGGACTTCAACTCCCAGAATTCCCCAGCAAGCCACATAAAGCATTTGCTGTCTGATGTGGGGCAGGTGTGGGGAGGGGAAAGGAAGTCTGGGTACCAGCTGTTACAAGTTGATCATGGAATGTGTGCAAATGTTGCTTCTTCTCTCCAGAATTTGTAGCCTCCCGCCCTTCTGTCCTAACCCAAGTTAATTTGTTGGACTTAGTTAAGAGCCATGAACTGTACTGTCAACACGTAAATCATTCCTATGCCTGTTTCCGAGGTGCCATAAGAAGGAGGGGGGGAGACCTGAAGGAGCAGTGTTGCATTGAAGACCAGAAGCACATTCCACGCTTATCTTCTGGAGATTGTAGCCTAGGATACTGGATCTTCTGCCCATGAAAATCTTTCATTGGAGAGCATGATTGATGACACCCAGCCCAGTGTTTCATTGGAGAATCTGATATATGACACACCCAGGGGGGTGGGGGTAGGTGGGAAAAAGGGTCATAGATGATAGTAAATTATGTGTCTCAGAGTTGGCTTCATACAGATTAGTGCTGGGCATATTGCTCCTAATAAATCTTTTGAATTCTTTTGAAGCTTGGCTTGAGGCTCATGATTCAATTAGGGCAATCGATGGAACCCTGACACATACAGGTGTTGGGAAATTCAGCAAGCCAGGGAGGCTGCAAAGAGTCTCCAGTATCCATCACCAGCTTATTGGCAATCAGGGGTGTGGAAAGGGACCCTCAAAATGAAAGTGAAAATATAGGTAGCCCTCAACTTACAACAGTTCATTTAGTAACAAAAGTTACCGCAGCCCTGAAATAAGTGACTAATGAATATTTTCCACACTTATGACCATTGCAGCATCCCCATGGTCACCTGACCAACATTTTGGATGCTTGACAATTGACTCATATTTATGACAGTTGCAGGACCCTCTAGGTCATGTGACCTTCTGGCCAGCTAAGTCAATGGGGAATCCAGATCCACTTAACAACCGTGTTACCAACTTAACAGTTGCAGTGATTCACTTAACAACTGTGGCAATAAAGGTAGAAAAATGGGGCAAAATCCAGTTAACAGCTGTCTCGCTTAGCAATAGAAATTTGGGGTCAATTGTAGTAGTAGATCAAGGACTACCAGTATTTATTTTTATTGAATGTATATGCCACCCATTCTCACTATTGGTGAGACTATTCTGCTGACTCAACCCTGGCCATGGGAGAAAAGCATCAGAGAAACCAAAAAAAATCAAGTTTTGCACTTGCAGAACAAAAGAAGGAATCCAAAACATCCCCCTTTGGGCCAGAAAAAGCATTTGTGGATACTCACTCCATTCCACAGCAGCCACGGTTTCCACGCAAACATGGGCATTGCTTGGGCAGGTCAGCTTTTTCATCTGCTGCTGACTGCAACCGCCATCTCCCAAGTCCACACAGCTGTGGCATTCCAGAGCCAAGGCACCTGTATAGGGCAGATGTCCAAAATGAGAAAAACCCAATTAAAAGAGTGAAATTATACTGATGTAGACCAGAGGTATCCAACCTTAGCAACTTTAAGGCCTGTGGACTTCAACTCCCAGAATTCCACAGCCAATTAGCTGTGGAATTTTGGGAGTTGAAGTCCACAGGCCTAAAAGTTGCCGAGGTTGGACACCCCTGATGTAGACTTTCATGGGAAACATCAATGAAGCCGAGATGAACTGTGGGGTAAGGACCACAGCCAAATTTCCTTTCATTCAGATGGCCATTCTCCTTCTCCGACCATCACAACTTTATTAAACGAGGGATATTTGTTTTCAGAAGTTGTGGGTCTCCAACACTGCAGGTTTTAAAGAAGAGATTGGATAACAATTTGTCTGAAATGGGATAGGCTTTCTTGTTTAAGCAGGACTAGAAGACTTTGTCAAAAACTTTGGCCACATTATGAGAAGGAGGGACTCACTGGAGAAGAGCCTAATGCCGGGAAAGATTGAGGACAACAGAAGAAGAAAGGGACAGCAGAGAATGAGGTGGCTGGATGGAGTCATTGAAGCAGTCAACGTGAGCTTAAAGGGACTCCAGAAGATGGTAGAGGACAGGAAGGCCTGGAGGAACATTGTCCATGGGGTCACGATGGGCCGGACATGACTTCACAACTAACAACAACAACAGAAGACTTCCAAGGTCCCTTCCAATTCTGTTATTCTGTTTTCACTAGGACTGAATAGCTCCGAGATTGAAATTATTAGGAAAAAGACCATCTGTGATCTGATCACAAGATCACATCCAAATGAAGCCTCTAAAGGAATCAGAGAAATGCTTTTGATGATTGATTGATTTGGTTGTAGGCTAATCACACTGCACAAGTGAAATTACTCCTAAAGAAAACTCAGGGATCCATTTCTTCCGTGGTCTAATTTGCACAATGAATTTGCAAGCTGCCAGGCTCTAAACCTACATTTCAGATATTAGTAATTTGACAGTAGATGCTTAACCCACAAAGGACTCTCCCTGCGTTTCCCCCCCCCCCCCCCCGGGCATCTCCCCAGTCCAACCTGGAAAATAATAATCTATTTCTCCTCTCCACTTGATGGCTCATCTTGTTTTGAATGCTTTTGGCTCTTCTTCCCAGGCATCTCCACCTGCTCCTCCTTCTTTGCCTTAATCTGCATGTCTCTGCTTTTTCATTATAGCCTCTCCTGCCCTGTTTTTCTCCTGCATATCTTTCTCCGCTCTTTCATTCTCCACTCCTGTTCATCCAGGGTGGGCGATTTCACTAATCCTGGTGACCCCGCCCAAACTGAGTCTCATACGAATGTTTCCACCTGTGTAAGCACCTGAGGAACACAGCATTGTGTGTGTCCAACTGCATTCTCAGTTCGTTTGTTGTTGCTGTGTTGGAAGAGATAGCCATCTGGTTCAGTTCCAAGCCAGGAGAAAGGCACTGGAGACAAAATGGTGGCTGGAGGCTGATTGGAAAGAGGGTCCATTTTTTGATGAACAGAGAACCACATGTTTGTAGCTCTGGTGCAGCTGACCACATGGAGTTGAAAGTGTGAGGAGGTATTTATACTTTCTCTTGAGCTTTGCACTTGAACTTCCTATTCCTGGGCAAGAACATGTATCCTATTGGCTGTTTTCAGACTCCTATGGGGCCATGTACAAATCCTAGGCATTTGTCTGAGCTAAGTTTGGTTGAAGTTTGAACTGCTGGGGGCCGTACAACTGAGACGATGCAATGAAGGGACTTTGGGCAATTCCTTGTGTAGCTGAGGACTACTCCTACCTTTGTTGGATTTTGGGTGAGGGCATGTTCCTCCATTTCTCATCTAGGGAAATATAATATTCTGCCTTTTTAATATTTCTCAAAATATTAAAGAATATTCATTCTTCTAGGAGAGGGTGCTAACTTTCTACAGCTGCTTCTTCAGAATCTTTTTAAGCAGCATGAAGTAGCTTTCATTAATAGAGTAATGGATTGATTCATGTCATCCAAATTAAAGCTAATTTAGCAGGACACTTCTTGCACCCCATTTTTTCCACTCCCTCATTCTTTGAAAGACGCATTGAACAACAATCCACAGATCTTAACATGCTAAAACCAGGCAGAAATGTTGCTCTCCTACCTTAGTGCTGGAAGTTCAAAAAAGCTCCTCACTCAACCCTAACTCTAACCCTTCACACAAAGGGGAAAATGTTCTATAATTAGGCAAGAAAAACCAAATGTGCAGATATAGAAGAGGCAGCGCTTGGCTCAATAGGTGTAACTAAGAGAGGGATCTTGGAGTCCTAGTGGATGATCACTTGAATATGAACCAGCTGTGTGCTGCAGCTGCCAAAAAAGCTAACACAGTCCTAGGCTGTATAAATAGAGGGATAGAATCAAGATCATGTGAAGTGGTAATATCACTTTATCATGCCTTGGTAAGACCACACTTGGAATACTACATCCAGTTTTGGTCACCACAATGTAAATAAGTTGTTGAGGCTCCAGAAAGAGTGCAGAGAAGAACAATGATTAGGGGATTTGAGGCTAAAACTTTTGAAGAACAATTGCAGGAATTGAGTATGTCTAGTTTGATGAAGAGAAGGACTAGAGGTGACATGATAGCAGTGGTCTAAGGAGCTGCCACAAAGAAGGTCAACCTGAAACATCTGCCTCCAAAACACCTGAAGACAGGACAAGAAGCAATGGATGGAAATTGATCAAAGAGAGAACCAACCTAGCACTAAGAAACTTTCTGACAGTGAGAACAATCAACCATGGAACGGCTTGCCTTCCAAAGTTGTGGGAGCTCGATCACTGGAGGTTTTCAAGATGAGATTGAATAACCATTTATCTGGAATTGTAGAAGGTGTCCTACTTGAACGGGAGGTTGGATTAGAAGACCCCCAAAGTCCCTTTCAACTCTGTTATTCTGTTATTCTGCTTGCCCTCTTCGTCCATGTCTTTACTCGTGTTATATTTGTCTGCCCAAACGCAAATAAACAAATAAGTAAATAAGAGGAAGAAATCCTATCATTGGGAAGAAACGATCCATCAGGCTGCCTCTTCTCCTTGTAAGACCTGTTAGGATATCTGGAGGCTGAGGGGCAGGGAGCAGCTAGAGCTCTTACAAACGAGGAAGCAGATCACCCACAAGCTTCCCACAGCTGCAGCAGTACAAAGAAAGACTAGGTTTTCTGTGGTTCTCAGTAAGCCACAAACATAGCCGGAAAGAATCAAACCAAAACAGTGCATTGAGATCACCCAAGTAGAAAGCTCATTCTAGAACAGTGCAAAGACCATCCTTTTGGAAGTCTAGATACAGATACATCACACCAGAAATAAGTTCTGGACAGGAAGCCAAATTAGATAACTCTAAAGCAGGTTATTGAAATGATTTTCCCAGTTCAGCTTTCTATCCTGAAAACGTCTGATCTCGTCTGATCTCGGAAGCTAAGTTAGATGATTGCATAACTTTGTTCACTCTGGAATTTCCGTTGTTGGCATAATGATGATTCTTTGCTGACAAAGCTACCGGTGAACTCTGTGTTGGGTAACTCTAAAGGAACTATCTATCCTCAGAAGAAAAAGTCTTGAGAAGGAGGCCTTAGATTTGAAAGGACTCATTGATTCCGGTAGGGTCAAACCTCCTATGGAAGAGGTATCCTGTTTGAGGCAGATATAAGTTAGAATATGTTTGGAATCCCCTTCTATTCAGCCCTCATATTTTCTTGTTTTGAAGTTATCTTAATTTTATCTCTAAGCGCTCTTTCTAGTTTTTCAGAAACAATGGTTAAATGTCCTAAAAAAATATTTCTTCTAGCCTTTCTCCCCATTTTGTAAAATATTGCATAGACACGTACACAGCAGGCTTATGTGAAATAGCAAGCTGTAATTGGCCATACTGGAGGCTTACTGGAGAAGAGGGAAAAACCTAAACCATGGTTTGTTTTGTTATTTATTATGGTTTTCTTTCATTTTGGTCTTTGGGGTTAATTTTGGAACAGAATAAGGGCTTGACTGTATAAAAAAAGCCATAATTTTTCCTCAGATGGTAAGACATTGCCTGTTGATCTGAGACTGCCAGCCTTGGCATGCATTAGAAGCCACAATGACATCATGCAGGTCAATTCTACAAATTATGTCAATTCCAAAATTCTTGTCATTTGTACAATGACCTCATGACATTTGTGATGTCATCCCGCTCTTGCCTTTGAAGAAATGGTTGGTTCTATCAACTCTTTATGAGGTGAAGAGAATGGAGGCCAAGATCCTGTTTCCTCAGATCTTCAGTGAGGTTCAGAGATCTGTGGTAAAATCCTCTTCAGCTTCATAGGCTCAGTGGATGACCTTTTCCTGGTGGGTCTACCGACAGAAATGATCACTTGCTCAATGAGATTCATGGTTGCCATATCTCTCAGTCTTCCAATTGCTGGGGATAATGAGGAACCCAGATGCCTTTCTGGTTTTCCCAACTTGTATTGGGAAGAGACTAAAACCAGGTTGCCATATTGTGTACTCAGTCAAATAGAGTAGGAGTTTCCACCCTCAACAGCTTTAAGTTGTATGGACTTCAACTCCTAGTATCCTCCAGGCAGGCTGGCTGGCTGAGGAATACTGGGAGTTGAAATCCATACTTCTTAAAATTGCTGAGGTGAACAAACTCTGAAATAGAGTTATAGATGTTGTTTTTCATCCTCCCTTTAAACAATTTAAACAAGTACACAATGGAACTGCTATATTGTCCAAAAAATGCTGAGAAGTACATGAAGGGAATAAATAAAACCATGCCATGTACCATAAAAACAAAATACATTGTTGAGTTGAATAATATAACTGTCCTTGCAATTTATCTGCCTGGCTTTTTCAGTTGCACATCCCAGCTCACAAGTAGACAATGGCCTCTGTTATTTCATGATAGAAAAAAAGACAGAAAAAAAGAAAGGAAACTTCCTTTTGAAGGAAAGTTGTGATTAAGAGGGCCTGAATCAATTATTTGGGAAACTATTATCTAACCCTTTGAAAAACTAAAAGAATGCCTTTTATCCTTCAATCAATTGATAGGAATGCAGATGATATACCTAGATGGTAGGTATGGTAGATAGATGATAGATAGATAGATAGATAGATAGATAGATAGATAGATAGATAGATAGATAGATAGATAGATAGATAGATAGACAGACAGACAGACAGACACAAACAGATATAGAGATAGAGACTGAGATAGAAACTTAGATAAATAATAAGTAGATGTTATAGATAGATGATAGATAGATAGACAAATGATAGAGACATACAGACAAACATTTGCCACAAGAACTATCTTAGAGAAATGACATACAGTAATCTAAGATAATTTATTTATTTGTTCAACTTATATGGCTACCCATTCAAACAAATAACTCTGTGTGGTGGTGAACAATCAGAACATTAATTAAAACCAATTAAAAAGCCAGTAAAATAAAGTAAATATATACTGCAGCGGACATAAATTTGCAATAGCACGGCCTGAAAAAGATTGCATTGATTGTTCAAGTCACCGTTTTGGCACCTCCATGTATTTATGCCAAGCAAACTTCTTTATTTGAACCTGGTATGGTTAATGCCCTGGAAAAATCTTTCATTTAAGGATTTGTTTAGCTTCTGTGCTAGAATTTAGGTTTATTATAAATAGGCTTAGCAATGAGCTGAAATGTCTAAGGATGGGCCTCTCATATTATATCCCCAATGCCTTCCTTATGACAGGATTTCAGGTAGATATACAAAGTACCATTCCTGAGAACTGAACCAAGACAGAGGTTTTCATCTCCTCATCCAAGCCTTTTCCAGATGCCACCTCTTGCCTTCCCTAGCATTCCTGGTCCCAACATGGCTTATCCTGAAGCTATAGCAGTTGCCATACAATCTTCCATCTCCTACCTTTCATGAAAAGCGTCAAGGCCACCAGAAGGACAGATGGGCTCATCTTGAGTTGAAGGTAGGCACCCATCATTATGTTGTCCAAGTCCCAACCTTGCCTTGGTTCTTTTTTCTTTCCCTTTGCCGGTTTTGAGAACGTTCTGCTTCTGTCAAGTCCTTAAAAGATCCAGCTTAAACATTAAATACAAGTCGATGGCTCGGGCAGGGCGTTCTTTCTCATTTCTCAGCCACACCTCCTTAGACTTGGCTGTTCAGCAGCTTCTTGCTTGCCTGGAGGGCTTTCTTCCATATCTCCCATCCCACTCTCTAACCCATCACTTCCCTTTCCCAGAACTTGAAGGCCACTTACTGGGGTGACACCCCTACTGGTAACTAGAACAGCCAGTTGACAGGGGTTTGTGTGTGTGTGTGTGTGTGTGTGTGTGTGTGTGTGTGTGTGTTTTGTTTCTTTTTACATTCTTCATCCAGGACTTTGAGGCAGGAGAGAACAGCAATTAGAGGCAAGTCTGAACTTGGAGAAACAAGAGATGGCAAAGACGATGGAAGACATGGAAAAGGAATTCTTCTTTTCTCCATCAAGTGAAACCATTTGGGAGGTCATGGCAGGGCTCTGCTTTGGTTGCCAGGGGGTAAATCTCATGTATATCAAAATATGGAGTGCCTAAGGCTTTTCTACCTTCCTCAGAAGGAATAAGGTCTTCCCCTGTATTACAACCATTTGTTTAGAGAGCATTTGAAGGTATGACCACATGGGAAAAAAGGGACATGACCGTTTTTTCACACTTATGGCCATGACAGCATCCCCAGAGTTGATGTGATCAACGTTTGAATGCTTGGCAACTGGTTCCTATCAGCAGTGGGATCCTACCTGTTTTATTACCGGTTCAGTGATCGCGCGTGCGCACTTAACGTGCGCGTACAGCTTTCCCTACACCAGCTGAGGCCTGCAGCGCCAATCAGTTTGAGAGGATAAAGAAGAGAAAAGCGCAAAGGTGGGAGGGCCAATCCTGCACTTTTGTCTTCTTTCTCCTCTCAGCTGATTGGAGGCCTTTACCCCTCCACTCAGTTGATCGTTGTAGGCTTTTTTAAACTACCCATTTGGCCGAACGGGCAGCATACCTTTATTGGTTCCTATTTATGACAGTGGCAATATCCCAGGGCCATGTCATCCCCCTGTGAGGACTTCTGACAAGCAAAGTCTATGGAGAAGCCACTCAGCAAACTTGTTCCTAACTTAAGAATTCCGGTGATTGGTTTAACAACTGTGGCAAGAAAGATTGTAAAAGCTCTTTTAAGAAGTGTCTCACTTACCAACAGAAATTTTGCATTCAGTTGTGGTCATATTTCAAGGATTACCTATTTAGTCCTGCTTCTTTTACTGAACCAGCCCTTCTGGTGAAAAAGGGATTTGTGGAAACTTAAGTTTGCCGATAAGTGTATCCAAGGGAGGTACTAATACCACTCTATAAAGCCTTAGTAAGGCCATACCTAGAGTATTGCATCCAGTTTTGGTCACAATATTATAAAAAAGATGTTGAGACTCTAGAAAAAGTACAGAGAAGAGCAACCAGGATGATAAGGGGACTGGAGGCTAAAACATACAACGAACAGTTGCAGGAACTGGGCTTGGCTAGTCTAGTGAAGAGAAGGACCAGGGGAGACAGGATAGCAATCTTCCAATATTTGAGGGGCTACCACAGGGAGGAGGGGGTCAAGCTATTTTCTAAAGCACCTGTAGGCCAGACAAGGAACAATGGATGGAAATGGGACAAGGAGAGATTCAACCTGGAAATGAGAAGGAACTTTCTGACAATGAGAACAATCAACCAATGGAACAGCTTGCCATCGGAAGTTGTGGGAGCTCCATCACTTGAGACTTTCAAGAAGAAATTGGACTGCCATTTGTCAGAAATGGTATAGGGTCTCCCACTTGGGCGGGGGGGGGGGGTTGGACTAGATGATCTACAAAGCCCCTTCCAACTCTGATTATCCGTTATCTGTATCCACACCGTGTGATCCAAGAACTCAGGAGGTTAGTCATGAAAGTGTGATCCAAGCACCGTCTGTTTTTAGTTTAATGCACATCTTCTTTGACCAAAGCCTACAGACACCTCTGCCCACCAGCATGTAGATGGTAAACTTTGTAAAACAGCCTGAGATGCTTCCAGACTTTGAAAACTATTCCCAATTCTCTAAAAGAAGCTGTGGTTGTATGGCATGTGTCCAGGGAAAAGAATATGCAATTTATAGGGATATATTAAAAAGAACTTTGGGATGATTTTAACAGAAAAGCTAAAGTGAAGCAGCAGAAGAAGAAATGGAGAAATAAAGTCAGGTTTTAAATAATAGGCTTGGTGGGAGAGGAATGGCGTTGATAATTAAGTGATCCTTGAGGGAATAAAGGATTATCTTTATATAGTTAAACCTGTAGTTAACTCCTCTCTTGAGTTTGGACATAATAAACCTCACCTTCCATTACTTGGTGAATAAGAACTGTGGAAAGACTGGTTGTAACTATTGTTATCTTCTCCTTCCTTCCCACTTTAGAAGGCTATTTTGTTTTATTTTTATCGGTTTTTGCTCAGATTCTGTTCCTCATTTCTGCCCAAGGTTATGTAATAACAATGGAAAAACTGGGAGGCAGACCAGTCTGTTAGTGTCATATTTTTTTCCCCTTTGAATTTCTTACATCTCAAGTTCTTTCCTTCACGTTTCACGAAGAAACGTAGAGACTCCCAACAAATTTCTCTCTCCTCTTCTCTCTCTTTCCCTAACTTTGCGTGAGAGGAAGGGTGGCTATATAGATGTGATAAATAAATAGATAGATAGATAGATAGATAGATAGATAGATAGATAGATAGATA
>BLBF01000071.1:6124074-6146996 GCA_015471245.1 Laticauda colubrina
GTGTGTGTGTGTGTGTGTGTGTGTGTGTGTGTGTGTGTGTGTGTGTCTCCAAGGTAGACATGGCCAGCTTGACATTACTCATGTTGGAGGCGCCTGTGGTGGCCCAAGCACTCTGCCAGTGAAAACAGGCTCCCGAGCTCCATTTTTGGCTGCAACACCCTTCTGCAACCCTCTGCCAACAAAACAGAGAGCTCCATTTTCACTTGCAAAGGCACCATGGGCCAGTCCCTTGCTGTTTCCAGGATGGTCCCGTGGGCCAGATTTAAGCACCACATGGGCGGGATCTGGCCTGCGGGACTTCAGTTTGACATCTCTGCTCTAGATTTTTTTTTTCCCCTTCAAAAAATAGCAGAAGCTGCAGACATTGTGGTATTCTGGCTGCAGTGATGGGCCAAATTCAGACGGACTCAGATTTGTATTCATTTGTAGATCACCAAGTGATCTTGGATCCATTAGTCCCTCAGCATTGCCTTCCAGTGTGGTTGTGGGCATCACACAGCAAGGAGGAATCCTAAGTAGGTTTTCTTGAGTGGTAGGGAAGTAAAATAGGGATATAGACCTAGCAAATAAAGAGATAACATACAAGTGCCAAATCAAAGTTTTGCAATCTTTAAGTCTGGCTTCCATGTAAGAGAAAGCGTGGTTAATTCTCTTTCCTCATTTTTTATTTTCACCACAAAAAGTTTCTTCCTCTTAAAGAAAAAGAAATGGGTCACATATCTTGCTTTTTTCTGTGCAGGAATTTATTTATTTGGAAAATGTATATGGCTGCCTACTTGCTCCTGGCGACTCATGGAGGCTTCTGGGAAATAAAAACACAACATAAAAGAAATCAAAATAATACAGAACAAAAATAATAAAATAATAACCCCCACACCTTCTCATCCCAGAGACAACACACATTCATATCAGCTATTTATAATAGGCTCCATCCTGCTCTGAGTTCCCCAGGCCTGCTGGCAGAACCCCGATTTCAGGGCCTTCTAAAAGAGTGTCAGAATGGAGGGATGATGTTCCAGGGGGAGGGAGCCACCACAGAGAAGACCCTTCTTCTGGGTCCCACCAGGTGTATCTCCTTAGGGGACAGGACCCACAATATTCCTTGACTCCCTGTTCTAGTGGATTGGATGGATGTGACCTGGGGTGGGATTCAGCCAGTTCGGGCCTGTTCAGGCAAACTAGATGTTAAATTTACTCTGGTTCACTGAACGGATAGTTGGACCAACCAGCTGGCTCCACCCGCCCCTCCCTGCCCCTCCCAGGAGTCTGGCCCTCCTGGAACTTCCAGAAATCCAGGAATGGGCCTATTTCTGACTTCCGGAAGGCCTCCAGAGCCCAGGGAGGCCATTTTCGTCCTCCCAGAGACCCGACGGAAGCCTCCGGCCTGTGGGGAAGGCGAAAAATGGCCCTCCCGGAAGTTCTGGTAGGCCATGCCCACCATGGCCATGCCCACCCAGCAACTGGCAGAGAACTGGTTGTTGGGATTTTTGAATCCTGTCCCTGCTTTGTTCCCCAAGAATGGTCTTTTCACTCCTTAGGATTTTTGAATCACACCCCTGGATGTGACCAGACACAGACAGTTCTGGAAGAGGAATCGCCATTGGAGAATGAATAAGATGAATGGACAGGTGTAACTGATCCTTTTATAATTCCTCCTCCTGCCATTAAACCCACCGATGGAGTACAAGGGAAATCAGGGGTCCTTGATGCTCTCTGAGCTTGGTTGTTTTCTTGCAGACTTTTCATTATTGATTACCTACTGGTTACCTAATTTGGGTAACGAAACATCCACAAAAAAACAACTGAGCTCAAAGAGTCCTGAGGATCCTTCATTTCAACGCTGCGCTACCAATATTCTCCTTTACAGATAACTCCCCAACTTACAACAGTAGGTTTTGGGACAGTTCAAAGTTACAATTGCACTGGGGTGGGTGGGTAGTGAGTTATGACCGCTTTTCACACTTGTGACCATGGCAGCATCCCCACATTATCAGAATCCAGATGCTTGGCAACTGGAATGTATTTATGATGGTTGCATTTTCCCTGGGGGGTCGTGGGTGTTCCCCTTTTGCAAGCTTCTGATAAGCAAAGTCATTGGGGAATCCAGATTCATTGAACAGCCGCATCACTGACTTAACAACTTCAGTGATTCACTTAACAACAAGAACAGGTGTAAAATGGACACTATCCACTTAACAAAGGTCTCGCTTAGCAACAGACATTTTGGGCTCAATTGTGGTTGTAAGTCGAGGACTGCCTGTACTGGTACAAGGAAAATCCTACAGAAGCCTGTTTTGGGTTTGGCATCTGATCACAGCTCCCACCAAAAATATAGAAAACCCAGTTAGATCTTCTGCCTTCAAGGACAGTGGCAAGAGATCTCTGAGCGAGATTGTACTGAAGCCTGGGTTGGGTGATCTCATGAAGGTTCGTGTGTAAAATCCTTCTGCCCAGGTCAATGGATAAGTTGGCAACTCTATCTTGTAAAGGAATGACTCACATATGGCCTCTTTCCCACCTTAATTGTTGTATTAGAGAAGACACGGTGTCATCTCTATTACTCAGCAGCCCAGGTTGAGTCAACAACTGGGCCTCCAACTACTCTTGCATGAGACATGCCAGAACACGAACATGCTTCATCATGCAGGCTGAAACTTCATAGAATGCATACAGTTAAATATGTGTGAGGCACAATAATCGAAACTTAAAATGAGATCATGGAAGAAAGTGGGGAAGAGAAGACAACGGTGTAAGTCAGAATACCTGGAACTCTTTCTAAGGTGGTTACATTCTGTGGCTTTAGGTCAGGGGCCTTCAAACTTGACAACTTTAAGACTTGTGGGCTTTAATTCCCAGAATTCCTTCTCCAGTTGTGTTAGCTCAGGAATTCAGGGAGTTGAAGTCCACAAGTCTTAAACTTGCCAAGTTTGAAGACTCTTGTTTTAGGTGACCTCATCTGGATCAAAATCTTAGATTTAAAGAGTTGCGTGACAAATAATTCCCAATTCTACAAGGGGAAGCATTTTTTTTTCAATCTTTGGTTTTGTTTTTCTTTCTTTCTTCTTTCTCCAGAAGAATTTCAGCCAGTTCTATGACTGTTAAGAGTTTGGGCAGCAAGTTAAAAATAGAAAGGTAACATGTTCCAACAATTACATGGCCCAATTTTGAGGAAAAAACTGAGATGAGTTCAATGAGAAATTTACCCTGTAAAAAAAGGATGGGTGCGGTTATAAGCCTCAATGTAGCTTATATATTTTTAAGAAAAAAATCGCATGATGTTATTCCATATTGTCCCGTATTGTTCTCCAGTTAGTTGGGTGGACATTTACCTGTTTAATTGTTAGATTGTTATCCTGCCTTTTGAGAGAAACGGGTTTGTCTGGCATTTGTCACTGTGTTCTTCTAGAATGAATTATGGGTAGGTGCAATGGATAAATGTGGAAGAAAACTCATAAAAGTGAGATGCATTTTCCTGAAAGTAGCATTGACTAAATTCATTAGAGCTTACTTCCTGTGAATATATAGAGAGAAGATTCTTTCAAAATTCCAGTTGTGTAGTTTGGTACTAGTTTTTCTTCTTCCTACTTTTTTTTTACACAACATTTAGAAAGCATGTGGGAAGGTTAATTAATTAATAATGAATTAGACATATCATCAGATCAAATCTTTATTATGGTCACAGACCAGCATGAGAAGGGTAAAATGCAAACAATTTGAAATGCTAAAAATATAAAATGCTTTATTATTATAAAATATAATATAGGGATTAACAGGGCCTATCTTGTCTGGTAGGTTAAGGTGAGATGGATTAAGAAAGCCCACCCTTACATACGTAATCTTGGCTGCCAAATGTAAAATATAAAATGCTTTTATTATTATAAAATAATATAACATAAAATATAGAGTTTTTCTTGTGCTGGGTTTTACCTTGAACATGTCAGTTTGGACAAGAATATTAAATCCCTTGGAGCAATCCCAGACATCAATGACTTATTGATATTGACTCTGTCTGAAGCAGCTACAATCTTCCCTGGTGTCAAAGATTGAGGATTAAAGCTAGCAGGTTTGAAACTGGTTGGATGACTTCTGTGGCGCCCAGGAAATTAGGGTGTGCAAATGGGCATGGATTATGTGTGGTAGCTGCTTGCTCTGGGCTGGTTCTTCCACGTGCCCTGATCCAGGCTTGCTTCCCAAAAGAAATATAACCACCATAATTAAAAGTCTGATAAGAAGAATTCTGTAAATGTAAATAACTAGTTTGGTTGAGCTGGCACATTATTTGGAATGTATGACTACAAATAGCAGCTGAGCTGACTCAGATACGTGAATATGGAACACTTAAGAGTGGTCCTGAGCTGTGGGCCAGATAGGTGGCTATAAACATAGAAAATAAAGAGTAATAGAGTTGGAAGGGTTACACACGCACATACACACACACACACATGCAAGTACACATTTGTTGTTTTGCACGGTTTTAAAGATGTGACATTTTAACGTTTTAAAGATGTGACATTGTTTTAAACTGACATTGAATTAATAGGTGTTGAACTACTTAAATAGTCTGTTAGACTTTTTTGTTGTTGTTTTCTCTCCTCTTATTTAATTTGTTATTGCTTTCTGTTTTTGTTTTTTGTAGGTTTTTTTAAAGGGGGATTCTTATTATTTTTGGATGCTTTAACAAACACTGTGAAACATAAGCATTTTTTTGGTTCTGTTTCATTGTATTTTTATGCAAAACATATTCAAATAAAAAACTGAATAACTAAAAAAAATGCAAGGTGATTTTGTCACTTCCATGCTTTTCTTGTAATTATGTTTTCACTGCATTTTTAGTTTATGTTTCTGTCTTTTTTGAGAATCCTCTTTGAGAATCCATGCTAGATGACACAATAAATATGAACTGAGGAATAGCAACAGAAATTACAGGAAGTCTCATTTAGTGACTGGCTTTGACTGCCTTTTTAAGTGACTGTTCATAGTTACGATGGTGATGAAAAAGTAACATTGCAACCAATCCTTGCGTCTATGACCTTTGCAGACCAACCTTCATGTTGATATCTTTGCTTTTTCATATGGAAAGCTGAAGGAAGATTGTAAGCACGGTTGCAGTTACACTTAGCAATTGCTTCTCTTAATGACTGAGTTGCCAGGTTTGTTGTGGTTGCTAAATGAGGACTGGCTGTAATGCATCAGGCTATAAATTGGATTGCTTCACAAGGTCGCTTTCTACAATTTTGTAAACAACAAACTAAAAGACTCAAGGTCCATCCCTCCCCTAAAAGAACTAAATGATAAAGAATGCAATGACAACACTATTAAAGCCAACCTCTTGAACACATTCTTTGGCTCAGTATTTGTAAACAGCCCAGTATTTCCAAGTCAAACCACAGACAACTACAATGATCTAATACACATCAATTTTACAGAAGACAATGTTGAAAAAGCACTACGCAATCTAAGCATAATCTTTGAAAACTCTTTCAGGACCAGCTCCTTGCCAAACCTATGGTCACAAGCCACGGTCATCCCCATCTTCAAAAAGGGAGACCCCAGCCTAGTTGAAAATTACAGACCAATCTCTTTTTGCTGCGTCACCTGTAAAGTCATGGAATCAATTATTAACCAATCCATTATCCTCCATTTAGAGACAAACAACCTACTCTCCAATAAACAATTTGGTTTTAGAAATAAACTATCCTTGTAATCTGCAACTCTTACACTGCAAAAACATATGGATTACACAACTCGATCAGGGTAAAGCAATAGATGCAATTTACATAGACTTCTGTAAAGCTTTTGATTCAGTGGTACATGTCAAACTACTCCTAAAACTAAAATCTTACTCTCTGGACACCTGCATAACTGGATAGAAGTGTTCCTGTCAAACAGACAACAAATGGTCAAAATTGAGAGTGTCCTATCAAATTCTGTACCTGTCAACAGTGGTGTCCCCCAAGACAGGGTTCTAGAACCAACTCTTTTCATACTCTACATAAATGATCTCTGTGATCATGTTAAGAGCAACTACATTCTTTTCACTGATGAAGTAAAGCTATTCAACACCACAAACAATACTGCTACCCTTCAAAAAGACCTCGACTATGTATCAGAATGATCAAACAAATGGCAACTTCAAATCTCAACAAATAAATGCTCTGTCTTACATACTGGCAAAAAAAATCAGAAAATAAAATACAAGCTGAATAGTCAAGACCTTGTTGATGATCCAAACTCTGTCTAGGATCTTGGAGTACTCATCTCTAATGAGCTAAGTGCAAGAGCCCACTGTAACTACATAGCCAAAAAGGCGTTAAGAGTTGTTAACCTAATCCTACGTAACTTTTTCTCTGGTAATATCACACTACTAACTAGGGCATACAAAACATTTGCTAGACCAATACTCAAATACAGCTCATCAGTCTGGAACCCACATTACGTATCTGATATTTGAGAAAGTTGAGAAAGTCCAGAAATATTTCACAAGAAGAGTTCTCCACTCCTCCACTCGTTGCAGAATATCTTGTGTCATCAGACTTGAAATTCTAGATCTAGACAGCCTAGAACTACGCCGCCTTCGGTCTGATCTAAGTACAATATATAAAATCATACATTGCAATGTCCTACCTGTCAATGAATACTTCAGCTTCAGCCATAACAATACAAGAGCACACAATAGATACAAACTTAAGGTTAACTACACCAAACTTGATTGCAGGAAATACGACTTCAGCAACAGAGTGGTCATTGTCTGGAATACTTTGTATTGTCTGGAATACTCTGACTTGACTCTGTAGTTTCTTCCCCAAACCCCAAAAACTTTAACTTTAGACCAGGGGTCCCCAACCACTGGGCCGCGGACTGGTACCGGTCCGTGGATCATTTTGTACCGGGCTGCAAAGAATGAATAATTGTGATTTAAATATATATAAAAATATGTTTTTGCTTCCGGGTGTCTTATTTTCAAAGACAACCACTTCCGCCCTCGCCTAACTTCCGCACCTAACTTTGCGGACCACATTGCTAAAGCTAAGAAGCCCTTTACTATTGGGGAAGAATTGATTTTGCCGGTCCGCAAAAAAGTGTTTCTGCGTGAAACTGGTCCCTAGTACAAAAAAGGTTGGGGACCACTGCTTTAGACTGTCTACTATTGACCTCACCCCTTTCCTAAGAAGTCTGTAGGGGGCATGCATAAGCGCACCAACATGCCTACCTTCCCTTTCCTATTGTTTCTTTTTATTTTTCTTATATGTACCCATTTCATGTATTCATAACCATGCTTATACCTGTTATCTTATAATTGCTTGACAAAATAAAATAAATAAAATAAAATAGGTCAGGTTTGATGTGATTCACACTGCAAAACTGAAATTCTGCTTGCTCTGCCACTCTTTCTGAAATAGCAGGATTCTTATGATTTTTGCATGCCTGTTAATAATCCCAACCCTGGCCTATTGGTTGAGCTCAGCTTGTTATACCAACCCAGAAAGGAATAATATATTTCGTGCTTTCTTTTTTTTTTTTTTAAAGGAAATTTTGGTGGCTTCCTTGCCTCTTGCCTGTTTTTATTGTTTCCTGTTCCAGATTGACTCCAAGAGCCCAGGAAATTGTGCAACATGTATTGTGAATTGCAGAAGCCTGTAAAAGAAACCTTGGATGGTTTGATTCAGCCCTGAGCCCACGTCAGCATGCAAGAAGGTATGATGGTTTAAAATGCTAAGTGGCAAATTGATTCACAGCTCGGTAAAAACAATATCATTTTTGTTTTCCTTTTGCATACATTACATGTAGGAAGTGGAGTCCTAACCAAGGTAGGTGTGAAACACTCATCTTTAATGATGCTCATTTGCATATTATTCCCACACCAGCTACCATGGGATCTTATGCTATAGCACAGAGATCCAAGAATGGAAGGGGGGGTGAATAAGGGACAGAGGGAGAAAAATAGAGACAGAGGGGAGGGAGAGAGCAAGAAAGTGAGAGGAGCTCAGTCAAGCATAGAGAACAGCAAGAACTCCCAAGGTTAAAAAATAAAATAAAATGCACAATATAACAGAAACAATGCTGACTCAGAGTCATGTATGGCCAGGCCAAGTCTCCAAGTACAACAATAAAAGCCACATGAATGACATAAAAATCAATGTATTCTCCGAGCACCTGAAGGCAAGACCAGAAAGCAATAGATGGAAAACAAGAAGCAATGGATGGGAACAAATCAAGGAGAGAACCAACCTAGAAATAAAACAAGTTTCCTGAGAGTGAGAACAATTAATTGCTGGAATGGTTTACCTTCAAAAGTTACGGGTGCTCCATCAGTGGAAGTTTTGAAGAAGAGATCGGACAGTCATTTGACAGGTATAAATGGAAATGGTATAAGGTCTGCTGCTTGAGTAGGAGGTTGGACTAGAAGACCTCCAAGGTCCCTTCCAACTCTGATATTCTGTATTCTGTATAAAATGGCGGTAGTTTGGCTCCCTGGGAAGGGCATAGGAAAGGCAGGCAATGTCTTCTCTCACATGTGTCCCCCAATAAAGCCCCACCCCAGATAGGAGATGCTGAGACCCTCCTTAATTCTTAGATGGCTTAATTTTCAGGAAGGTACATACATAGGGACGCCCTTGCTCAAATAACAGATCAAACAACAAATAGGATCTGCAAACCATGTGTGATGACCCAGGGCATGGCAGAAGGCAACACAATCAGATAAGCAATAAGAGTCCCTTTATTATCTCCAACTTGCCCCCAATGTCCAGGTTATCTTCTGGCTGGAGAAAAACTCTCCCAGGAACAGCCTTTGATTGCAGAAAATTAAGTCCAAAACATGAGCAACACAAACTGTAACTTAAAGTCCAAACAAGCCAAACTGAAGTAATTAGTTTGGCAGGGCAGGAGCAAGAATTTCAGACTTGAAGGCATGGCAAAACTCACACAGTTGGGAAGAAGCCAGGAACACATAAGCCATGACAACACAGGATAAAGTCATGTTTGCTCCCAGCAGCCTGCCGCACGCAGCTTGCCTTTCTTATCAACTGTCTTCCCAGCTGTGGCTAATGAAGGGAATCAGGGCCCTTTCCTCCTCCATAAGCCACACAACCGACTTTGCTCTCTTCTCCGTTCCTCCCTGCGTGCCCTAGAATGAAAAGCAGGTGGGCCTGGTTCTTCCCCTGAACTCCCTCTCCCTTGTTCTATTCCCCCTCCTGCTCTGCCCCTGGACTTTGCCCTTCCCCAGCCTCCAATGGAGCCACACTCCCATTCCCTGTCAGCTGTCAAGCTCCTTCCTTGGATTCAGACTCTGACAGGGGCATGACAACATGAAGTCAGATAAGGAAAACCAGCTTTGGGAATTATTTTAGAACGGATGTTATGCACACAGCCTCTAATTCATTCTTTCACTTTCAGAGCATGAAGTTCTACAGATGGAGCCAGGAATGCAAAGTGAAAATAATAATGTGGCCCAGGGCAGACTCATTTTTAGTTCCTTTTTTGCCTCTGGAAACTTGAATTCCTGTCCATGCATATCAAAAACAGAGTTCTACCTTTTTAATTTTCCAAATCCTAGTAGGTTAATTAAGTGGTTGTTTCTCTCCCCCCCCCCTTTTTATGGATCAATGGGTTTTTAACAGTCCCAGAGGTGTGAATACTACTGGGGCCATTCAACTCTCTTTAATATTATTAAACATTAACAATGAATTAATTCTGGGGTGGGAGAGGCATTTCACTGTATTTGGTAAAGATTGAAAAGCTGTTCATTCTGTGCTGAGCTGCAATTAAAGCTGGAGTAGAAGAGATGAGGGCTGCAAGATCTTTGGGAAAGGAAAAAAAGCCTTTAAAAATTTAACAAAACACCCAAAAAACATTGCAAGTTTAGCAACATGAAGAACATATGGCTTTCTAAAACTGCTTAGCAAAGCTGTCATATTTATATGGAACCTTTTCTCTGATAATCTTGGGAAGGCATGCTTCAAGCATTTCATTCTCAGAACATTGCAAAGCCTATCTTGGCTGGTAGGTTAAGGTGAGATGGATTAAGAAAGCCCACCCTTACATACGTAATCTTGGCTGCCAAACTCCCGGTAACCACAAGGTGGCAGCAAAAAGAACACATAAGGCCACCTATAGGACCTCTTTTGCAACACAGTCATTCTGGAAACCAGTAGAAGAGAAACTCTGAAGTTCAGGGTTGAACTGTGGAGTCCTGAGTGCTCCCTGGGTGTTTTTTGTTTGCAGACTTTTCATTACCTGACTCGGTACCATCATCAGTGTGAATGAGTGTGGGGTTTTTTGCTTCTTGTTTATATACAGTAGCTTGCCCTGCCAACGTTGGTGGAGGTGTAGTTTTTCTCCTTGGTGGTTCTTTAATTAGGGTATTGTTTGCCTAGGGTTAATCCCTGTTACTTATTTTAGGTGTTGGCTGCTGGACAGAATGTGGTCATTTTGTTCTTGCCTTTGTGTTTCCTTCCTAGCTTTGTTATTGTCTCTTTCAAATAGGGGGTAGATAGGCTTATTTCAGGGGTGGGATTCTACTAGTTCGCACCTATTCGCCAGAACTGGTTGTTAACATTCTAAGCAGTTCGGAGAACCAGTTATTAGAAGAAATTACTGGCCTAATTCTGTAAGGAAGGCCGGAAGGAAGCATTCTGGTGTTGCTTACAGAAACTGCCTCTTATTACATTCTTGGCAGGACTAGACTTCCTGTTCAGGAACTTCTCTGGAGTTTTTTCCCCCTCCTTTGCTGGTATTTTGCTTGCGTAGAGTGACCATTGAAAAAAGTGACTTATGACCATTTTTCACACTTACGACTGTTGCAGCATCCCCACAGTCATGAGAGGCCAGGCAAGGAGATGTGTGCCTCGATGTGAGTGATATTGAGTTGGCCACACCCAGCCAATAACATGACCATCAAGCCACGCCCACCACCTAAGCCACGCCCACAGAACCGGTTGTTAAAAGAATTGAATCCCACCCCTGGTTTATTTCATTTTAATGTTCAAACATTTTAAAGATGTGACATCGTTTTGATCTGACATTGAATTAATAGGTGTGTGAACTGCTTAAATAGTTTGTTAACCATTTTTTTTATTGTTTTTCTCTCCTTTTGTTTAATTTGTTATTGCTTTTTGTTTTTGTTTTTTTGTAGATTTTTTAAAAGGGGGATTCTTATCATTTTTGGATGCTTTAAAAAAACACATTTGTGTGAAACATAAACATTTTTTGGTTCTGTTTCATTGTACTTTTTGAGCAAAACATATTCAAATAAAAAAGCTGAATAACTAAAAAAAATGCAAGGTGATTTTGTCATTTCCACGCCTTTCTTGTAATTATGTTTTCATTGCATTTTTAGTGTATGTTCAGCCAACCACACTTGCTTGTGCTGGTGATTTTACCTAGGTACACACAGGGGTGGGCTTCAAAAATGTTAGCAAAGGGTTCTTTGGCAAGTTGCTGGGTGGGTGTGGCCACGGTGGGTGTGGCCAAGTCGGCCTCTTGCACCATAGCCGGGGGGGGGGGGGCATTTTTGCCGTTCTCGGGCTCCAGAGGCTTTTCTTGAGCCTTTGGGAGGGTGAAAACAGCCTCCCTGGGCTCCGGAAGCTCTCTGGAAGCCAAAATCGGGCCCATTTCTGACCTTGCTGAACTTCCAGGAGGTCCAGTTTTCGCCCTCTCCAAGCCTCCACATGCGCCCTGCACTTACCTGCATCCAAAACAGGCCGATGGGGATACCTGGTGGGATGGGGCAAGGTGGGAAGAGCCAACCAGGAGTGGGATTTGGAGGTTCTCCGAACTGTGCAGAATCTTAGTTAGGGGATTTCCCGAACCCCTGCGAACCCCCAACAGCCCACCCTTGGGTGCATAGTGAAAAGGCAAACAACCAAGCTCAGAGAACATCAAGGACACCATAGCTCTGAAGCATCCCAAACTCATCCAGCAAGTCTCCCATCTGACTAATGTTGAAATCTCTTTGCTTTTTTTTTGCTTTAAACTGATAATTCAAATTTCAGAGTGTCCCAGGAACACTCAATATCTGGCAGTGAATCAGAAAAGAAGAATAACAACCTTTAAAAGGTTAATTTTAAGTGGCTTTCCGAAATGGGACACACTTTATTTTTTTGCTCCTGGCTTGTAAAATGCCTTTACAATATAAACAAGCTGTTCATTTGATTAATGGTGGTAATTGTGATTCTCCTTAGCTCTAAACCTTCATTAAATCTAAAACTGAAATAATTGTTGGGTTACTAGCTGACAAATTCACCACCAGTCAATTGCAGAAGGCAGCTTTACTTGGAACAGCTTACATCCTGCGAAAACATCTGTAACACCATCAAACACCCACAATCTGCCTATCCCAGGTCATTGGAAGGACTGGATTTGTCAACAGGCAGACCAAAATTCCAAATCCAGTCTGAACATCTGGCTGATGGTGCGATGAATATCAAACACAAATAAATTAACATTGGAGATATATGCGGCTCTAAAATAACAATATTGTAATAATTATTTTGCTGATTGCCCTTTTAGTTCTGGGACACTGGACATGATGTGATGGTGGACAAAAGAGGTATAATTAAATTTGCTTTTTGAAAATATTGGATGAATATTCTGTAGTAAAACACTTAAAAAAAGGTAACCCCTGTAGGAAGAATAACTTAGTTAAATTAAGGGGGAGTGATGATTCAGTACTTAAAGACACTGAGGTCAGCTGGAAAGCTAACAACCCAGGTTTGAGACCCGAGCACCGCGCAATGGGTTCTTGCCTACCTAGCAACTGAAAAGCAGGCAAATGTAAGTAGATTAATAGGTACCATTTCAGGCAGGAAGTGAGGGGCAGATGACATAGATTTTGTAACTTGCTAATTAACATAATTACTTTGTATTTTAATTTATTTTCTCTCTTTTAAAATGATGTTCAGGTTTATCAGCTTTAAACATTCCTAAACTGATCAGCAGGCTGGAGACCAACTCCAGATAAGAAAAAAAATTGTTAGTACAAATTTGGGTCTGGTTTATCTCTTGGGTGAACTCCACACAACATTTTTCCTTACAATTTACACTGACATCAGACCTCATTTTAAGGAACATGTGTGATATTATGAGATGTAAATATGTAACATGTTTGATGTAACTGATTTCCTATGCAAAAGGGAGGTAACTTTTACCCCCTCCAATCAACTTTCACCTTGAGTTTTCTTTGTTGTGTTAAGTATAAAAAGGAAAGTAAGATGGATTTCGAGGTTCTCCCTCTCTCCTTTTTCATAGAGAGATCCCACTTTATCAGGGTAACCTAATAAACTGTTTTTAAATGATCTTCTGACTCGGTTACTTATTTGGGAAAAACAAACTGAAGCAGAACCTGGGGTCATGTTTGGCTATCAGAAGGTAACAACAGTGTTCTGTGTGCCTTTGGGGTATTGGCAATCTGGCCACACGACCACGGAAATGTCTTCTGATAAAGCTAGCTCCCTTGGCCACAAAACAGAGATTAGCACTGCACCCTAAAATCGGACACAACTGGACAGGGAAAAAACTATTACCTTACAAAGGATAAAGTGGGCCTACAATGGCAAACTGTGACATAGGAGTAAAAGAGGATAGAGCTGGGAAATCCTGAATTTGACTAAAATTAAAATTCAATTAATTAAATGCTGCTCATTCTATTGCTCCTGACATAGGAAGCATTGAGCCGTAGTGGCGCAGTGGTTAGAATGCACTATTGCAGGGCCAACTCACTGCTCACTCCAGGATTCAAATTTTTTTTACTAACAGTTCTGTTGGTTTAGTGCATGTGGCTTGGTGGGTGTGGCAGGGGAAGAATACTGTAAAATCTCCATTCCTACCCCACTCCACTAACCTGCTTTCCAGCTCCGTTCTCCTGTGCAGGGCAACCAAAGAAGACCCAATCAATCAGCTGGGACTCGGGAGGCAGAAAATAGATGGGGGCGGGGCCAGTCAGAGGTGGTATTGCCCGGTTCTCTGAACCAGTCAAAATTTCCGCTACCGGTTCTCCAGAACTGGTCAGAACTGGCTGAATACCACCTCTCCTCCAGGAGTCCAATCCTGACCAGTTCAGGGTTGACTCAACCTTCTATCCTTCCGAGGTGGGTAAAATGAGGACCCAGATTGTTGGGGGCCATAAGCTGACTCAGTAAACCGCTTAGAGAGGGCTGTAAAGCACTGTGAAGAGGCATATAAATCTAAGTGCTATTGCTATTTCTGCCATTGGTCCTGTGAGAAATGATTCTTCGATGGCAAGTTTGGTTTCAGATGATGCCACAGTGACCTGAGATTTCCTTAAAGCCTTAAAATCATCACAAAAATATGAAAGAAGAAAAACAGTTTTGTAGATGTCTATTAGTGCTTGTATGGAAAATTCTTAGTTTTATCACAGCCAATTATGGAATTGGATACTGTGTTATCCTCAGTTAAGAAAAATATACTTTTAGAATGTGTACAATAAAAGGATAACCTAAATTTATTTATTTTGTGTATGGCATATCATACATAAACTGGTGATATATATTAACATTTCATCTAGATTAATAAAACACAATCGAATATAAATGTTAAAAAGATCTATTGTTTAAATACCAACTTAAATACATCCATGGAACAAATAGCCACATGAGATGTTTTCCCCCACTAGTGGCATAATGGCAGCATTGCACTCATTTAAGTTTCCCAAATAAGCACAGGTAGTCCTCGACCTACGACCACAATGGAGGCCAATGTGTCTGTTAAGTGAGACATTTGTGAAGTGAGTTTCCTCCCACTTTAAGACTTTTCTTGCCACAGTTGTTCATTGAATCACCGCAATTGATTAGTTAGTAACCCGGTCGTTAAGTGAATCCGACTTCTCCATGGACTTTGCTTGTCAGACGGTTGCAAATGGGGAGCACGTGACCGTCATAAATATGAGTCAGTTGCCAAGTGGCTGCATTCCGATTACGTGACCACGGGGATGCTGCAAAGGTCGTAAGTGTGAAAAACGGTCACAAGTCACTTCTCTCAGGGCCGTTGTAAGTTTGAATGGTCACTAAACAAATGGTTGCAAGTTGAGAATTACCTGTACAGGTAGTCCTTGATTTCCAATGGTTCATTTAGTAACCATTTGAAACTACAAAGGCACTGAGAAAGTGAGTTATGACCGTTTTTCACGCTCATGACCTTTGCAGCAGAGGTGGTATTCAGCAGGTTCTGACCAGTTCTGGAGAACCAGTAGCGGAAATTTTGAGTGGTTTGGAGAACCGGCAAATACTGTCTCTGACTAGCCCCGCCCCCATCTCTTCTCCGCCTCCCGAGTCCCAGCTTCCAGAGTCCAGGTTCGTGGACGGATGTCTGGCCGCTTGGATCTTTGAAGTGACTTTGTTGGAGAGCTTCTCGCCTTTCGGAGTCTCAGCTCAAGTGCCATATGGCTTTTTTCTCTCAGCCAGGAAGATTTATATTTATAAACTTCATCGACAGTTGGCAGGTGGCTGCGAGCCACGATTGCAAAGACTGATGACTTCTTTTATCTGCCTGAATGTGTTAAAGTAACAAATCACCACTGGGCTTCAAACCTTTCATAGCAGGTAGGCCAGGAGCAGAGGTGGTCTTCAGCAGGTTCTGACTGGTTCTGAAGAACCGGTAGCAGAAATTTTGAGTAGTTCGGAGAACCAGCAAATGCCACCTCTGACTGGCCCCCCCAACCCCATCTATTCTCTGCCTCCCAATCCGAGATGATTGTCTGCATCTTCTTTTGTTGCCTCGCATAGGAGAATGGATCTGGAAAGCAGGTCAGTGGGGTGGGGAGGGAATGCAGTATCCTTCTCCTGCCACACCCACCAAGTCACACTATGCCCACCAAGCCACGTCCACAAAACCATCATAAAAATTTTTTGAATCCCACCACTAAGCATCCCTATGGTTAAGTGGTCAAAAATTCAGACCCTGGGCAACTGGCATGTATATATGATGGTTGCAGTCCTCTGGTGTCATGTGAGCACCTTCATCCGAATTGAAAAACCTTCATCCTCAGTGTCTATGGAGGTTCTCAGTCCTCCAGGTCATGGTTGTCTCCATAGTGCTTTTTCAAGAGGCAACTGGATTTTCTGGTTTTTTATTTTGAAGACGTTTTGCTTCTCCTCCCAGAAGTTTCTTCAGCTGTGACTGGATCCTTCCATTCTCTACTATCCAGTCAGAACTGAAGAGGTTTCTTGGATGACAAGTGAAACATCTTCAAAGAAAAAGAAGAAAGTCCAGTTGTCTCTTGAAAAAGCACCTTTGGGACTTCTATCCTCAGCCTTTTCTCCAAAGGGCCCACTGATCTCCTGGCTTAATCAGAAATTCCCTCTATTCATCTCTTGTAAAAGTCCCTTGTCCATCTCTATCTCCCCCTCTTTTATTGGGTATGACCTGTGTCAAAAAAAAACAGCATTTTGTCTTCTTTTGATCTCAATGTTCCTCTCGGAGGGCCTTTGCCTTTATCCACAAACATTTTTATAAGCCACTAGCTGGATACCCGTGCTTCGTGATGCAACTTTGTGATTGGGCGATGTAGGAGAAATTTGGGTCACAACCCGTTGGCTCAGTGGTGGTCGGTGATTGAAAGTCACAAGGAAATATCTCTCCTGCCGCCTTGAGTCCAGAAGCAGCTCCATAGGTGGAAGACATAGACATTTTTGGTGAGGTACCAACATTTACTACTGTAAGGAGCCCCAGGCCACTCCTGAGTGAAGGAGTGGAACGTCTGCCAGTTTGAACTGAGGTAACAGAATGTGAGGCAACTGGCAGTTGGAACAGTTCTTTTCAGGTGGGGAGGGGGAGTAGAACTCCTTAGCATCAGAGCGTGTTAATTGCTGTATTAAGAAATAGTAATGCTCTGATGGTCATTTTGTAAAATCCTTTCTTATCGAGCACCTAGAAGGCAAGAGGAACATACATGACAAATTTCAAGTTTGTAGGCTTTACAGTTCTGGAGATTTCGTGATGAGTGAGTGGTACTTGGCATCCCATTCTTCTCAGATTGGTTGGTATCGCTGTCTGTCAAACTGAAAGTATATAGCCCAGCCTTGATTTTGTATATCTGGCTAAAATAAACTGCATACAGGTAGATTCCTCAAAGAATAGCTTTATTGGAAATATCATATTGGCACAGTTGAAGTATACACCTCCTTCTTCCCCATCTGGCATTGATGATGTTACCTAATTGGGTAATAAAATGTCTGCAAGACAATGACCAAGCTCAGAGAGCAGCAAGGACCCCTCATGTCAACCCGAATCTACAAATATTCTTCTTTATTGGTTCTTTGGCATCTAAATCTCTTTCCTATCTTCCATCTAGAAGGAACAACCGCCTGTAGTGTTAATTGGATTGAAATATAGTAAACCCACAAGAATACATTTTGAATGTTACAAAAATATTTTATTAACATAAATAGATATATAAAATAATAAAATAACAGGAAGAAACCATTCCATGCTGCCAACAAACATCTAAAAGAGGAAAATAGCTGCTCCTTGTGTAAGCTCTTTGTGTCAATAATGAATCAAACTTTGCAGGTAAGGTAAGGGCGCAGCTCTTAAGTGCCCCACCCAGATTTTAAAAGACCACAAGGCTCAATCTTCATGAGTCGAAACAGTTAGAAAGAGTTCTTCATAGCACTGAGAAGATATAAATAAAAGGAATAGAAAATTTCATAGTATCCTATGAAAAATAAGGATTTCCCTTCAAAATGTGCGTCCAGCACTTTTGCTATAATTCAGCAATCTTGATTTACATTCATTGTTCCAAAACAGGAAGTTTTTAAGAAGAGATTGGATAACCCTTTGTCTGAAGTGGTCTAGGGTTTTCCTGCCTAAGCAGGGGTTGGACTAAAAGTCCTCCAAGGTCCCTTCCAACTCTGTTATTCTATTCTATCCTGTTGAGCAGAAACCCAAAATATCATGAGCTTTCCTAGCTACTAGCCTTCTTTTACAACACATAACTTAATTCTCACCAAGCTATCCACACTGATCTGGTTGCTGGACATCTTACAGATAGTTCTCAACTTACAACAGTTCATTTAGTGAACGTTCGAAGTTACAACCAAGTTACAACAATCAAGAGCCATGGTGGCGCAGTGGTTAGAATGCAGTATAGCAGGTTAACTCAGGAGTTTGACTGTCACCAGGCTCAAGGCTGACTCAGCCTTCCATTCTTCCAAGGTGGGTAAAATGAGGACCCAGATTGTTGGGGGGGGAAGAGGTTGACTCTGTAAAACTGCTTAAGGAGGGCCGCAAAGTGTTATATAAGTGTTATATTGTAGCAAAAGTGTTACATTGCTACAACGGCACTGAAAGAAATGACTTATGAACATTTTTTCATACTTGGTCATAGGACCAAAATTCGGAATGACTGGCAACTGACTCATATTTATGACACTTGCAGTGTCCTGAAGTATAGAGTGTGACCCCCACTTGGCAACCTTCTGACAAACAAAATCAGTGGGGAAGCCAGATGGACTTAACTACCGTGTTACTAACTTAAGAACTGCGGTGATCGACTTCACAACTGGGGCCAGACAAGTCCTAAAATGGGGCAAAACTCATTTAACAAAAGTCTTGCTTGGCACCAGAAACGTTGACCTCAACTGCTGTCGTAAGTTGAGGACTACCTGTGTATGTGTAGTAAAGAAAAATAAATACTCTCAAGTAGGCATGGATAACTTGGCTAATGACCATTTTTCAAAAGGAAGAGAAGGCTCATGTGTGCTTAGAATACGTACTCTTTGGTCCAATGGTGGGATTCATTCCTGGTTTGGGCATACCAGATGTTAAATTTACATCTGGTTCGCTGAACCAGTAGTTGAACTGACCAGCTGGTTGCACTCGCCCTGCCTCACCCCTCTCAGGAGTCTCCACGTAGCCTATTTTGGATGCGGGTAAGGGTAGGGTTCGCGCAGAGGCTGTGGGAGAGCGAAAAATGGCCCTTTCAGAAATGCAGAAATGGGCCTGTTTCTGGCTTCTGGAGGGCCTCCAGAGCCCAAGGGAGGCTGTTTTCACCCTCCCAGAGGCCTGAGGGAAGCCTCCGGACTCTGGGGAAGGTGAAAAACAGCCCTCCCAGAAGTTCTGGTAAGCCATGCCCACCCAGCAACCAGGCAGAGAACCGGTTGTTGGGATTTTTGAATCCCAACCCTGCTTTGGTCTCCAAGAATGGTCTCTTCACCCCTGGTTTTGTAGGGTGGTGGTGGTGGTCTCTTTAATGGTGTGAGGTGTACATTCTGCATAAATAGGGGCTCTCAGAAGGAGCCCCGTTTGCTCCCAGCTGTATTAAATATTGAGGAGAGTAGAAAAAGTCCTAGTTCTAAGTCCTACTTGGTCCAGATCTGGAATAAGCGTCCGTCTTCCTCTTGGAGATCAGGAGCTTCCTCAAGAAAGGAGAAAAACTATAAAAAGCAGGAGACTCGTTGACATAATAGTGTGATGGGCCAAGGTGAAATGGCTGGCTAGGCTCCTTGGAGATGGTTTTAGCTGTCCATCAATGATCAAGCTGTTGCACAGATCACCAGTACAACAGTGGGTTTCTACGCTGCCTAGGTTCTTGTAGATGGAGGTGTAGGGACTGTCGCACCAGGAAGGGGATGCACAACCTTTGACCACTGCATACTTCCCAGAGATGCCTGAATGAGGGAGAAAGCGAGAGAGAAACTGAGTCTTCCATTCCCACTTGAACCATACCATGGAAGGATGCACTCTTACAAAATAACGTAGTAAGCAGAAAGTATCTGAATGGTATATACCAAGGGTCTTCAAACTTGACAGCTTTAAGACTTGTGGACTTCAACTCCCAGAATTCCTCCTCTAGTCATGTTAGCTCAGGAATTCTGGGAGTTGAAGTCCACAAGTCTTAAAGCTGTCAAGTTTGAAGACCCTTGGTATGTTCAGTTCATTTTCTCTTAAGCTCTCGAGGGCAGATGTTACATTATGCCATGCCCCCAGTTCTGCTGACCACAAGGAGGCACACTACAGAACCAGTTTCGTCCAGTATGGGACTGGTTGAATATAGACATCCAGAAGTTATTCTAGGGCAGCTTTTCTCAACCATGGCAACTTTAAGATGAGTGGACTTCAATTGCCAGAATTCTCCAGCCAGCCAACTTTAAGATAGGTGGACTTCAACTCCCAGAATTCTCTGGATAGCATGCTGAACTCCACCCAAGTTGCCGTGGTTGAGAAATGCTATTTTGGTGCTTTTAAACTCTTAAACTGAAGTCATGAATTTTTGCTCTTCAGATGACTATTCATCTGTAACTCATTCAATGGTTAAACGAACAAATACAAGGAAACTGTCAGAATTGCATATGATTGACAACCATCTCTCTCTGCTCTCAGCACTTAAGGGAAGGTGGACTTCATATACCAGGTTTTCTTAACCTTGGCAAGTGTGGACTTCAACTCCCAGAATTCTGGAGAATTCTGGGAATTGAAGCCCACACATATTCAACTTGCCAAAGTTTAGAAACATTGGCAAATTCCACTCTGATAAATTGGCAGATTTAGAATATTCTCATTGTCCACCAAGACATGGTCCAAAAGGGTCTGGATTGTTGAGAAATACAGAGTTTCTACGCAACTCTGAAGCCTGCTTGAAACTTTTAGACCATTTGACGTAGGTTCACAATTTCTGCAGATTTATTTCCAAATCTTTCTCCTTGTCCTCACTCTGCAGATGAACATTCAACCACATTAGAGCATGAGCAAGTAAGAGGAATTTGCAACAAATGACTCACCGTGTATTCCTGAGGCTTCTAGGCATTTAGTCATGGGCCCTCGGCATTGTACCGTTGTGATATTATCTGGGGCACAACCTTGAGTAGTATCTCCTTCACAGCTGTGGCATGTAAGGCCATTCAAGGGCAAGGACTTATAATCTGCAAAGAGAAGCAAACTCTGTGAATTGGTTCCCTTCCTGCATTAAGCAAAGGGTTGTTGTCCATGATAATGGAATATTCATAACTGGTTGGGTATGTACAACACAACATGCCCCAAAGGGCAACTGGACGTACTTGGTTTTTTTTTCCTTTTCTTTGAAAACATTTTGCTTCTCATCCAAGAAGCTTCTTTGGTTTTAACTGATTGGTTCAAGGGATTTATATTCTTTGCAAATCCTTCCGTTCCCCCACCAGTCAGTTAGAACTGAAGAAGCCTCTTGGATAAGAAGTGACATGTTTTCAAGGGAAAAAAAACTTAGAAACCCTGTAATTCTCTCTTTTTTCCCCTGGGCATCACTTCCAATATGGTACTTGGTGACTGTGCACCCAGGAAGATTTATACAGAAAGGAAAACGAACTAGCAAGATCAGGAAAATCCACAGTATAAAAAGGTTTTAAAAACATGGATTGAAAGCATGGATATTCCCATGTATTTGTATCCATGTCTTTGACCTCAGATATAGCATTACATCACCCTGCAAAGGATACAATGATGGGTGTCTTCACCATGGCTTTCATGCCAAGAGGGGGCTAAGCTCAGCCCACAGGAGGTGAATGGGAACTGACCATAATTGAAGGTCATCAAACTAACATTTGGGGATGGCTATTATATGGGCTATTCTTTCTTTTTTCTGCAGGCCTCTTTTTACAGCTCTAAAACAATGTTGTGTGATGACCTACCTTGCACATCATTGTTACACCAGCTGGAGTTACAACACTTCACCATGTAGAAACTCCTGTGGTTTTGGAAGCCCAGAGTATCCTGGCAGTAGGAAAGCTGGCCACAGCCCTTGATACGTTCTTGATCCTTGGGAAATTCTACCAGCGGGAGGGAAAAGCAATGATGTAAATGTGTTTTTGGCCTCCAGGGGGCACCCTGTTCCATCAGTTGAGATTCCCAAACAGAACAACAGGATAACAGGTTTGGGAGGGACCTCGAAGGTCTTCTAGTCCAACCCCTGGCTCAAGCAGGAGACCCAATACCATCTCACACAAATAGTTGTCTAATCTCTTCTTAAAAACCTCCAGTGATGGAGCAGCAACAACTTCTGAAGGCAAGCTGTTTCACTGATTGGTTAATTGTTCTCACTGTCAGGAAATTTCTCATTAAGAGTTGCTGGTCCCAAAAGAACTTCTCAAAAGGCAACTGGACTCCCCACCTCCTTTGAAAAGCATTTTGGGACAACCATGACCTGGACAAATCCCCACAGACCTCTCGACCAGGATTTCTCCAAATGTACTCTGGAGATCCCCAAGAACCTTTCAGGTGAACCACAGAGTCAAATAAATAATTATTATAACCATTCTCAGGTTTAATTTCTAATGTAGTACATATTAATCGATATAACCCACATAAACCAAACCTCTTTGTGATCCTTAATCATTCATAAGAATTCAAAGGGATCTTCTAAAGATTCCACATGCTGCCTGGGGAATTCTGGGAATTGAAGTCCATGTGTCTTAAAATGGCAAACATTGAGAAACATTGCTCTAAACCAGAGGTCTCCTACCTTGGCAACTTTAAGCCTAGTAGACTTCAATTCCCAGAATTCCCCAGCCAAAAAATACAGTCAAAATATAGCTTTACTATTCTTTACTAGCAAAGTAGCTTTACTATGCAAAATAATACAGTATATATACATACATACATACATACATACATACATACATACATATATATATATATATATATATATATATATATATATATATATTTGGATCTTTGGTTATTCGGGTTTTCTCCTGCGTAAAATTAGAAGTATTTTGGCGACGTTTCGACGAAATCTCATTCGTCATCTTCAGGCTTGTGTCTTCGCCTTTGTGCTTCTCGAAGTAATTACTCCGAGAAGCACAAAGCCGAAGACACAAGCCTGAAGATGACGAATGAGATTTCGTCAAAACGTTGCCAAAATACTTCCAATTTTACGCAGGAGAAAACCCAAAGAACCAAAGATCCACATACAAATACCCGCGAAAACCTCAGAA
>BLBF01000071.1:6152521-6166183 GCA_015471245.1 Laticauda colubrina
ATTCTATTCTATTCTATTCTATTCTATTCTATTCTATTCTATTCTATTCTATTCTATTCTCTCCTATCCTATCCTATTCTACTCTATTCTACAAGCAGGAGACCCTACACCATTTCTGACAGATGGCAGTCCAGTCTCCTCTTGAAAGCTTCCAGTGATGAAGCTCCCAACTTCTGAAGGCAACTTCTGTTCCATTCTCACTGTCAGAAAATTTCTCCTTATTTCTAGGTTGAATCTCTCCTCGATTAGTTTACATCCATTATTCCTTGTCTGGCCTTCAGGTGCTTTGGAAAATAGCTTGACCCCTTCCTCCTCTCTATGGCAGCCCCTCAAATATTGGAAGACTGCTATCCTGTTTCCCCTGATCCTTCTCTTTCTTAGACTAGCCAAGTTCAATTCCTGCAACCGTTCTTGGTATATTTTAGCCTCCAGTCCCCTAATCAACATGCCTGACGTTAACCTAAATGAAGCCAGGTCTGGCATACATAATTCACAGTCACCTGTGACCCTGTTCCCCACCTCCCCCCTGGGTGTATCATAAATCAGATTCTCCAATGAAGCACGTTGTCATCAATCACGTTCTCCAATGAAGGATTTTCTCAGGCAGAAGCCGCCTTGAGTTGCCATGTGTGATTAGGGGGCAGTATAAATTTCCAAATGAATGAATAAATAAAATGCAGCCATGGGCCACTCACGCTTTCTCTCCCATCACCCTCTTTCCCCTATCACGCCCTCCCTTTCTCCCTCCCCAAAACTTACGACTTATTATGGTCATAACGGTGGTTTTGCACATCTGCTGGTGCTCTTTACATGTTTCTGTTTCCCAGCAGTCGCTGTTCCCGTGACAGGAGTAGCATTGAAGGGCAACAACTATTAGAAGAAGTTGAAAGGGAAGTCATTAGTAAAGCAAGAGGCAACAGGTAGGCCTCAGCTTACAGCTACAATTGGGATCGCTGCAGTTGTTTAAGTGAAACATAGGGCTGTTTAGAGCAAGGGTCTTCAAACTTGGCAAGTTTAAGGCTTGTGGACTTCAACTCCCATAATTCCTGAGCTAATGTGACCTGAGAAGGAATTCTGGGAGTTGGAGGCCACAAGTCTTAAAGCTGTCAAGTTTGAAGACCTCTGGTATAGGATTTCCTGCTTGCCCTGATGGCTTTTGCTTGTGACTGGGTTGGGAAAGTCACAAATGATGATCACCTGATGCAGCCCCATGCGGCAAACCTTATAAATGCATGCCATTTGCCAAACGACCAAATCACAGGACCAGGAGATATTGCAATGGCCATACGTGTGATGACTGATTGTAAGCCCTTTTTTTCAGAGGCATTGTAACTTCAAATGGTTGCTAACAAATTTTTGTAAATCAAGGACTATATGCAGAAGGCCTCTGTAAAACAGGGATATTGGGAACAGACTTCTCTACAGGGACTATTTCCTTCCTTCCTTCCTTCCTTCCTCTATTTCCTTTTCCCTGTTCCTTCCTCCTTCCTTCCTTCCTTTTCTCTTTTCCTCATTCCTTCCTTCTTTACCCTTTTTCTTCCTCCTTCCTTCCTCCTTTTCCCTTTCCCTTCTTCCTTCCTTCCTTTCCTTCCTTCTTCTCCCTTTCCCTTCTTCTTTCTTCTTTTTCCTTTTCTTCCTTCCTTCTTTTCCCTTCCTTCCTTCCTTCCCTTCCTTTTATTTTTCATACTTCTTAATTTCCCATTCTTAACTGCCCATCTTCCTCAGATGTATGCTCCTCCATCTATATAAGCCATGGGTTTGTTTAACTGTGGCCAGTTCAAGAAATCATATTTGGTGGAACACACTAAGCCAGGAATTCTTCTAATCCAAGCTATGTATGATCTATTGAGAACCACGTTGCAAAAGAGGGCAGGTCCAAAAGGAATGTATGCAGTGGTACGGTGAAATGGGTGCTTTAAAAAAAATTAAGACACTTTTTTATTCCTTAGGTGGGCAAGCATGGTAAGGGAGATCAGCAAACCATGAAATAGGCATTACAGTGTCATGGAACGTATTCAGCTCCTATCATCCCATTTTCATGATGTCTTACATAAGTATTTAAGGAGTAGAATTTGCATTGTGATTTTATGATACAAGTTCCATTATCTTGAAGAAATGTCAGTTTGCTACTGCTAACCCTGGACAGTAATGTCCACAGTGCCAACCACATTAAAAAAAAAAAAAAAACACAAGCGCAAAAATATTTGGCCTTCCTGCTTTACAGGCCTCTAAATCTGCAAAGGAATTCAGGAGGCTGGGATCCATTTTTTTAATATACTACTGCACGAGGCCGTAACTGCAGTCCTTGTATCTGCGATTATCAGACAGATTGAAATTCATAAATATTTTCCATCTTTGAAAATGCTCCAGGATCAGAGTTTTATTGGTTTTCAGCCACTCTTGTTGAGGAATTTTGGGAGTTGAAGTCCACATCTCTTAAAATTGTCAAGGTTTCAAATTTTCTAGCCACCTATAACTTGCAGGGAAAAGTGAGGAAATGAGCAAGCCATTATTTTTAGCTGCTAATTTTTACCTTTTGCATTGTCCCTAAACAAGCAAATTAATCAGTGCTTGATTTGCCTTTGGGTTGTTCATCATTTAAAAAAAATTAAATAAACCAGGCATCTTATAAAAGCCTAAGATTTCAGGGTTAGAGTCTTGCTCGTTAATTTTCCCCCAGTGCCTCTGGTCAAGACTTCTGGTCTCAAGATTAGAAAACGAAATTTTTCTTCCACCTGCCATAATCTCAACAGCAGCTGGGGGCAGTCACAAGACTCCAAAGTGCCAGTTCTGCACTGCCCTCTGGTGATCATCTGCATTTCTGCAGCCCAAACTCTGACTGTAACCATGAGGCATGACTTCCTATTGAGAATAAAAAGAGGGGGGGGGGGGGAGAGATAGGAAAAACGTCTTTCTCTCCTGCTTGCGACCTGCTCTGAAATCAGCCGGATCGATTCCCCCCCTCCCCCCCAATCGATCATAAAAACTCCGGCGGGAAACTCATTTGGGAGCTCCGAAGAGCAAATTTCATTTAACAGCCCGTTAGACAAAAGTCAACACACAAAATCATTCGCATCCAACCGCCACCCATTCCACTTTTTAATTCTTTCTCTCTCTCTCTCTCTTTTCTCTCTCTCCTTCCTTCTTTCCCTCTCTCTTTCTCTCTCTCCTTCCTTCCTCCCTTTCTTTTCTCTCTCATTCTTTCTCTCCTTCTCTCTCCTTTCTTCCTTCCTTCTCTTTCTCTTTCCCTCTCTCTCCTCCCTCCCTCCTTTCTTCTCTCTCCCTTTCCTTAGCTCTCCTTACTTCCTTCTTTCTCTCTCTTTCTCTCTCCTCCCTCCCTCCTTTCTTCTCTCTCTTTCTTTCTCTCTCTCCCTGTCTCCTCCCTCCCTCCTTTCTTCTCTCTTACCTTCTCTCTCTCTCCTTACTTCCTTCTCTCTTTCTTTCTCTCCTTCTATCTTCTTCCTTTCTTCTCTCTCTCTTTCCTTCTCTCTCTCCTTCCTTCTTTCTCTTTTTTCTTTCTCTGTTTCTTTCTCTCTCTTCTTTCTCCCTCCCCCTTCTTTCTTTTCTTCTTTCTCTCTCTTTCCTTCTCTCTCCTTATTTCCTTCTTTCTCTCTCTCTCTTTCTCTCTCTCCCTCCCTTTCTTCTCTCTCTTTCCTTCTCTCTCTCTCTCTTGCCTTCCTTCCCTTTTTCGCTCTCCCTCTCTCTCCTCCCTCCCTCCTTTCTTCTCTCTCTCTCTTTCCTTCCCTCTCCTTATTTCCTTCTTTTTCTCTCTTTCTTTCTCTCTCTCTCTCCCTCTCTCTCCTCCTCTCTCCCTCCTTTCTTTTACCTCTGCCCCCCCCCTCTTCTTTTTTGCTTTTTACCGTCTGTCGCCACCAAGGAGAACAAAACGCCAGTCCAAAAGCACTTCATGGATTCAGGACACTGAACGGGATCCGGGGCGGCGGCGTAGGAGCGAGCTACGCAAAGCGAGTGGATCCTGGAGCAATTCTTGCAGCCGGAGGGGAAGGAAAAAAAAACAAAAAACTTAAGACTCTGCGGTTCCTTCCTTCTGGCGCTCTGCTTATGTTTGAAATCCACCCTCCTTCCTCCTTCCTCCAGCTGGCCGGGCTCCACCCCGGGCATCACTTGCGTCCCTCTTTTTAGAGAAGTTTCGGAGAGTGACGCAGCAGCGGCGGAATGAAGGGGACGGGAAGAAGAACGGGGAAGTGATGAAAACTTCACTTCGCGGCCCCGTCAGCTCTCGGTTGCAGGCACACGGCGCTCTTTCCGCTGGAAAGCATCCTCGCTTGCAGAAGTGGCTAGTCCTCAGTGCGGTGTTTCCCAACCTTGGCAACTTCTAAGAGAGGTGCCAAATATATATATTTGGTTTTCGCGGGTACTTACATGTGTGCTGTTCAGCTTCCTTCGGGTATTATCCCACGTCATTGTAGTTCTGTTAAAGTTGTAGCAACGTTTCAGCAGAATCTCATCTGCCATCATCAGGCTTCTGTATGGCAGTTTGTATAAATTCAAACAAACTCAATACAGAAGCCTGATGATGGCAGATGAGATTCTGCTGAAATGTTGCTACAACTTTAACAGAACTACAATGACGTGGGATAATACCCGAAGGAAGCTGAACAGCACATATATATGTGTGTGTGTGTGTGTGTGTGTGTATATGTGTGTGCTGTTCAGCTTCCTTCGGGTATTATCCCAAGTCATTGTAGTGCTTTTAAAGTTGTAGCAACGTTTCAGCAGAATCTCATCTGCCATCATCAGGCAGTTTGTATAAATTCAAACAAACTCAATACAGAATATATTCTGTATATATATATATACAAACTCAATACAGAAGCCTGATGATGGCAGATGAGATTCTGATGAAACGTTGCGACAACTTTAAAAGCATTACAGTGACGTGGGATAATACCCAAAGGAAGCTGAACAGCACATATATACGAAACAAAATTGACAGACCTACTCCAAGACTCCACATACAAACCTATAAACACAGACCCAACCACATATCTGGAAAAATTAACCAAGAAGAAAATTATAACCAGCCACATAAGCAAAGAAATCCAACAGATGATCATCCCAAGAGAAAAATCTTCCAAATGCCCCAAACTATACGGCCTCCCAAAAATACACAAAGAAGGCATACCTCTCAGACCCATAGTCAGCTCCAAAGGAGCACCATTACAAAGATCTGCTTGTAAGTTTCGACGTGGTTTCACTATTCACTCAAGTCCCGATAAAAGAAACTTGAAATCATCAAAAATAAATACCAACCAGTTAAACACCTCATGGAACTAACAGAACACTTCTTAACCAACACATATTTCATATAAAAAGGACAAAGATACAAGCAAATTGAAGGAGCCCCTATGGGATCACCACTGTCACCCGTCATTGCAAACCTGTTCATGGAAGAATTCAAATCCAGAGCCCTGGCTAATGCCACCCACAAACCCAAACTATGGCTAAGATAGATCGATGACACATTTGTGATTTGGCCCCATGGAAAAGAAAACCTAAACAATTTCCTAACACACCTAAACAGCACACACCCCAAAATCAAGTTCACCATGGAAACGGAAATAAACAAACAACTACCATTCTTAGATGTACTAATCTACAAAAGAACAGATGGCACACTAGGACACACCATATACCAGAAGAAAACACACACCAACTGCTATCTCAACGCCCAATCCCACCACCACCCAGCACAGATAAACTCTGTGGCCAAAACACTAATCACCAGCACCAAACGCCTGGCAGACAAGACACATATAAAGACTGAACTATGCACCCTGACTAAAGTACTGACAGCCAATGGCTTCCACAAAAACATCAAGACTGCCTTCAAAACAGACAAAAAAATAGCAGCCATCCTTAGAAACCCCAAAGATAAAATTGACCTGGAAAACCAAGGTTCCCTGTGCATCATGCCCGGCCACATACATTGGACAGACCAATAGAAGAATAAGTACCCGCCTAGATGAACACAAAAATGCAGTAAAAAAGCTGGAACACACCTCCTCACTAGTCCAACACGTGAAAACCACAGGTCACAACATCAACTTCAATGGCACTAAAACCCTTGCCACTATAGAAAATCCCAGCCACAGAATCATCAGAGAAGCCATAGAGATTGAAAAAAGACCTGAAAGCATGAATAGAAGAGATGATTCCACCAGACTGTCAATCATTTGGAAGCCTGCACTCTCAAACAGAAAGATCTCCACACCACAAGCCAGGCAAACACCTGGGCATAAACAGACTCCCTCTGATACCTCCAGCTCAAACACACCCCAACCAGGCACCCAGATGAAACCTAGCTTCCTAATAGATAACAGCGGTCCTTTTACGTGAAGCCAAGCTGCACTGAAAGCCTCCAACACAGGAGCAGAGTGTTGCCAGCCAAGCAAAGCCACAAAGCAGACAGAAGAAACCAGAAACACCAATCAAACAAACTCCAAGTCCAATAAACACAGACCAAGACTCCCAACCAATCAGGATGTAGAAAAAAACATCCTGGCACAGCAGTAGGCTAGCCTCAAATTTAAAACCAAAGACTGTGATAGCCTGACCCACATACAAACTCCATACAGAAGCCTGATGATGGCAGATGAGATTCTGCTGAAATGTTGCTACAGCTTTAAAAGCACTACAATGACGTGGGATAATACCTGAAGGAAGCTGAACAGAAGGTGGCCAACATTACTGATGTTCACTCTTCCTCCTATTGCCCTGCAACAACAACCCTGTGAGGTGGGTTGGGCTGGCCCAAATGGATGGAAATGGAACAAGGAGAGATTCAACCTGGAAATAAGGAGAAACTTTTCTGACAGTGACAGCAATCAACCAATGGAACAGAAGTTGCCTTCGAAAGTTGTGGGAGCTTCATCCCTGGAAGCTTTCAAGAAGAGATTGGACTGCCATCTGTCAGAAATGGTATAGGGTCTCCTGCTTGGGTGGGGGATTGGATTAGATGACCTACAGGGTCCCTTCCAGCTCTGTTAATCTGTATAATCTTTATAAAGTCACCTACCCAGTAGACTTTCATGCCTAACGGGGGATTAGACCTCACAGTTTCTAGATTTCTAGCCTATGGCCTTAACCACTAAACCAGGAATCTCCAAACTTAGCAGCTTTTAAGACTTGTGAACTGGGGAATACTGGGAGTTGAAGTCCACAAGCCTTAAGGCCCTGTCATATCGGCCGACGGATGCAAAAAGTATGTAAAAAGGACACAGCGGACTAAATGTTCCATCCGTTGTTATCCACTCTCAAAAGTGCCCCGAATTTGCATAAGCACAGCGGACAACAACGGAGAGGAACGGACGGGGGGAGGACGTAGGGCGGATGTACAGCGGATGCTCCACGGAAGCCTAGCGGATGGAAGCGGATGGCACATCCGCAGGGCTTCTGGGGGAGCACAGCAAAACGGACGCACAGCGGAAGGGGCGGATGCAGACCGTATGACACGGATGCAGAGCAGATGCCTAGCGGATGCCTAGCAGATGCGTAGCGGAAGCAGAGTGTTCACTGCGCATGCGGGGAGGATGCATTGCGTCAGCCCCGCAGATATATAAAGAGGCAGCTCCCAACAGTTCACCATTCAGAGGGAAGACCTGCAGCCAGACACAGCTCCAGCCAGCCAGCCAGCCAGCAACCATGGGGAAGAAGAGAAAGCCTGTGCCATCTACTGCCAGCCCTGGCAAGAAGGACAGGGCCACCATCACACCTCCTGGCCCTGACTCTGCTTCTGCTGGGGCTTCCTCTGCTGGGGCTGCTCCTGGTGCTGGTGCTTCTGCTGGTGCTTACTCTGCTGGTGCTGCTCCTGCTGCTGGTGCTGCTGGTGCTGCTGGTGCTTACTCTGCTGGTGCTGCTGCTGGTCCTGCTGGTCCTGCTGGTCCTGCTGGTGCTGCTCGTGCTAACTCTGCTGCTGCTGATCCTGGTCCTGCTGGTCCTGCTGGTGCTGCTGGTCCTGCTGGTCCTGCTTTTCCTGCTACTGTTGTTGTTGATGGTGAGGTGGAGCAGCCCCTACAGGGCCAGATGGCCCTGCCAGAGGCCCCTACAGGGCCCAGATGGCCCTGCCAGAGGGAGGAAGAGGCATACGCGAGAACAGGAGAGGAGGCAATACTCCATGGAAGAGGAACATGAGGATGAGATGCTGGAATGGCTGAGAGAGAACGAGTATCTTTGGCGGAAGGGACACAGGCTCTATCGAGATACCAAAAGGAAGCAGGCGGCTTGGAGAGAGAAGGCGGAGAGAATGGGCTACACTGCGGAGGTGCTCCTCGGCTGGTGGAAGCACATGCACACCTGGTACGGGAAGCTGCACTTGAAGAAATCTGGCCAGGCCACGGTCAAGCTGATGGACCGAGAGACCTACGTGATGGCTAAGTGCAGCTTCTTGGAAGGTGAGATCTGCCACTGAGGAGCAGCCCCTCTGACAACCCTCTCTCTCAGGCAGCCCGCAGAGAGCCAGTCCTCTTCTGGCCAAGAGTCAGCTTCTGATGTCCAGGCAGGTGTCTTTGGAGCGCTCTACGATGGAGACCCCCCCGACAGCTGCACTCACCGTGGTGGAGTGCGTGGAGGACTCTCTGATGCAGTTGGAGGAAGGAGACAGCGCTTCCACCAGAGACAACTCACACCCACCCCCAGCTCCACCTCCACCGAAAGCAGACAGAGAGGCAGACTGGAGGGGCAGAGCCACACTATCCTGCTGGAGATCAGGGACACCATCAGAAGCAGCGTAGATCTCCTCTCTCAGCTGGTACCCACCGACATACCATCCTCAAACCGCAAGCCCTTCCTCACCTACATCAACCAGACCCTCCTGGACATGTTGGAATCACAGTACCAAGTGATCAAGGACAGGATCACCGGTCTTCTGCACAACCCTCCAGACCCAGCTGAACTTGCTCCCACCCAGTCCAGGTCTGCTCCTCCACCCCAGGTGATGTCACTGCCCTTGCAAGGCTTTCCACAGGCCCTCACCTACCAAGGGTACGGCTACCAGGAGTTCCAGCAGCATAGGCAGCCACAGATGCCAATAATGCCACAGATGCCACAGATGCCACAGATGCCACAGATGCCACAGACGCCTCACCTCGCTCAGCTGCAGACCAGACAGTCCCACTACACTCCTCCTCCCTCCACCCCACAGCCAAGCCTGGCCTCAGAACATCTGTCATCGGTCTTGGGCCTGACACCCCATGTCCTGGAGGAAGGGGCTCTCAACATCACAGGACTGATCCAGCTCTCTGAGAGCTTCCTCAACACACCATCCCCTGTTGTCCTCTCGGGGCCAGGCACCCCAATGGCACCTCAGACCAGCACTTCAGCAGCAGCCACCTCCACAACACCTGGACCCTTCACCCCTGAGACCATGGCAATGCCTCAGACTGATTGAGAAGAGTGCCAGAGACTGGGTTGCTACCTGTTGACTTTATCTTTGCTTGGGACACTTTTCTTGGTTCCTTTTGCTTTTAAAGTTTGTTATTAATAAAGTTTGTCTTTGCTTCACACACTTGGCTCAGTTCTTTTTGTCAATAAAGTCTTGGTGGAAACTTTTATAAATGGTTTAAGTCTTTGCATGCTTGTGGGATGGGTTAGGATAGCAGTGGGATGGGCAGGGATACCTGTGGGATGGGTAATAGCTATGGGATGGGCAGGGATACCTGTGGGATGGTTAATAGCTGTGGGATAGATAAGCCTCCAGTGCAAGCATAGTGGGACTGTATGGTCCACCCTCCCAGGTGCCACACCTATGGCCCTTTATTATCAATAACAATGTAATCATTCATCCATACATTTCAACATAAACACAACTCTTTATTAAATGCCCTGTTCATTGTAGGGCCACTCAACATACATGGCCCAATCTCATCAGTGTGATGAGACAGGCTGAAGGAAGCATCCATTAAGCATCTACCATCCTGTCTTGCCACTCCACTGCTCCAGCTGGGGAGTTGCACCAGTGTCTCAGGAGGTTGCGCTGCTTCTTCCTCTCACGTGAAGCTCTGTTGGGGCCTTGCACATCCACAGTGTCGATCAGGTTTCGCCCTTGCCTCCATTCACCAGGCTCCATGTCCCCATTCCCTTGTTGGTGGTCCACGAGACTGTTCTGCAACACTGGGTAGCGGGTGCGCATGAGATTGTGCAGGATGCAGCAAGCTTCCACAATGTTCCTCACGGTCTCTGGGCGATGCTGCATGGTGGTGAGAAGTACCTGGAACCTGTTGGCCAGGATGCCGAAGGCGTTCTTCACCACCCTCCTTGCCCTGGACAGCCTGTAGTTGAAGATCCTCTCTTCATGGGTGAGGCATCTGGAAGTGTAGGGCTTCATGAGGTAGGTTCTGAGGGAGAAGGCGTCATCCCCATGATGAAGTAGGGCACATCTTGCGTGTCGTTGGGCAGGGGGTCTGGATCTGGGAAGCCCATTATGAGGTTGCGTTCCAGCCCCTCCTTGAGGTGACTGGCGTTGTATACCTGGGCATCTGAAGCTGACCCATTGCCTGAAGCATCGATGTACATGAACTTGTAGTCAGCATCGACCATGGCCAAGAGGATGATGCTGAAGAAGCCCTTGTAGCTGAAATAAGTGGACCCTGATTTGGCTGGAGCTTTGCAGGCCACGAGCTTCCCATCTATGGCTCCAACGGTGTGGGGGAAGTTCCACTTCTGATACCACTACTCTGCAACTTTCTTCCAGCCTTCTTCAGTGGAGGGGCACTGGAAGAGCTCCTCCAGGTATTCTTCGATGATGGCCTGCACCACTTCTCTGACCACAATGCTGATGGTGTTGTGTGGCACCCTCCAGCCATACTGCATGCTCCTGCAGGTGGTCTCTGAGGCCAGGTGGCACAGAGTCAGTGCCACCTTGAGCCCAGGGTCCAGGCTGGGCCGGAAGTTGGTGCTCTGCTTGGTCAACCTGGGTCTCAGCCGCTCCACAACTTCGTCAAACATGGCTGGAGGCATCCTCATGAAGTTCTGGAATGCACGAGGGTCTTCATTCCTCAGCTCCACCATCAGCTTGTTATACAGTCCGTACTCTGCTCTTCTGGCGATCCATCTTCGGACCCAGACATTTCTTGGCCGCCTCCTTTTCTTCGCGTAGAACAGGTGAAAGAGCCTGTAGATGGCTTCGCACTGTTGTACAATGATGGTGGCTACCAAAAGTAGCGTGTGACGATCCATGGTGGAGAGGACTGGATGCTGTGGAAGAGGAAGAGCAAGATGAAGGCTGAAGAGGTCTGCACAGCAGGGCTGCTGGTCTGAAAGTGAGATCCAGGTGAGTTGCTCCCCCTTTTTATAGGAAATATAGGTTTTCCGCTCTGTGTCCTTTTGCATCCTCTAGACAACCTTAATATCCGAGATAGGTCCCCTCTGCAAATGTTTCTTCCGTTTTAATGCTTTGTATGCGAGCTGCATCCACTTTCATCCTTTCTCCGTCCATGCTACTAACGCTGCATGTCTGTTCCACATCCGTTTCGCTTCCTCCCTGTGTCCGTTTTCCGCTGGAGCGGATGCAAGTTGCGCGGATGTGCAGCAGATGCCTAGAAGATATAGCGGACGCGTAATGGATGATGACGGATGTATAACGGATGTTCCCCATAAGTGTTGCGGATGCAGAACGGACGCGTTGGATACATTTTCTACTCAAAAAGTTTTGTGCAGCTCAAAACTTTTTGAGCGGATGAAATGTCAGTCGATGGATGCTGGACGGATAGAGAGGATGAAAAATGGACGCAGTGAGTACAGAACGGATGCATCGCGTTAACCAACAGATGGCAAGTATTTTTCTCCGTTTTACATCCTCTTTCCAATGCAAATTTCACTCCTTAAATATTTGCAGTAGATATCACGAAAGGAGCTGATTGTGATCTAAAGCAGGGGTCTCCAACCTTGGCAACTTTTAAGACTTGTGGACTTCAACTCCCAGAATTCCTCAGCCATCATAGCTTCCTGGAGAATTCTGGGAGTTGAAGTCCACAAGTCTTAAAAGTTGCCAAGGTTGGAGACCCCTGATCTAAAGTACTACCTGTATATCTCAGGTCCATCTCAAGAGCTCCCAGAATTCCCTAGCCATGAATTGAGATCCACAAGTCTTAAAAATTGCCAAGTTTGGAGACTCCTGGTCTAGTTGTTTGAAAGGCCTGGAACGAAACTCATTTCGGGAGATCACAATTGCCTTTTAAAAAAAAGGATATTGAAGAGAAGCTTAAATGAAAGATTAGTGTTGGGCACTGGGCAGGGCTCTCTGTGGCCATCGATATTACTGTACACTTCAAAGAGATTGTAGAAGAGTGGTTGTCAACATTCACACTTGTGACCTTGTCTAAGACTGCGCTCACATGATGGGTTGTTGAACTACAAACTCATCAAAAATGCTCTTTTGCAGAGTGCGGAAAAACTCAACTGGCCAGCCCATGTCACTAATTTTATGGAAGAGGGGTCCACAAATTGTGTGTGTGTGTGGTAATTTTTGTTCATTAGAAGGCAAGGAAGAAGGTTGGTTCTCTCCTCATGTGGCAAAATACCTCACTAGGATTCTGGAGGTGTTGGGTAGGGAATTCTGGGAGTTGAAGTTCACCTATGCTCAGGGGTGGGCTTCAAAAATTTTAGCAAGGGGTTCTCTGCCCAGTTGCTGGAAGGGCGTGACCATGGTTAGCGTGACCTAGTCGGCCTCCTGCACCACCATGGGGGGGGGGCATTTTTGCCCTCCCTGGGCTCCGAAGGCTTTCCTTGAGCCTCTGGGAGGGCGAAAATGGCTTCACCAGGCTCCAAAGGCTCTCTTAGAAACCAGAAACAGGCCCATTTCTGGCCTTCCCGAACTTCCAGGAGGCCCAATTTTTGCCTTAAAACGGACCTTGTGGGGACTCCTGGAAGGGGCAGGGTGGGCAGGGCCATCCAGGAGTGGGATTTGGGGGTTTTCCAAACTGCACAGAATCTTAGGTAGGGGCTTTCCTGAACTCCTGCGAACCCCCAGCAGGCCCAGCCCTGCCTATGCTGAGAAACACTGCTTTAGTATGCCAAAATCTGCATACAACAACCAAGGCCAGCAGGCCCAGGGTTTTATAGAGCATGTGCGAAATGCAGGCTCTCCCTCCTCACCTGAGGTGGAAGATCTCACCTGCCCCACATACTTTTAGCTTTGGTGCTAAGCAGTTTCCTTTTTTATTTTGTCGCCTTTATTTCTGTTGTTGTTGTTTTTTATTTTTTATTATTTTAATTTTTTTAAAAACGTTGTTTCGTGATGTTGTTTGAATTCTAAAGAAATAACCCTTTTAAACTAATAACGGCATCCTTCTGGCCCACCATCTTTTTGAGAAAAGGCAAGCTGTCCCAGATTCTAAATCAGGCGTGGCAAAAGAGCCTCTGACTCAGCCTCTTGACATGCCCAGAGGCTAGGAATTCATACTTGAAGGCAGGTGTGTGCAGGAAAGAGGAAAGCTCAATTTTTTCCCCTTTCTTTTCTATTTTATCACATTTTTTGTATTTTCATTAACTTTTTTTATTCCTTTCTTTTTCCTCCCATACTTTTTATTAGCTTGTATTCGTGTTTATCTTCCTTTTAAAATGTTTTAATAAAAATTTATACACACACACACACATCTATATCTATATCTATATCTATATCTATATCTATATCTATATCTATAT
>BLBF01000071.1:6171358-6195565 GCA_015471245.1 Laticauda colubrina
GATAGATAGATAGATAGATAGATAGATAGATAGATAGATAGATAGATCATATAGATAGATAGATATAAAGATAGGGAGAGACGTATTGCACTGGCTTAGGGTTAATGTGAAGCCAGTTACAATATTCGACAAACCATGGTTTCTGACTTATATGTTAAGAGAGTCAACTGAGGATTATTTCAAGACTTTGATTAAATTAGCCATAGTTTGAGATGTTGCATGATGCCACTGACTGCCAGGAAATTAATTGAGGGTTTTGGTTATGACCATTCTCCCCTCTAAAAAAACCCACCTTGTAAAGATTTGGGTAGATTTGTTAGTGGTTAGATGAGAGGTAGGGGAACGTATCAAACTTGTAGGTGAAGTTAGGTGAAAGAGCTTATATGTGTTACAAGACAGAAATAAAATTCAGATGACTTTCTCTGGTTGAAAATAAACAAAGGAAATTTAACAGAGAGGAAGTTTGGCATTCGGAAAGAGATCAAACACAGAAAACAGAACAAAGAATACAGCTTAGTAACAGAAGTGAAAAAAAGGTCCTGCAGCTGTAATTGATTACACACAGGATATGAGACAGGAATGTGTTGTACTTTAAAAAATAACCATCAAATTTAATTTTAGGCTCCATCAATATAAATAGTTTCCAAAGCAGGCAGTGTTCAGTCTTGAATATTATGTTAGGTTCTGGGCACCCTCCTTTAAGATGGACTGTGACGTCCTTGAACAGGTTGGAGAAGGACAGTGAGAATGGTCAGGGTTTCATTAGGATCTGCAAGAATTATCACATCCGCCAGCTATCACCGAAGTGACTTGTGTCTTCATTATTACTGCATTAACACTATGGGGACTAGATTATTATATAGATCTGACGTGTTTTTCAATCTTGGCATCTTTAAGAAGTATGGACTTCAACTTCCAGAGCCCCAGAATGTCTAAAAAAGTGTGGAACTTGAAGTCCACACTTCTTAAAATTGCCAAGTCTGAGAAACATTTTGCTAGCAGACAGTATACAGTGGTGCTTTAAAAGGTTGTAAGCCCTTTGCAATTGTTAGTATCTGCATCAACATACCTGGCTTGCAGTTCCTTGGAGATGGCTGGTGTCAGCCTCCAAAATTTATTCTTCTGCTCGTCTCTTCCCAGCTGCCATAGAAATGGGGGGTGGGGTTGAGGAATAATTGGGACTCGTGGAGAGAAGGGTGCTGGACAGGTGTGGGATTTTACCAGTTCGCACCTATTCGCTAGAATTGGTTGTTAACATTCTGAGCAGTTTGGAGAACCTGTTGTTAGAAGAAATTACTAGCCTAATCCTGTAAGGAAGGCAGGAAGGAAACATTCTGGTGTTGCTTATAGAAACTGCCTCTCCGTTAACCCTTATTCCATTCTTGACAAGACTTCCTATCTCTGGAACTTCTCTGGAGTTTTTTTCCCTTCCTTTGCTGGTACTTTGTTTGTTTGGAGTGACCATTCAAAGTTACAATGGCACTGAAAAAAGTGACTTATGACCCTTTTTCACACTTACGACTTGCAGCATCCCCACAGTCATGAGAGGCCAGACGAGGAAATGCATGCCTTGATGTGACTGATATTGAGTTGGCCATGCCCAGCCAATAACATGGCACATCCACCCAGTCACATGACCACCAAGCCAAACCCACCAACTAAGCCACACCCACAGAACCGGTTGTTAAAAAATTTGAATCCCACCCCTGGTGCTGGAGGATGAAGTTGGTGAATTGCACAAGTTCTTATGCTTTCTTGCTTACTACGCAGATGCAGCCACTTATCTTTTCTAGGCCAAGGTCTAGTTTGAACTATTGAGGATGGGGACATGGGATAACTTTCCATATGTAATTTTCTTGCCTTCTGCTTCAGATCTTGTATTTCCTCAGATGCTGACACTTCAACTTCAGTAAAAGTCCTTTTCTCTATAAAAATGGAGTCTGTTTTCTTTCTTGGATCTTGAGCGGAGCTACACCTGACAGCTGGATCTGAATTCCTGCAAGCATCATGAAGTTCGAGTCAATAGCCTGAAACAATTCCTTTCAAACTTGTGATTCCATAATTTGGTGATTCTCTGAATCAGCCCTTGAGTTTGCAAGTCACATTCCAAATCTTCAAGTCATTGGGATTGGCTGTGGTGTTGAGCTGGATTATCCCAGGTATGTGACTTGGAGTCAGGCCATCCATACAGGTGTGTGCAGAAATGTTTCATCGCCTCTCTACTAAATTAGGAATCCAAAGAATTGCCATTGCTACTGTATAAAATCATACTTTGCAGTGTCCTACCTGCAAATGAATACTTCAGCTTCAACCATAACAATACAAGAGCACACAATAGACACAAACTCAAGGTAAACCGCACCAAACTTGATTTCAGGAAATATGACTTCAGCAACAGAGTGGTCAATGTCTGGAATACTCTGTCTGACTCTGTGGTTTCTTCCCCAAACCCCAAAAACTTTAACCTTGGACTGTCTATTATTGACCTCACCCCTTTCCTAAGAGGTCTGTAGGGTGGCGTGCATATTTTTCTTATAAGTATCTATCTCATGTATTCAAAATTATATTTATTCTTATACCTGTATCTTGTAAGCGACTGACAAATCAAATACATACTAAAAAAAAAAAATACTTGTGGATTTTTTTAAAAATCAAATTCTCCCTTCTTGCTGGGCCTGATTCCAAGAACGAGTTAATGAATTTTGGATAAAATTATCCAACTCTTTGAAACTTCTCCTTGAAACTAATCAAGGAGAGAACCAACCTGGAATTAAGAAGAAGCTATCTAAGAGTGAGAACAAATAACCAGTGGAACAGCTTGCCACCAAAAGTTGTGGGTTGTTCATCACTGGAGGTTTTTAAGAAGAGACTGGACAGCTGCTTGTCTGAAATGGTAGGTGACCGTCTTCTTGAGCATGGGTTTGGACTAGGGGTGACATGATAGCTGTGTTCCAATATCTCAGGGGCTGCCCCAAAGAAGAGGGAGTCAAGCTATTCTCCAAAGCACCTGAGGGCATGACAAGAAACAACAGGTGGAAACCAATCAAGGAAAGAAGCAACTTAGAACTAAGGAGAAATTTCCTGACAGTTAGAACAATTAACCAGTGGAACAACTTGCCTCCAGAAGTTGTGGATGCTCCAACACTGGAAGTTTTTAAGAGGAGATTGGAAACCATTGGTCTGAAATAATATAGTGTTTCTTGCTTGAGCAGGGGATTGGACTAGAAGACCTCCAAAGTCCCTTCCAACTCTGTTATTCTGCTAAAAATACATAGGCAGAGAAGTCTGCAGAGATGGGGCTCACAAAATGAAGATGGTAACGAAAGGTTCCAATCCCATAACTGTATTTACTCTCTTGATCTTTTGCAGAAACCCTTGCATGTAGGACTGGTGAACCAGTGGTGGGATTCAAAATTTTTTACTACTGATTCTGTGGGCATGGCTTGGTGGGCATGTCAGTGGAAGGATACTGCAAAATCTTCATTCCCTCCCCACTCCTGGGGGAAGTTTACTGCAAACTCTCCATTCCCTCCCCACCCCACTAACCTGCTTTCCAGCTCTGTTCTCCTGTGCAGGGCAACCAAAGAAGACCCAGCCAATGATCAGCTGGGACTCAATGGCAGGCAGAGAATAGATGAGGTTGGTGGGGCCAGTCAGAGGTTGTATTTGCCAGTTCTCTGCACTACTCAAAATTTCTCCAGAACTGGTCAGAACCTGCTGAATCCCACCTCTGGGGTGAACGAATGAGAACAGTCTTCCATACAATGACATTTATAGCAGAAGATCACTTCTTAACAGAAAAGCTTTTTAAAGTAGATTGGAACTATGACAAACTTCCTGCATACTGTGAAATATTATTTGAAGAGATGGGACACTGCTTTTGTCATGCCCCCCATTTTGCCATGCCCCTTGTACACATATCCCACCACCATCTTGGCATCTCTGATCTTAGATCTGCTCTTGGACAAAGGACATTTCATGGGGGCAAGGCAGAAGAGCATGATCACGGGCATGTTTGTGATGTGGTAGAATTGCACCATTTTGTGTGAAAATCCACAGAGTTTGAAATGTCTCATTCAAGGGAAATAGAACAGAAAAATAAAAAACAGAAGCAACAGTTTCTGTCTTTTTAAAACCTTTATTTATGTTGGCCTTATTTGGTTAAGCACTTCGATGAGCAAAGATCTTGGAGTATCCTTTTTTTATACAACACCAATCAAAAGTCAACAGAGGATGAGCAAAGAGTGTGGCGCAATAAAGGCATGTCGGAAACAGTCTTACAAAGAGGTTTTCATTCAGTCATGGAGGCAGACTCTTTCAGCCTGCCTTGGTTCTGATGTGTTGGACTACAACTGCCATATTTTCCAAGAATGGAGAAGATCATAATGTTTGTTGCTGTTTAGAGCTGGAATGTCCAAAATTGCATCTTTAAGACTTGCAGACTTCAAATCCCAGAATCCTCCAGCCAGCTGGGCTATGGTTTGCTGGCTGGGGAATTCTGGGATTTGAAGTCTGCAAGTCTTAAAGGTGCCAGGCTTGGACATGCTGGTTTAGAATCAAGCTACACCTTCTGCGAAGTATCCCAAAGGTGCTTTTTCCAAAGTTTCTCATCCCAAAAGCTTCCTCAGTTGTAGCGGAACTGAACTGAAGAAGCTTGTTGGATGAGAAGCGACATGTTTTCAAGGTAGGAAAAAAAAAAACCAAGAAAGTCCATTTACCTATTTAAGAAAGCACCTTTGGGACAACCATGATCTGGATGACTAAGAATCTCCATAAACCTTCTGCTACGTGGCTATTTAATAAAAGTATTGGTTATGTGCTATCAAATCAGTGTGGATTCTTAGGAACCCTACAGATGGATCTCTAGAAGGATCTGTCTTCAACCTGATCCTTCAGATCTTCCAATCACTATTGTAATCATCTACTTTGCAACTGGTTATCCTCTGTTTCCTATTTCCTTCCATCTTTCCCAGCATTATGAACTTCTCAAGAGAGCCAGGGCCTTTGCATGATGGGTCCAAAGTAAATCATTGGAGCCTGGTCATTTGTGCCTTGAGTGAGAACTCTAGATTGATATGTCCTATGACACACTGGTTTATTTCCATAGGATTGTCAAGAGTCTTCTCCAACACTCAATTTCAGAAGTGTAAAAGTAGAAAAAAAATAGCAGGATTTAATCTGGAGTCTTCTCAGTACCAGGTGATTTGTGCAAATTGTGTTGGACATCAGATTTGAATTGTGCATTTGGGAAAACTGAAACGATTTGGAAAACACAGCAATTTTTGATACCCAAAGTGAAACATCCAAATGGGTTTCTTTGGTAAATGGGAAAAAAAGCTGTTTCAGTGGCTACACAGAAATATGCATTCATGTGCAGAAGCATCAGTGCACTGATGATGTTACCCAGTTTGGTAATGAAATGTGTGCAAGAAAACAAGCAAGCTTGGAGAGCATCAAGGTTCCCACAGAAACATCCCAAACTGAATTAATCCAGAGTCAATATCAAGTTCCCTTTGAATCAAATCCAACTGAATATATGCTCAACCCTACATAGTATCCAAGGTTTATGAAGCAATCCTGTTCCTTACAGCAGGGGGGAAAAAATCCCATTCCTTTATAGTATACATTTTTGTATGGTACATTCTGTCCTGCACAAATATAAACACAGACACATTCTCTTGCTGCAAAACTGAAGTTTGCCAAATTTTAATCTAGCTCCTCATTTGCAAATTTCACCCTATGCCTTTTGTAAATGCTGTGGATATGGGAACCACCCAAGTTCCCGTGTTCTTTGTTTGAAGCGGGTTGGGATAAAATCCCAGACACCTGGGTCACCCTTCAAGTGAATGTGCTTTCCTCCTCCATCACAACAAACTAAGTAAGGGCAGCTAACAAAAGAGTGAGGGAGAAGAGCCCCAAATTTGTGTTGAGGCCGAGAGCTCCACTATTGTGTTGCTCTTTTACCGTTGTGTTGTGTTCTGGACTTTTAGGATCACTGAAGAATGAGGTGCTAGCATTCCTCATAGCTTCTTCTTCTTCTGCTCCAAATGAAGTCATCAGGTTCACTTTAGATGGGTTTTCACACCCTGTCTGGTTGCACGCAGTCTTGGTTTTGGGACGGGAGGTACTAGGTGCCACAACAAGGCCCATTCCAGGATTGTGGATGGAGTTGGACTCGGTGTTTGCTGCTGCAGAAGCATTTGTTCCATACTTGCCTTCTACAATGAAAGAGCTGTTATTTATAGATGTGATGGGAAGCCTGGGAAGAACATTGCTGGCCAGGCTATCTGAAGTTGCATTACGGCTGGGGGTTGATACGGGAATACTATTATCAACGATGAAGTTGTCACCTACAGATGTTCCATAGCCATGATCCATGTTGGTGCTTTCTGAGGTATTAGTGGCAGGAGAACGTGGAGCTCCATGTTCTTCTATGGCTAAAACAGAAGCATTATGTATGTTTTCAGTGGATGAGGAATAGAATTCTGATTCTTGATTGCTTCCTTCTCTAAGAAAGTTGCCAGCATTGGGAGCATCTTCAGCAGAGCTGGAGGTGTTTACTGGGGTCCTGCTTCCATGAAAAGAAGATGCAGGGTGGCTGGAAGAAGAACCTTCATGGTCCTTCTCGTTGGTGATTATGAAGTGTCCCCCAGAGCTGAGGCACTTCTCCTTTGTCTCACATTTGTCACGCGCTACATCCTTATCACTGCTAGAAGCTATCAAAACTTCTTTGGAGGTACTTGTCTTGATGGAGGAGGGAGTCGTAGGAGCAGCGGTCTTGTTTCTCTTGGGAACAATGAATGGTATCAGTAAAGCAACACCACCAGGGTAACCAGAAGTCAAATTGCTTGTCTCCAGGTTTGTTGTAGCTAAGGAGCTGCCTGAAGAACCATGTCCAGTATGTGAATCACCAGGAGAAAAATGTCCAGTATGTGAATCACCAGTAGTTTCTCTGCTTTCAGAAGAATTTCCAGAAAGAGTCTCCTCATAGGGTTTTCCACCTACGAAGGTGTGGTCATGATGGGACGAAGGTTGGACATTGCTCTCATTGACCAAATTCTCACTCACTTTCTTTTCATCAACCACGTAGACAGTCTCCTTATCAGTGTGGTTTCTAGGAGATGGGCTCTCACCATGAGGTGAGTCCACCACCACCATGAGATCTTCCATCTCATCTGAATAGAAGCAATCAGATTTGGGTATAGGCTCAGATGGCTTGGAGTCGAATGTGACACATCCTACATCCTCAGTGTTTTCGGGGCTGTCAGCAGGGTCTCGGGATTCCGTGATCACACCATCGACAATGCGGTTGTTGCAGAGATTCCCTTGGCAACAGATGATGTCAGCATCTTCCAGCTCCTGCACCAATTCTAAGAGAGAGCTCTGGCACATGGCAAGGGAAGCACAGCCTTTGAAAGTCACCAAGCTCACTTCTTCCCCAGCTGAAAGGAAAAGGAGAGTGTCAAGCCCAAAATTGATATATGTGTAGTCATTTTATTTAGCCTTATTATACATTCCTTTTCTTTCTTTCTCTTTGCTAGTTATGGAGGGAAAGGTTTCGGGCTTGCCACATTCCTAAGGGGGGAGGAGTGGAAATAGATAGAGTTGTTTAGGCTAGGTGGTTCTTCTTCCTTTGGGAACAAAAGCTGACCATGCTGTGACCTGGAGGTGGAGATTGATGACACCAGGAAACGTTGATTTATTTCTATTGGGGAATGTGACTTTTGGGGGCTGTCTCTAATTTGCAATATTATGTGGTGTAATTCTGGATTGTGTCAGATCTGGAATTACAACAGACTTTGCCAATTTGATGTTTTAGAAGATGGACTTTGCTCTTTTCTTTTTAAATGGATTTCATCACTTGGAAACCTGACAGAGAGAAGGAGAGTAGCCAACAATATCAATCCAAGAGTTGATTAGACCTGGAAGAGACTGAGTGAGCCTCCTCCCCCAAGAGTTAAGATATGTCTCCATTCTGGAGTCATGGACTGTCTAAGTTTCTAGCCCAGGGATCTTCAAACTTGGTAACATTAAGATTTGTGGATTTCAACTCCCAGAATTCCCCAACCAGCATGAGGAATTCTGGGAGTTGAAGTCCACAAGTCTCAAAGTTGCCAGGTTTGTAGACTGTCACTGGTTGTCTAAGTTCTAGTCCAGGGTCTCAAAATTTGGCAGTATTATGACTTGTGGACTTGTGCACTTAAACTCCCAGAATTCCGCCGCCAGCATGAAGTCCACAATTCTTAAAGTTACAAAGTTTGGAGAGCCCTGGTCTAGTCTATTTTATGACCATCTAAACATGCAACCTTTGTGGTTCTCTATTCTACTGTCGTCCTTTTAGCAAGATGAAAAGGGAAGTGCAAAAATTGTGGTTAGACTTGTCTCTTATACCCCAGTGATTCTGTGGGTAAATTGTCTGAGTGTAACTGCAATATACAGAATAGATCCTTTGTACTAACTGCTAGTATTGAAGCAGTGGCAATTCCTCCCAGCCCATGCTGCCTTCTGAAGCCAGTGCTGAACAAACTACCCAGTCCCCAGGCTGAATCAGTAGCTTCGATTTCAGGTTTTGATACTTCTCTTTTACACAACATGCTGGACTCAGTTCAGCTGGGCTTTTGACCAAGATAATGGAACAGAAACTGCTTTCATCACTTTGATTGATGACCTCTTCTGGGAACTGGGTGTGGGTGGAAAGTGTGTGGTTTTTCTCATTCTCCTGAGCCTCTTGGTAATTTTTGGTGACATCAATCATTATATCCTTAGAATTAAGCTGGAGTGTACTTTATTGCAGTAGTTTGAGTTCACCTTATCTTCTTATTACTGCCTGACTCCTCAGTTGTTGATTTGTGAGATCACACCGGGTACTATCCCACCCACCCTTTCTCCATGCAGTTCAACATCTGGGGATGGTCATCCAGAGCTTTGGGGTGAGGCACATGGGAATGCTGAGGCCACCTAGCTTTCCTGCTCCTTATCACCCAGCAATTGGTGTCTCTTGAATATATTGGATAACACTGGATGAAGGGACCCAAATTGAGATAAAATCCAGGCCACTGACACATCCACTGTTGGTAAATAGGACTCATTCTGGACTCAAGAATTGACTATGGGATGGGATTCCAGAATGAGCAGGTCCATGAACTAGGACTGTACAATAGTCTCAACAACATTGGAAGCTTTTAAAAAGAGATTGGATAACCATTTGTCCGAAATGGGTTATAAGGTTTCCTGCCTGAGCAGGGGGTTAGACTAGAAGTCTTTCAAGGTCCCTTCCAGATTCTATTCTATTCAATTCAATTCTATTCAATTCTATTCTATTCAATTCTATTCAATTCTATTCAATTCTATTCAATTCTATTCAATTCTATTCAATTCTATTCTACTCTATTCTATTCTACTCTACTCTACTCTACACTCAACTTTACTCTACTCTACTTTATTTTACTTTACTCTTCTCTTCCATGATCCTCTGTTATATTAACAACCAAGACTTACCTGTCATTGGATTTGCAGGTGATGGTGTAGCAAGGAGATAGAGAGAGAAAACTATGCTGGGGAATTTGTGAATTGTACCACATTTGCAGGTGGTTCTAGACTTACAATGACAATTGAGACCAGAAATTTTGTTGCTAAGCAAGGCAGTTTTTAAACAAATCATCCAATTTTTTACAACTTTTTTTGCCACACCTTGAAGCAAACCACTGCAGTTGTAAAGTGAATCATCCAGTAATTAAATGAATCCAGCTTTACCCGGTGACTTTGCTTGTTGGGAGTTGGCTGGGAAAATTCCAGATGGTGATCATGCCGCAATGGTTGTAAATACTTGCCAGTGGCCAAGTGCTCAAGTTTTGATCATGTGACCATAGTTTATCTGTACTTTAGCTCTCAGCAGAGTTTCATGCATTTCACGAAGAGCTGTGATGGCGCAGTGGTTAGAATGCAGTAATGCAGGCTAATTCTGCTGACTGCCCGCATTTCAATCCTGACCAGTTCAAGGTTGACTCAGCCTTCTGAGGTCGGTAAAACGAGGACTCAGATTGTTGGAGGCAATACGCTGACTCTGTAAACCGCTTAGAGAGGGCTGTAAAGCATTGTGAAGTGGTATATAAGTCTAAATGCTATAACTATTTTGATCCCTAAGGAGATGCCTTCCAATGTGTAGACTCCACCGACTTTTCAACTGCTGGAAAGTAGCATCTGACAAATAGGAATTAATGTCCTCGAGACTTAATGGAACTAAACTTCAGGATTGGCACACCACATTAGCCAAGTCTCCAACAGGGTAGGGCAATTTGTGGTTGCATTGGGGAATCCTGGCTATTAACGGGGCATGTTGAATCAGGCATTCTTGGTTTAGGCCTGGACAAAACATGTTATGTGAGCCAGGATATTATATTATCCCACATTTAGCAAATTATATAAGCCTTATATAACCTTAAGGCTTATGGCAACATGGCAACTTTAAGACTTGTGGACTTCAACTCCCAGAATTCCCTGGCCAGGCATGCTGGCTGGGGAATTCTGGGAGTTGAAGTCCACAAGTCTTAAAGTTGCCAAATTTGGAGACCCTGATATAAGCCAAAGTGGAACATTTCTAAAGATCAAACACTCACCTTTACGGCTGTTGCCAATTCCTTCCAGGCACATGTTACGAACGCCGGTGCACTTCACTTTGGAGATGGTCTTGTTGGAACATCTACCACTGGAGCCCTGTCCATCCACACAGCTGTAGCATTCCAATCCGTTTGGAGCCTGGCTTTCCAGGTGCAAGTCTGAAGGAAGTGTAGATACGAAGCAGGAAACATCTATGACCGTTTGTGTGTCATGATCAGGACATTGAGTTTCAGGCTGTTCATAGGAAAAGTCAAACCAGGAGGGTACCGCTTCACACAAATAAGAGATTTCAGAGAGTCTCTCTCTCCACAATGACCTACATAAGCTGCCCAGAATTCTCTTTTGTGCATAGATCAAATGCAATCCATGCTATGTTTTAAAACTTGGTTTGTTTGGAAACCCACCTTTGCAAATTTTCCACCTTTGCAAATTTCCTTCTTGCTGAGAAGCATTTGGTGGTTGGCAAGGGGAAATGAGGAAGCGAAGAGAAGGCCGATAAGGCACCAGGCTAGAAAACAGGAGATTGTGAATTCTAGTCCAGACTTAGGCATGAAAGCCGGCGGGGGGGGGGGGGGGACGACATTGGGCCATGAGATGGTGAGTTCCAATCTCATTTTAGGCATAAAACCCAGCTGGGTGACTTTAGACCAGTTCCTCTTTCTTGGCCCAACCCACCTCACAGGGTTGTTGTTGTTGGGGAGGGAGGGAGGGAGGAAATAGGATGCAGAAGGTGTTGGATATGTTCACCGCCTTGAGTTATTTGTAAAAACAGTAAAGGTGAGATATAAGTAAGTAAATAAATGAAAATGAGCTGCCGTCTCTGTCTATCCCTATCGTAGCTAGATGGATGAGCAAACTTCTTTTCCCTGAAATATTTTTTGTGGTCAGCTGCTAATGTGTGACTGTGCTGTACAATTCAACATGGGCTACTTTCCTGGCAGACATGTCTCTGAATATCTCCCTGAAATGTTAAAAAACTTTTCCAGTGGTTTAGAAGCTCTGCTATGTTGAGGGCATTGAGAAAGCTGCTAAACCTCTGAAACAATGACCCCAGTGAGTCACAGGTGTCTAGTAAACCAATAAATGCATCCTGAAGTGACCCTTGGATTTTGAAATGATGCACTCCTATACAGAGGGATGGGCTGTTGCCAGTTCAGACCGGTTCTGGTGAACCATACGAATGCCGATCAGCTGGCCCTCCCTATCCTGTCTTACATTTCCTTCTTTTCTCACTCAGCTGATTCATGCGGCAAAGTGGTTTACCGCTCAGCTCTTCTACTTAGCGTGGAGAGCTAGAAGGTGAGCTGGAGTGGTTCAAATTGGTGTTTATTGAATGCTGTGCACACTCATAGAACCGGTTGTTAAACTGGTTGCAGCCCACCTCTGCCTATGTACCACATGTAATTGAGGGGGAAGATTACCTGGAGTGAAGGTATTGCAAAGCGGAGTATTGCAGCAGCTGGCGTGGATGGTCCGGCTTCCTGAGTAAAAGCTCAAAGTATCCTCACACCGGGGGAGATTGGTGCAGCCTTTCAGCTTGAGGTTGGAATACGGACCTATTAAGAAGGAGGTTTGATAGAGTGGGTCCATTACATCCACAGCACTGAGTGTTATCCCTACCTCATCATTTTTTTACTCAGAGAGAGAGGACAATGGTTAAGTAAGGCATATCTCAACACTTGGGGGTACCCAAGTTATGGCCTTTCAGTCTAGCTTCATGAACCAGATCTCACAGCTTGGTCCCTTTTATTTAATGTCCCCATTCTCTGCTTATGTAGTATACTAAGAAATAGTTCTGGAGGACTTAGCAAAAGTTGCACATTCCTTGTCAATCCAAATAAAGGTATCATCCAGGGATGGAGGTTGGGTGTTGCGGTGGTAAAAGTTACTACCCACTGCAGTGGAATGTAGTCTGGTTTTCCAGAAGGAAGAAGTTGCATTCCAAAGGGCAAAAAGATAGCAAAGCATACAAAGTTTGGTTGGGAGAAAGAGAGTATAAGAAGTTATATCTATAATGATGCAAATAGCTGCTTACTTTGGCAAGATTCTGTCTTCAGGTGAAGAACATTAAAGGGAACTGCTCAGAAGTAATTCCACATCTCTTTCGTGGTTCTTGGGGTCTCAAACCCAATGCAATATACATATAAGCTATATTCACAACCAAATCTATGACATGGGCTTTGGCTACAACAGTGTTAAGAAATATTTTTGTGAGCTGACAGCATAATTTTGTTTTGATTTTCCTTAGGTGTGCTTCTCTGAATCTGGTTGGCATATGCCCCCTTCTCATCATCTGTGTTCCTCTAGGGCATTTCACAAGTCAGTTACAAACTTAGAAGCTGCATTTGTGTATCATGCCATGCCTGGCTAGTTTGAACCTTAGCTGACTTTTGGGGATCTTAGCATGTTGTCTGAATTCAGATTTTTGGTTAGGTATGATTCAGTATAATGTGCACGCACACTCCTCCAGTAAAACAGATTATTCAAATAATCAAATTAAGAACAGTGGTACAACTCTTCCATTCATCTTAATCCAGCCATTCGCCCCCATCTCCAATCTACCTACCTCTTTCTTTCTCTTTCCCAGATTTTTCGTCAGCTACTTACCCAACTTCCCAGTGATGTCAAGATCTATACATTGCTCCTGATGCCCAACACAGCTGATCTGAGTGCGAGAAGCTTCAGGACACCAGGCTCCCTGGGAGGCACAGGTATGGCAGCGCATGTGATTGGTTGGGGCAGGATGAGACACTGGGGAAGAGGCACACAAAAGGGTAGAAATTAACTGCCAATCACTGTTCCAGCTGTTGTACAGTTGGGGTTAAGTTAAAGATAGGTCTTTGTGGGTTCCTGGTTAACATATGTTCAAAAATAGCTTGCCAATATATTTTCTGGGATCTTTTTCAATTTTCCAGTCAAGTCCTGATATTTCTAGGTTAGGGTGTCAAACTCAAGGCATCACGTTGTCGCCATCTGATGTAGCATGACTTTTTCCTCTTTGCCAAACTGGGGGTGGGTGTGGCCAGAATGTGATGCATCCAGCCCACAGGCTATGAGTTTGACACCCCTGTTCTGGGTGGTTTCCTTTTCAAGTGCAAATCAAACCCAACCCTGCTCAGTTTCTGTAGTAAAATGTGTGAATGGCCTTGGGGAGACAAGGGGAAGAGATGCAGCCTAGGAAATAATGAGATAAGAGAGGGAGGAGCCCCAGTGGCTTAATGGTCAGAGGAAGAAATAAGGAAGGACCTGTCCTGATAGATCAATCAATGAAAAAGTCTGAAATACTTTCAGAAGTCAAGAACAAATTCTTCTTCCCAACTCAGCTGCCCCACATCTTGCAACAAGGCTATTTCCATCCCCACTCAATATTTTTTTTTTAAAAAAAAAAGGAAAAGGAAAAGGAAGGCTAATTATCTGGTTCTTGCCAATTTCATCTTTTTGCTTTTTTCCTCTAGAAACTACTAAGGGGAACTGCAAAGCTATGAAGTCATCATTCCCCTTATAAGACCTGAAGCTCAGAAGTTTGGAAAGACAAAGGGGAAGAGCTCCTTCTAATGGAGAAATGGAGCCCCAGCCTCTTAAAAACAAAAATCCTTGCTTAGCAATGAACTAAAGTGCAATCGAGTCAGAACGTTGTCCAGCTGCCTCCTGAAAAAAAGCACTTTTGGGACAACCAAGACTTGGATGACTGAGAATTTCTACAAATTGAGTCAGAAAGTTCTGTTCTTCAGTTGTGGAGAAACAGACCTGGAAGACCAGTATGTGAAGCTGCTTTCAAGCTGGCAGAGAATCTCCGTGGAATGGCAGCCCAACTCAACTCAAACTAATGTCTCATTTTTATACTTTCTACCCCCAATGTCACAATGGGGGAATAGAATTAAGTTTTTAGGTAAGAAGAGCATAGAGTCCAGTGTGGCTTAGGTGAGTTGAACACATTGAGATAATACTAAAAATACCAACAATCTATCAAAGGTCCTTGGGAAGGACTCAATATGATAAAAATGACAAATCCAGTCCAAATATCTGGCCGATATTCTTCTTAATTAATAAGAATAAATACTGCCCAAAAGGAAGGATGGACAAATGGCTACAAAAGCCCTTATCCCATATATCAACCTTTCATAGGGATCTTTTTGAGGGGGGGGGACACAAATAAGTGCCTTGCAACATCACTTGGCAAATTAGCTGACTTATATACTTCAGGTGCAAGTGAAAAAGTGGGAGATTTGTATTGTAACATCACCACACAACTTGTTGTTTTTTCCTCACTGTGGTTTATATTAGACCCCTGTGCAGCCTTTCCCAACTTCATGCTCTTTGTACTGAATTCCAATCCCCAGAATTCCTACTCAGCTGAATGAAAATTTGAGGAATTGTACTTTTGTTCAAAATACCAGTTTGATTTAGTGATTAAGGCCCCAGGATAGAAATCAAGAGACTGGGAGTTCTAGTCCTGCCTTAGAAAGCTGGCTGGGTAACTTTGAGCCAATCACCAGGAAGCGGTGAATTCTAGTCCCACTTTAGGCATAAAAGCCTGCTGGATGACTTTGGGCCAATCACCAGGAGATGATGAGTTCTAGTCCTATTTTAGGCATAAAAGTTGGCTGGGTAATTTTGAGCCAATCACCAGGGGGCAGTGAGTTCTAGTTTCACCTTATGAAAGCCGACTGAGTGACTTTAGGCCAATTCCTCTCTCTTATCTCAACCGACCTCAAGGGTTGTTGTTTTGGGAAAATAGGAGAAGGAAAGAATATTAGATATATTCACTGTCAAGTTATTTATAAAAATAATAAAGGTGGGATATAAATAAAAATGAGTGAATAAATAAGTGAGAATCATTTCTGAAGTCACTTTAGCTTCACCTGGGAATGTTGCATCTTTCAGAAGGGACACATTTTCTACAACCTCCTCTGCCTTTCTTCTTTTGGGGGGAAGACCCCCTCCCTGGCCCAGTTTGAAGGGGCTACCCTTCAGGACTCACCGAAGTAGGTCTCATTGTTACAGCCATCCTCCGCACAATAGTTTGCTTGGTACGAGAGAGTCACAAGATGCGAAGTCATGGAAAAAGATTCAAATGGATAGAGCTGTCGAGCGCAGCCTTTCCTCACGATCTGGAATTCCAGGAAAGCTGAGGAAAAAAAAGGAAGAGATGGAAAGATTTTTTTTTGTTAGGTTGGAGAATCCACGACCTGGTCAGGATAGATATACTGTTTTTTTTTTCCAATACTTCTTTCTGCCTCCCTACAACATGAATGGAATATGTTGGTTTTCCTTGTTTTATTTCGACAAATAAAACTCTTGAATTCTCTTCCTGTGTTTGGTTTTGGAAAACTGAATATCCTTTCCTGTAATGCAGAGGTCTCCAAATCTGAAGACTTGTGGATTTCGACTCCCAGAATTTCCCAGCCAGTTGGGAGTTGAAGTCCACAAGTCTTCAGGTTGACAGGTTTGGAGATCAATACTGTAACAGAATGTGAGAAAGACCTTGGGAGACAGACAGAGAAATGTTACCAAGGGAATGGTCAGATAAGAGACAGCATAGTCCACAACTGGACAATGGGTGGGGCAAGAAGCTTAGAAAAGACCCTCCCCAATTCTAGGGTAAGAGAACATGGTGGCTCAGTGGCTTAGACACTGAGCTTGTTGATCAAAAAGATCGGCAGTTTGGTGGTTCAAATCCCTAGCGCTACATAACGGAGTGAGCTCCTGTTACTTTTCCCAGCTTTTGCCAACCTAGCGATTCGAAAGCATGTAAAAATGCAAGTAGAAAAATAGGGACCACTTTGGTGGGAAGGTAACGGTGTTCCATGCACCTTTGTCGTTCAGTCATGCTGGCCACATGACCATGAAGACATCTTCGGAGAGCGCTGGCTCTTTGGCTTTGTAATGGAGTTGAGCACCACCCTCTGAAGCCAGAAATGACTAGGACGTATGTGTGAGAGGAGCCCTTTACCTTTTAATTCTAGGGTTGTAAAGGAAGCTGTGGGTGGAGGATTGTACTTTCAGACTTGACAGATTCTGCCAAGATAACTTTACAATAAAATAGAACTAGTTCATCAGGTTGCGATTTCTATCTGGGATGCCAACATCAATCTTGCCAGTCTGAAGATATAATTTACTCCCTGAACTGCTCAAGAAACTAGGGAGGGTTTCTTCTGAACCACTGCCTCACCCTCTATACAGCTGCAAGTTATGTTGTCTTTTATCTAACTGTTCTCTACCCTTTTCATTGCTCAGTGTCCCAAGGTCTTTCCCACATACCATTATACTTCCCTTATTTCTTGCTTCCTCTGTCTGCACTCCAGGAAATTCAAAGAGCAGGGATGACTGTACTATCATGAGTGTTCAGGGATTTTTCAAATCATAAATTAAAACATATGAAGAACAGTTGCGGGAATTGGGTGTGTCTAGTTTAGTGAAAAGAAGGACTAGGGGTGTCCAATATCCAGGACTGGGCTTCTGGGGGTTTGCAGGGATTCAGAAAGGCCCCTAGCTAAGATTCTGAGCAGTTCAAAGAACCCCCCAAACCAGAGGGGGTATTCAGCAGGTTCTGATCAGTTTTGGAGAACCGGTAGCGGAAATTTTGGGTAATTAGGAGAACTGGCAAATCCCACCTCTGACTGGATATTTTACAGTATCTTCCCCTATCACACCCACCAAGCCACGCCCACAGAACCAGTAGTAAAATTTTTTGAATCCCACTATTGCCCCAAATCTCACCCCTGGCTGGCCCCACACATCTTGCTTGAGCAGTGGAGGGGTTGACCTCCACTAGAAGACCTCCAAGGTTCCTTCCAACTCTGTTACTCTGCATTCTACACCAGTAATTGCAGCATTTGCAAACAATGGAACCCACAAAAGTGACTTTTCCAACACAGCTGCCCATTGTTTTGCTATGTTCAAACCACCCATGTTCCAACTTCTTTGCAGAAGACAAAAAAAGTGTTGTACAAACAGGGGCATCTGCTGGTCAGGTCAAGAAGGCAACTGCAACAGGACAATCAAAACTCTACGACCTAGTTTCAAAAGTGGGCAGAACTTTGATTGTACCATTGTGGCCACCTTGATTTTTTTTGGACTACACAATACAGACAATGCTTATGACGAATGACACTCACAGACATGTGCCTTTAGGACTGAAGTTGTACAGCTGGCTGAGGAATCTTTGCAGGTCATGTTCTGTCCAACACAATTGTATTCTCCATGGCATGTATTACACTGCAGGCAAAACACTGGGAAGAAAACAAGAAAAATTACTTTAAGACTGTAGTACTCTTTATTCCCTTGAGACCTGTGGACTTCAACTCCCAGAATTCCCCATCCAACTGGGAATTAAAAGTCCATGTGTCTTGAAGTTGCCAAGGTTGGGCACCCCTGCTTTAAGATTTTTATAGTCCACTCAACTCAGGGAATATCCAAATCCTTAACTGAACACAAGCACAGAGGTAACTGAAGGGAAGAAATGGTTAGAAGCCTCTGTTATGCATTTATTTAATGCTACAAAGAAAGAAACAACATGGACTGGATAAGAAAGAAGACAATAAATTCAGAGTATATTAAAAATGTTCCATATATTTTTAAATCTGTGCCCTGTGAACTTGGAAGTCGCTCAACAGTGAGATAGGTGGCACATAAATTTAATAAATAATATACAAAATAAGTACAATGCCTGTGCCTAAAGGGGACGTGTTTTGCATGCACTATAAACCATGCAACCAAAGGATTTTTGGGAAACCCAATTGCTATGAAACGAACTTTTAACACTCAGTTTCAGGAACCAGAAATGTGAAACTAGGTTCATCTTTATTTTTGCCTTTTTGATCTCTTCCCATATTAATCACCGTAACTAATCATCCTGCCTTTGCAATTATGTGACAGAGAACACTGAAGACTGGAAACTTCCTGTTGAGAGAAGTGCTTTTAATTTTAAACCCAGAATTTTAAGAGTCTCGGGGGGTGGGGGATGGTATGTGGAACCAAGAAGAAAGTCTAGTTTTGTGTCTAATTATACTGTTTTCTTGTCAATTCCATGAGCTTGGAAGAAACTTAGTGATGTTTAAGATAGCCTTTTGAGGGGTGGTTATGTTGTGCTATTATCTACTTTAGGCAAGTAGAAACACGTCTCCTCAGCTTCACTATTAGGCTAGTTTATTATTGCCAGTAAACCTAGATAGTTTACTATCTATCAGATAGTTCAGGAAATATATGGAACTGGATTGCATCTTGCAATAAACTGTTTATTGAGTTGTTTATTGAATAACTCATCGGGTAAGTAACTTGCTAAGCCAGCAACCAACTTCTGCAATCCTGGACTTACATAATGCATTAATCCAAACTATTAAAGCCAGTTATTGCAATACATGAGTCTAATCTTTTTGCTGAATGCAGAGAGAGGGTGACAAGAAAACACCACAAAACCTCAGAGAACTTGCTAACTCGCAAGCAAATAAAACGTAGGAAGACTCAGCCCGATGGGCAACTCAGCACAAGGTAGTCCTCGACTTATGACTGCAATTGAGCCCAACATTTCCACTGCTAAGCAAGACAGTTGTTGTTAAGTGAGTTGTGCCCCATTTTACGACCGTTCTTGCCACAGTTGTTTAGTGAAGTCATTGAAGTTCTTACGTTAGTAGCGCGATTGTTAAGTGAATCTAATTTCCCCATTGACTTTGCTTGTCAGGAGATCATCAAAGGGAAATTACACGACTCCAGAACATAGCAACTGTCATAAATATGAGTCAGTTGCCAAGCATCCCGTTTTGATCACATGATCTTGGTGATGCAGCAAGAGTTATAAGAATAAAAATAACGGTGGTTAAGTCACTTTTTTTTTCCCCAGTCCCATTATTGACTTTGAGTTCGTCTTGATTTGTTGCTTCCTATATTTGTTAGTTCCTGAGGCTGACCTGGATGTAACGATTCCCACATGGATGTAGTTTTCCTACCCGGCTGCCAGTGTTGACCACTAACACTCAAATACAAGAAAACAGAGGTGGCATTCAGCAGATTCTCATCAGTTTTGGAGAACTGGAAATGTTGAATATTTTGGAGAACCAGCAAATATCACCTCTGGCTGATCCCGCCCCCATGTATTCTCCACCTCCCAAGTCCCAGCTGATTGGCTGGATCTTCTTTGGTTGCCCTGCACAGGAGAACAGAGCTGGAAAGCAGGTTAGTGGGGTGGGGAGGGAATGGGGATTTTGCAGTAGCCTTCCCCTGCCACGCCCACCAAGCCACGCCCACAAAACCGGTAGTAAAAAAATTTGAATCTCACCACTGAAGAAAACACCTTCATAAATATTTATGTTAATCTATGTTAATTTGCACATTTCCATTATCAGTAAGGCATGTGTTCTCACAAATCTGTCCCACCAGAGGTGGGCTTCAACAATATTAGCAAGGGGTTCTCTGGCTGGTTGCTGGGTGGGCGTGGCCATGGTGGGCGTGGCCTAGTCAGCCTCCTGCACCACAGCACAGGGATGTGTGTTTTTGCCCTCCCCAGAAATGGCCTCCCTGGGCTCCGGAGGCTCTCTGGAAGCCGGAAACAGGCCCATTTCTGGCCTTTCCAAACTTCCGGGAGGCCCGTTTTTCGCCCTCCCTGAGCCTCTGTGCGGGCCTTGCACTTACCTTCATCCAAAATGGGCTGTGTGGGGATTCCTGGAATGGGCAGGATGGGGGGGGGAGGGGGGGGATTTGGGGGTTCTCTGAACTGCACAGAATCCTAGCAGACCCCCAGCATCCCAGCCCTGTGTCCCACTGAATTCAATGGGGAATTGTCACAAGTTAGTGAACGGAGGTTAAAATCTGATATACAATTATGCACAAATAATCCCCGTTGGACATCGATGGCTGAACCGCCAGCAATATGTTCTATTACTTTGAATAGCATCAGAACGTTCTCTCTTTATTCCAGCTGCATTGAGCATTCTGAAATTCAACCAACTCCAGAAGCTGTTTAACTTTTTTAAATAAATCAGTTGCTAGCTTTTGAAAAAATGAAATATTTTACATATCAAGTTACTTATACAGACACCCTACCTGAACTAAAATACATTAAAACTGTTTATAAAGGAATATAACTGTCTCTTCTCTCAATCATTTTGTAGATGACTTGTTTATTTTGCAACATAGTTGGGAAGAAGCAGCTAAATTTATTTTTCACATGTTAAAAAAATGAAGATAGGTTTTCTTTATCTGCAGGCTGGACAAGGTGTCTGTCCACTGATTGGCAGGACAAACTTTAATATTCATGTTAATATTTTATAATATGTTTTCTTTCAAACCTGACAAACTTGTTGCAGATCTTCTTGCCTTATTATTACAGTTTGTATGTGCTCAATAATTGCCCTGTTATTGCAACTGGATACAAACAATGCATTGAGGTTTATCATACTTCTTCCAAGTGTCCACAGAACTTGGGTTGGCCAGCATCAATGGGTAGTTGAACAGTCCTAAGTGTTACAAATAATTATTAAGTTGCAATGATCCATTAAACTTGTTGATTTTTCTTTGCACAATAAACTCTTATCAGGTTTTATTTTCACTAGATGTCTATGGAGATTCTCAATCATCCAGATCATGGTTCAGTCTATAACACAGTTCTTTCAACAGATCCAAGAAGGCTCCACATCCATTTGCACCATTCAGATGACCCTAACGACATAGATAAACCTCCAGGTGGCCTTAACAACTCACTAAAAAAATGCAAATGACCAGCTGTCTGCAAGGAGTGTACATCCATTCATTCCCCACCATTCAGTAAGAGCTGAAGAAGTTTCTTGGATGAGAAGTGAAATGTCTTCAAAGAAAAACCAGAAAGTCCAGCTGCCTCTTGAAAAAGCACCTTTGGGATAATCTACACTAGGTATTTCAACTGAAATATTCTCCAACAATGGACTTCAGCCCTCAATATTCCGGAGCCAACTTAGCTATTGCTGTGTATTGAATTCTATATATGGAGGGTGGGGGTGGGGAGGGAAATTACCTATATCAATGTCTATGGAATTTCTCAGTCATCCAGGTCATGGTTTCCCAAAGGTGTATTTTAAAAATGCAATTGGAAGTCATTTTTCCTTGAAGTCGCTTGGCTTCCCCAGTTCCAAGAAGGTTCCACAACCCATTTGCATTCTTCAGGTGACTCTGAAGGCACAGATAAACCTCCAAGTGGCCTCAATGACTCTCAGAAAGAGTGCTAATGACCAGAGGACTGCAAGGAATATCAATCCTTCCATCCTTCACCATTCAGACAGAACTGAAGAAACTTCTTGGATGAGAAGCAAAACATCTTCAAGGAAAAACAAAGCATAGTTGCCTTCTGAAAAAGCGCCTTTGGGACCTACAGTTATAAACAATCTTGCATTGCTGAAGGTAAAGTCCCTTCTGAAGCAAAACCTTTATTTCTAACACTCTGAATGTGTTAGAACAGAGTTTCTCAACCCTGACATCTTTACGATGTATAGATTTCAACTTCCAGAATTCCCAAGGTAGCATGCTGACTGGGAGCATCCTGAGAGTTGAAATCCATGCACCTTAAAGTTGCAAAGACTGAGAAATGCCATCTTAGAAAGCAGAATGGATAGGAAAGTTAGAGATGTTAACAAAATTTCGCATTAATGAAAACGTAAAACAGATTCTAAGGCTCCAACAGCACAGAACAGTTAAACCTAATCTAAAAAAGACCAAAAGAGTTTGAATGAAGAGAAAGTGCTCCAAAACAGAGCTGCATACTGTTTTTCCCCCTGGCACAAATACAAAACAAAAGTAAAGATTCTTCCATAAGAAAAAGAACTGCAAAACTTCCGAGGAAAGTAGAATAATAAGATAAATAGAATAAAAGCAGAGTTGGGATTGAATATAATCAGAAAGGAGTCTATCAAGGCAACCAGTCTTGTTTTACCTTGGCTGAGGAGGGTGAGTAGCAGTACCATTAGCAAGTTCTTATCCATTTTGAGATGCCTCTAACTTCCCCCTTTGTATCCTGCTTCCTGGACGTAGCCAGCTGCCTGTCACTGATTCTCATGAGTGTCTAAATATTCCTGGCTGAGCATTCTCTTTGATATGGACCTGCCCAAAATGGAACACCTGTTTGGGTTTTCATTCGTCTCAGGCTAAGATCCTCCTCTGTTCCAATGAGTGGGAAAGTTTCAACCCCAGCAGGTGAACAGCCATCCCAGAGGATGCTCTGGAAAAGACCCACCCAGTATCAGGGATGAGTCACAGCTGGAATTCGTCAGGAGCTCCTGAAAGCATCTCAAAGGATACAGGGGAAGGTGAGCATACCAGGAATCCAACCCAGCTGGTTGGAATGAGAGGGAAGAGAAAGAGAGGGAGAGAAAACAACCAGGCAGGGAACAAGAGAACAAGAAAGAAGAGAAAGGGATGAGGAGTAAGTCTGGAAAGAATGCTTCACAGAATAGTCTTCGACTTATGAACACTGTGGAGATCAAAAGTTCCATTACGAAGTGAGACTTATTGGGCAAGATCACCTGCTAAAGGAGAGGAAAGGAAAGGAAAATGCATTCCAGCATGGAGTCTCTTCATGGGAGGAAGTGAAAGAGGCCTGTCTCTTGAAGCATTTGTTTGCCATTTTCAATCAATCAGAATAGAGCTGGAAGGTACCATGGAGGTCTTCTAGTCCAGCCCCTGTTCAAGTAGGAGACCTTATACCATTCCAGACAGCTGGCTGTCCAGTCTCTTCTTAAAAGCCTCCAATGATGGAGCACCCACAACTTCTGAAGGCAAATTTTTCCACTGGTTGATTGTCCTCACTGTTGGGAAGTTTCTCCTTAATTACTTCTCTCCTTATTTGGTTCCATCCATTGTTTCTTGTCCTGCCCTCTGGTGCTTTGGAAAATAAGTTGACTCCCCTCTTTTTTGTGGCAGCTTCTCAAATACTGGAATCTTGCTATCATGTCATCCCCTAGTCCTTCTTTTCTCTGGACTGAAATCCACTTTTTCCAAAGTCTCAACATCTGTTTTGTAATGTGACCAAAACTGGCAGCTATATTTCAAGTGTGGCCTTTTATAAAAGCAGTACTTTTATAGTACTGTTATATATTTATAAAAGCAGTATTTTTATAGTATTTTTATATATTTACAGACCCCTCACATCCTGGACATAAACTGTTTCAACTCCTACCCTCAAAACAATGCTATAGAGCACTGCGCACCAGAACTACTAGATACAAGAGCAGGTTTTTTTTCCCAAACCTCATCACTCTACAAAACAAATAATTCCCTAAACACTCTCCAACTATTTACAAAGTCTGCATTACTATTACTATTAATCTTCTCATCACTCCTTATCACCCATCCTCTCCCACTTTTGACTGTATGACTGTAACTTTGTCGCTTGTATCCTTACAATTTATATTGACTGTTTCCTAGTATGATTTGATTGCTTATTGTACTCTATGATTATTATCAAGTATTGTACCTTATCATTCTTGTCTCTTGACAAATTTATCTTTTCTTCTTTGTATACTGAGAACATTTGTACCAAGACAAATTCCTTGTGTGTCCAATCACACTTGGCCAATAAAGAATTCTATTCTATTCTATTCTATTCTATTCTATTCTATTCTATTCTAT
>BLBF01000071.1:6195575-6243061 GCA_015471245.1 Laticauda colubrina
ATTCTATTCTATTCTATTCTATTCTATTCTATTCTATTCTATTCTATTCTATTCTATTCTACGAATACTTTACATGATTTTGATTCTGTATCCAAATGAATATAATCAGTCTGGCAAGATTCTCATAAATAAACTGATTTGGCTTATTCACTGAATTGTTCTGGTTCCTTGTATCAGACTGGTTACTAAGTGAGTTGTGCACCATGTTACAATCTTTTTTTGCCCCAGTTGTTAAGTGAATTACTTGGTCATTAAACAAACCTGGCTTGCCCCCACTGACATGGCTTGTTGCAAACTGACTGGGAAAGTTGCAAACTGTAACCAGTTGACCCCAGGATGCTGCACCTGTCATAAATACATGCCAGCTGCCAACCAACTGTAGTGGTTGAAGTCTTGAGGAACGGCCATTCTTTTCAGTGCTATTTTTGTCAGGGTTCAAAGTAACAGACCCATAGCAAGCAAAACTCTGAGGCAGGTAGATTCCTCAAAGAAATGTTTTATTGGGTATATCATATTGGCACAAATCTGGTGAAAACCAACTCTGAAGACTCCCATGATTTTCAACTAATTAAAAGTTTTCCCCTTTCCCCAAATAATCAGTCACACAGTCCAATTGAAGTGCCGTCTGGTTGCCGGATAACATCACTCCTCCTCTCTCTGACGGGGTGAGAATGTCCTTGGTTCCCAAGAGAAAGTATTTTGTTTTGGCTACAAAACCCCAGCTATCTCTACCCCTCACCTCCCTATCCCTCAGTTCCAATGTGGCAACACTGAAATCACAAAATGGCTACGGTCAGCTCAGCTTCAGGGTTGACAGTTGTAACATCGAACAGTGACTAAACAAATAGCTGTAAATTAAGGACTTAGATGAGTCCAAGCTAACAACCTTATTCACGTCACAGGCAAAGCTTGCTTGGTTTTAATCTGGGATTTGGGTTGACTTAGTATCTTATGTAAACCTGGGGTTGGTTTCTGGTTCAACATGTTGAGCAAACGCCGAAAAAAGGATGCCAATGTTGTATATGTTGCAACGCAATATTCTTTCATCTCAAGGACTTTGGAATAATAGCTAATGTTGGACAGCATCCCAACAATCTGGCTCTTATTATATCACCCTGGTTCTGCAACACAGGCTGTGTTAGCACTGTGATTTTGAAAATTTTAAGAAAAGTGTGTTGAAGCACATGGAGTGTACACAGGGGGACTAAACTCAACTCTGTCTACCCTTTGTAAGCGGTTTAGAGTCAGTTCCACTGGAGCAGCAGAGAGTTTCTGAACCCATGGTGGAATTCAAATTTTTTACTACTGATTCTGCAGATGTGGCTTGGTGGGCATGGCAGGGGAAGGTTACTGCAAAATCCCAATTCTCTTCCCGCCCCACTAGCCTGCTTTCCAGCTCCATCCTCCTGTGCAGGGCAACCAAAGAAGACCCAGCCAATGATCAGCTGGCACTCTGGAGGCAGAGAATAGACTGGGCCAGTCAGAGGTAGTATTTGCCAGTTCTCTGAACTACTCAAAATTTCTGCTACCAGTTCTCCAGAACTGGTTAAAATCGGCTGATTACCACCTCTGCTCTGGACTGAATAAACCCTCAAAACCAAACACAGCTATTTCCATGATGTTATTGTAGCACATGACCAGGTCTGGCAATCCTAGAAAAAAAGTAGCTGCTTTAAGGAGCTGCAGATAAGTGTGATGTGAGCACCCCTGGTGCACCAAAGCACTTTCTGCCTTTATCCTGACAGTGCTGCACACCCTGTGTTGTGTGTTTACTACTAGACTACTTTAAAGGTTTTGTTTGTGCAGAGAGCCGGGGACATCCCTAGGTTAGGAGGCACCAGGAAATCTCTGATTGATGATGATTCAGTTTCCACATCTTTAATTGATGCCTCTGTTCAGGGGATGGACAGATAAAAACATTGTCTTACTAGATAGGGTTCCTCAAGGACAGATGTGTGAGTCAACTGCAGAAATAGAGTTTGGTATCAATTTAAATCAGACCCAGAGTTTAAAGCTAATGTAGCTCGGGTTTGCATATATCGCCATATTTCTCCTTCTGATTGTGATTCCTTTTTAACTGACAGGATAAATGGGTCTTCCCTTTATGTATGTTTACCATATCTGAGTTGCAAAAATCCAGGTAAGCATTAGATGGCAGCAGAGATCCTTTTGTTGGGATCTTGTGTTCATCTGGATGTTTGCAACCTGGATTTAGAAATCTTGATTTAAGGACAGGAAGCATATTAACCCCCATTGTTCCATGAGCCCTAATAAACAGTATGCTAAACCTGGTTAGTTCCCTCCTCCCTGATTAGCTTAGTGTAGATGTGTCCAATCTACAGTCCACGTGTAATCCTGGACAGCTGTTAATGAAGCTCCACAAGATTGTAAACTTTTAACATTATTATGTGATTTTATATACTTTAGCTACATTATATACTGTATATTTTATATGTGGCTCAAGACCATTCCTGACAGGGCAGCCCAGGCAAGCCAAAATATTGGAAATTTTGGACTCAGTTGGGTTGTAAATCAAGGAGTACCTGTAATTCAGGAACCCAATAAAGACAGCCAAGTGGGAACTTAGGCCCCTTCCAGATTCTTGGGAGGTTGAGTGAATAGTCCAAAAACCGGAACCTGCGAGCAAGTAGACAACCGATCATCTTTTCCATTTTGGAGTTGGGTGGACTCTTCCCTGCTCATTAACCCCAGGATGGGAGTTAAGTTACATCTGTCTATTCACTAAAGATAGAGATTTTCTGGTCCCAGGATGAGTTTAGGTTGGGTGTATCTTGTCTTCTTCCTCTTTTTGGAGACAACCCCATCATTGAATCCAGCCCCACCAAAGGAACGTGAACAGCTTCCATAACTCACCTGAGGGCAAACAGGGAACATTCCACAATGGACAGAAGGATTGTAAATATTATAGCTACATTGGAGTTGCTTCCTCAGATAACAGATAATCAAAGCTGGAAGGGACCTTGTAGGTCATCTAGTCCAACCCCCCGCCCAAGCGGGAGACCCTACACCATTTCCTCCATCTTTCTTGCTCCATTTCTTGCTAGATCATGAATTCTCATGGACCCAAAGTCAATGCACCCAGCTCTGCTCCAAAGGGCAGCCTGTTCTTTGGTTTTTTGAGAGCCAATGATGGGCTTCCTTGCCAGATGGTTGCCATGGAGGAGTTGGCCTTTGCCCAAAGTGGATATCAGGATTGATGGAGTCAATCCGGAAGAACAATACTAAGAGCCACCTGGCCTCTTATATTGTCTCTTGTGGCTCCAGGAACGAGACAAGTCAATGCAGGATAAAAACTTAATGGAGAAGGTCTATTAAGAAGTGGCAACCTAATTCACAGTTGGGGAGGTTGCCAGGAAATGGATCAGACATTAATTTATTTTTAATAGCCTCACACCATTAAGTCAAGATGACTTCCTAAATCTGTAACCACCTTCTGCCAAATATATTGTGCTGAGCATAATGACGGGAAGAAATGCAGATGGTCAAGTTGGAAGTCTTCTAATCTAGCCCAACCATCTGCTCTATACAGGAACCTTATACCATCCCAGTCAAATGGTTATTTGGTCTGTTTTTCAAAACCTCCAGTGAGGGAGTACCCACAGGGCAAGCTATTCCATTGATTAATTCTTCTCATTCTCAGAACATTTCTTCTTACTTCTAGGTTGTATTGAAACTCTCTTTAAAAGGCTTCCACCCATAACTTCTTGTCTTGCCCTCTGGGGCTTTGTCAAATAAGTCAATCCCCTTGCATGACACAGCTTAAGAGAACAAAGCCATCAGGACAAGATTCAGAAGTCTGTCTGCATTTAAAAGACAAAGGCTGCTCTTTTGAAGACAGCAAAATCCATATTTTGGACAAAAAGGACTGTTGGTTTGAAAGAGGGGTCAAAGAGGCCATCTTTGTCAAAGAGGGGGAGGGATATGACATTGTCTATCTCCTGTCTACAACACAGTCCTTTCAGCAGTTCCAAGAAGGCTCTACACCCATTTGCATTACTCAGGTGACTCTGAGGACACAGATAAATCTCCAAGTGGCCTCAACGGCTCTCTGAAGGAATGCAAATGACCAGTTGTCTACAAGGAATATAAATCCTTCCATTCCCCTCCATCTGGTCAGAGCTGAAGAAGCTCCTTGGGTGAGAAGCAAAACGTCTTCAAAGAATAGCAAGAAACTCTAGTTGCCTCCTGAAAAAGCACTTTTGGGACATATCAATCCACTTTTTTCTGTGACAGCCCTTCACGTACTGGAAGACAGTTGTCATGTGCCCCTTAATTCTGAAACTATCTTATTAGTACCATTTTCCAGTGGGTGTTATTAGACATCTTGGAGGCTCCTGCCCAGAGATAGCTGCAGTGCAGAGATGATATTCAGCAGGTTCTGACCAGTTCTGGAGAACCGGTAGCAGAAATTTTGAGTAGTTCAGAGAACCGGCAAATCCCACCTCTGACTGGCCTCTCCCCCATCTATTCTCTGCCTCCCGTTGAGTCGGCTGGGTCTTCTTTGGTTGCCCTGCTGGAAAGCAGGTTAGTGGGGTGGGGAGGGAATGCAGATTTTGCAGTAATCTTCCTCTGCCATGCCCACCAAGCCACACTACGCCCACCAAACTACTCCCACAGAACCGGTAGTAATTTTTTTTTAATCCCATCACTGCTGCAGTGATCTGTGATGAAGCATGGCCAATATAGTAACCCTCCAATGACAACCTCCTTTATGTACTGGTGTGCTTGCTGTTGCTCTAGGGCAGATCTGCAGGGTGACATTGACTATGCATGTTTTCATATCGTGAAAGGGCTTCTTAATAACTTGCTGAAAGCAGACTGGCTTAATATGTGTGAATCTAGTCATTCAGGCCTGCAAACCACGGCTTATTGCTCAACATTTGTTACTCCAGCCACCTGGGTTTCTTTAACCCATCATGGTTATTCAAATTGGCTACATGTCTCTGTCTTTTCCTGCCCAACATTGTCCTTATCCTTGCTGAGTGATATGGAATCAAATCAATTTTAGTTCCAAGTAAAAATGCACAGACATGTTGCTTTATTTACAGCCCCTTCACTTTGGGGGGGATTTCCCCTTCTGCCAGATTTCAGCAACCTCACAACTTCCCAGAGGGAAAACAAATGCATCACGAAATTGCGATGCAGGATCCTTTAATCTGACTCCGGTAAGTCTATGCTTCTAGGAAACTCTTTTAACAATTTTTTTTAAAAAACTCTTAAAAAGAGAGAACACTATCTGGGTAAAGGCCTTTAAAGTCCCAGCAAACAATCAACAACACTTAAAAAGAGATATTACATGCAGTAACCCTGAGACTGGAATGCCAGGCTATTATTTTATTAAGAAATTACCTGCAAGAGATGATTAAAAGAACACCATTCGAATTAGATATTTTGGTGTAGGGTTGCTGATTGACTGGTTGCAACTCACACCCCTTTGGGAAATATTTGTGGGAATGTTATGTGGGAAGGGAATGTCCCATCTCATACCTGCAGGCTGGGTAAACCAGGGAAGTGCAAACTATGGTATCATCAGATGAGGCTGAAACTGAGGTTAATCCCTACTTTAACCCCTCTTGAATAGAGCTTTTGATTCCAACTTTCTATTGCTAGAACAGCTGCCTGCAAGGAAGGTTTTTATTTCCTCACTGAAAGTCAGTTCAGGAGCCATGTGCTAATTCTGAGCATGCATGTGCCTTCCAGAGGCTGCCTTTAAATCTTGGGCTCCTTACAGGTAGTCCTCAAATTACAATAGTTCATTTAGTGACCATTTGAAATTATAATAGCTGAAAAAAGTTATAATAACTAAAAAAAGTGACTTACAACCATTTTTCACACTTCCTACTTTATGGCTTCACGGATCTCTGATCTCTCTCTTATGAGGTTCAATCCATTTTCGCCTGGAACTCTTGGTCCTTCTCTTAGCTTAACTGTTGTGGGAAGTATACCCCAAAAGGACAATGCCAGAAATCTCACAGCATCAGAAACCTCAGAAAACATTGCCAAGAAAACTCAAGCCAGCCCTTTCCCCTTTAAGAAAACCAAGAATCACCATCTGAAAGAAAAAACTCAGAGCAGCCTGCTAACGGCTGTTATAAAAGTAACAAAAGCTGACCACAGAAATACTTAAGTAGAGCCATTAAGATAAGGGGAATCACACTGAAAATAAACTCTCCAAGGTAAGCCAAAACTCCCTTTTTCCTGACCCAACAAGATTAATTCCTAAAATAAGAAAAGACAAAAGATTGAAACAGGATTAGCTCATCAGGGCAGGAAGGAAAAACTCACTGGGACAAAGCCATTAAGCCATAATAGGAATTGCCCAAAGCCCCTTCATTACATCACCCAGCAAGATTCAACCAACCATTCATTCAAGACAACCTACAAAGTTATCCCTGCATGGCCCATGGGAGTCTGACAACTAATCAGAATACATGCCCTTGCCACAGGAAGAGGAAGCAAGTTCAAAGCCCAAAAGAAAGCATACATTCCTCTCCCTCTCTTACCCATGTGTTTCATTTTGCCCAGGACTTCAAAACCCATGTGGTCCTGTCCACCATTAAGCCATCCTTTGAAGCAGTCCCCATGTTTCCAGTGTCTTTCTTTCCACTTGGAACTGAACCGAGATGGACATTATTTCCAACATTGTTTTTCCCAAATTCTTTCCTCAGCAGTTGGACACAACTTTTGTTGCCTGCTGCAGTCATTTTGCAAGTGATTTTCACTTTCTTTGGGCTAGCCCAGCCAAAAGAACTTGGGTGTTCAGTTTGGAAAAGCATCAAATTCCTCATCTTTTTTTCTTTTTCAAAATCGTCTCTGTGGCCAAAAAGCCACCATATACCTTCTTTTAAAGGACTGTCAGAAAACTGTCCTTTCATTATTCATTCTCTTGGTTTGTCCCTTGAATTTTCCTTTGTAAAGCAAAGTTATAAACATAAGGAATTAGCTTTATCCTCCTTTTGATTTGACCCCTTCTTAGATTTGTCTGGTAATTATTATTATTTTTTAAAGATGGTCATTGCAGGTGTATATCTGTCCTGCACTCATGAGCAAAATTGGCCAAGACACCCAACTTTTCTTTCAAAAAATAGCCACTTTATATTCCCGCTCCTCAAAATAAAATCAAAAAAATCTTATGCAAGAATGCTGATCTCTTAGACTAAAGTCATTAAAATATCATGAGGTCTGGTGACCTCATAAAGTTTGGATTGGTTTCGGCATGAGAATTCGAACTTGCAATGATTGCAAAATGGCACTTTTTTTCAGTGCCCTTGAGCTTATAAAAAGCCTTATCTGCGTAAGTTTCTTGCTTAAGAAGGCATTACAATATTGCCTCTCTAACTTGCACATGTTATCTGTTGTTCTTGGCCTTTGACTCAGTAAGAGGGCCTTGATTGCATAACAGTTGCCTTCTAGAATTATTTTTTTTAATAAATTCCAGTTTGTCAATATCCCATTAAGACTTAATTGTCAAGGATTGATTTAACCTGATTGCTGAATTATCTTCTTCTTTGCATTCACAAAATGTTGGCAAACACATTCAGAAAACTTCTGCAGTTTAATAAGGAAATAGATGAACAAATTATCCTATATATTGACATTTTAAAAATATAAATGGTGGTTACTGGATTAAATAGAAAATCCATCCTCTACCTCATTTTACACTCTCCCATCTTAGATGATTCTTAATTTTAATGTTATACAGGCAGTCCTCGACTTACGAACACAATTGAGACAAAAATTTATGTTGCTAAGCAAATCAATTAAGTGGTTTTCTCCCCTCCCCATTTTATGACCTTTCTTGCCACAGTTGTTAAGTGAATCACTGCAGTTGTTGAGTTAATAACATGGTTGTTAAATAAATCTGGCTTCCCAACTGACTGTCAGAAAGTCCCAATCTCTTGACCCCGGGATGCTGCAACTGTCATGAATCAGTTGCCATGGAACCAGGGGTGGGATTCTACCAGTTTGCACCTATTCGCTAGAACCGGTCGTTAACATTCTAAGCAGTTTGGAGAATCGTTTGTTAGAAGAAATTACTGGCCTAATCCTGTAAGGAAGGCAGGAAGGAAACATTCTGGTGTTGCTTACAGAAACTGCCTCTCCGTTAACCCTTATTCCATTCTTGGCAGGACTAGACTTCCTGTCTCTGGAACTTCTCTGGAGTTTTTTTCCCTCCTTTGCTGGTACTTTGCTTGTGTGGAGTGACCATTTACAATGGCACTGAAAAAAGTGACTTATGACCTTTTTTCACACTTACAACTGTTGCAGCATCCTCACAGTCATGAGAGGCCAGGCGAGGAGATGCCTGTCTCGATGTGAGTGATATTGAGTTGGCCACGCCCAGCCAATAACATGACCACCAAGCCATGTCCACCCATCACCTAAGCCACACCCACAGAACCAGTTGTTAAAATTTTGCATCCCACCCCTGCATGGAACCATGGACCATGAAATGCAACAGTAATAAATCTGAAAAAACTTTTTTCAGTGCAGTTGTAACTTTGAACAGTCACGAAATGAACTGTTTTAATTCAAGGACTAGTCTTTATTATTTTGCTGTTTCAAATACTGATTACTTTGCAAGCTGCCCAAAATCATGTGATTGTGAGACAGGTAGCGTAAAATTTAATAAATGAATAAAAATCCAGTGATAATTCCCAACATTATTCCAACTTTTCCTCTCTGGTATCACTCTGACTATGTTGATTTACATCTCCCAGTAGCTTCAGTAAAACTAGTTTATGTGATGACCCAGGCCATGGCACAAAGGCAACACAGTCACATAAGTAAGAAAAGTCCCTTTAATACCTCCAACTTTGCTCCCAGTATCCAGTTACCTTTGCCTGAGAAAAAACTCTCCCAAGAATAGTCTTTAAGTGGAGGAAATTCAGTCCAAAAACAAAGTACATACAAACTGTCAATAAAAATCTACACAAACCACACTGCTCCATTAACTGCACAGGGCAGGAGAAAGGATTGCAGACTTCAAAGGCCAACAAAACACACCCAGTTGGGAAGATGCCAGGAACCCAGATAAGCCTCGACAAAACAAGATAACACACGATTTGTTTCCAACAAGTTGCTGTGTGCAAACTCCCTTTTTAAGCACTAGCTAATGAAGGGAATCAGGGCCCTTTCCTTCCCCATAAGCCATGCAACTCATGCTGCTCCCTTCTCCATTCCTCCCTGCATGCCCTAGGATGAAGAAGGGGTGGCCTTGGGTCTTCCTCTGAATTCCTTCTCCCTTGCTGTACCTCTCCCCTGCTCTGCACAGCTGCACTGTGCCCTTCCCCATTTTCTTCCACAGCCAATGGAACCACAGTCCCACTCCCTGTCAGCTGCTCGGCCTTCCCCTCAGAATCAGATTCCAACAGGGGCATGACAGTTTAGTTCCATTTATTAAAATATATTATCATAGGCCAAACACATCCATTCAAACATAGTCAAGTATATTGGGTCGGAGCATGTATGGCATCAAAAACTCAAGATGGCATCAAGAACCATTAAATCAAAGGCCTGTTCCTAGGCAACCCACTTGAAAAAGGGGCGGGGCATTGATCACATGGTTTGGCCACCATCTTGACTCCCTCAGGCCTGCTGGGCTGGTTCTTGATGCTAGGAATTATAATTTAGCAACATCTGGAGGGCAAACAGTCCCATTCCTGAGCTAATGCGCCACCAAACTCCAATGTAAACAATCTACTCCAAGCAAATTCTTGAACTTACCAGGTGTTTAAAAACAGACACACGCATTTGCCTTCATTACTGCAGTTTTTGTTTTTAAAGGGCGCACTCCTGATTTCTTAAGATGGCAAAAGTACATTTGGCAATTGGAAAAGACTAGAGGATGAAATTGCAAATGTTGGTACTTCTTTCTGAAATCTCTTCCACCAAGTTTTGTTGCCTTGTTCTTTCTTCACTTTGGGCAACCAGAAATTCTACTCTTCTCTAGTGACAATTCAGTGGCTCATTCAATGCATAGCCAATGGACCTCTTTCATGAAGTCTACTTACAAATTTCCATTTTATAAGGAACTGCAGTGCCTGTAGTCCTCGATTTACAATTGAGCCCAAAATTTCCGTTGATAAGTGAGATATTTGAGTTTTGCCCCCTTTAATGATCTTTTTTTTTAATGACCCGTCACATTCCAGATATACTGTTTCAACTCCTTTCAAAACAATGCTGTAGAACACTGCACACCAGAACTAGACACAAGTAGTTTTTTCCCCGAAAGGCAATCACTCTAAGCAAATAATGTCCTCAATACTGTCCAACTATTTACAAAGTCTGCATTACTATTACCCTTCTCATCACTCATCACCTATCTCCTCCCACTTGACTGTATGACTGTAATTTGGTGCTTGTATCCTTACGATTTATATTGACTGCTTCCTAGTATGATTTGATTGCTTATCTATACCCTATGACTACTAAGTGTTGTACCTGATGATTCTTGATGCATGTATCTTTCTCTATATGCAGAGCTGCTAAGGAACCTTTGCATTTGGTTGTTTGAAGATCCAGGTTTCAGGCCAGAAGAGACCCTTCAAACCAGTGGGATAGGAGATGTTGCCCATCATGGACTTCTCTTCTCCCCTTGCAGTAGCACTTAAGACTTATATACTGCTTCAATGCTTTACAGCACATGGTTTAGGGTTAGCATGTTGCCAACAATCTGGGTCCTCATTTTACCCACCTTGGAAGGATGGAAGGCTGAGCTAACCGTGAGCTGGTGAGGATCGAACTGTTGGCAGTGGGCAGAATTAGCCTGCAACACTGCATTCTAACCACTCCGCCACCACAGCCCTTGTGGTGCCGGAAGTCCTCCCTTCTGTCTCAGATAACATCCAACCCTTGAGTGCAATTGCTTCACACCTCCCCCCCCCCACCCACCCATTAGCTGGGAGAGCATGCCCAACACCTGTTGTTTTCCAAAGACAAAACAAACCACAGTGGCACAAAGTTGGAGGGTTAACCAAAGTGCAATAATTTATTCACATGAACAGAAGTCCCAATTTGGCAGTCGGGAGAGAGGTACAGTTCCATTAATGGAGTGGAGAAAGGTGGGAAGGAGAAAAGAAAGAAGAAAGCAAATTTAGGAAGCTGTGTGAAGGCAGAGAGGGAGGGAGGGAGGGAGAGGGAGTCAGATGCAGGGACACACAGAGACAATCCTGAACATGCCTGGTGGCAACAGCTGAAATGGAGCAGAACCAAACGATAGTTCTCCTTGGAAAGATGTGTTGAGTTTTGTCTTCGTCTTCACCCACCCGTGTCCCTCTTGCAGGGCCTTCAGAAGAGGCAGAAGCTTAATCCACCTCCTCGATGGTGGGACCAGAAGAACCGCCTCCAGCTCCTCCAGCTCCGGGGAAGCCCCCTGGCATTCCTCCTGGCATGCCGCCGGGCATCCCTCCGGCTCCTTGGTACAGCTTGGTGATGATGGGGTTGCAAACGTTCTGCAGCTCTTTCTGCTGATGTTCATATTCATCCTTTTCCGCCATCTGAGGAAGGGGAAAAAAACGGAATGAGAACATTTGAATGCAAGCGAGCAGAAAACGGAAGTCTCGTTCTAGCTTCTAATAAGAAATCCAGCTAAAACGTTCAGGGTTCAGATTGATTTGTGCCAATCAATCAAGGAAGTGCATGTAATAATATGTAGGATTCCAACTCCCTTTAGGTTTCATTTACTTAATATTTCATGTTTAGACTTTTTATCCGACCTTCATTGTTTTTATAAAGAACTCAAGGCAGCAAACATATTTAATACATTCCTTCCTCCTCCTATTTTCTCTACAACAATCATCTCAGGAGTTGGGTTGGGTTGAGGGAGGGAGACAGGCCCAGAGTCACCCAGCTGGCTTTCATGCCTAAGGCAGGACTAGAATTTACAATCTCCTTGTGATTGGCCCAAAATCACCCAGTTGTTTTTCCTGCCTAAGATAGGACTAGAACTCCCAATTGCCTACCTCAACCACTAGACCAAACTGGATCTGCCTTCTCCTCAGATAACAAAAAACCATTTAAGATTTTTCTGCATGGACAGAAAGGCTTCAATCTGAGACATTCAACCTTTTTTTGAGGTCAAAGGCTAAATTTGGACTTCAGTCAATTATTTCAGCTGCTACCCAACAAGTGGGACCAACAGATGCAATTCAATGACATTGAAAATTTAAATTTGATCAGTGGATTCCAAGTGCTTTAGAGGCTGATGCTTAAGTATCAAGTAGGAAGGTATCATATTTAGGAAGTCTCCTGAGGCAGATCTTCAGATACCTGAGATCCAAATTATTTGGTGGCCTCAGCTGCCCCCTAGCAGATATGAAAGGAAACACCCAAAAGCTAAATCTGGACTAGTGTTTCTCAATCTTGGCCACTTTTAAGATGGGATTTGAGGTCCACACAACATTTTAAAGTGGCCAAAGTTGAGAAATACTGATCTGGATGCTATGAAGGCCATGCTCCTAACCTCTGGAGACTTTAACAAGTGGACTTTAATCAGGAATACATCTGAGTGGTTCACATTCAATTTTGGCACTGCAACCAAGATAAACTGCTAAAAAGCCAGAATAAATTTGCGTTTGTAAGTGATCTAGGATCAATTAATAGAAAAACCAAATACCTATAGGTTTTGCTCAACTTTGTATTGGCTTGGGATGTGGGGCAGTTGTAATGCGGATAAAAATGAAATACCACTCATGCATCATCACAAAATCTCCACAACTGTAAAGTCTACAAACTTGAAATGTGGCATATATGTTTCTCTTGGCTTCTAGGTGCTCACTAAGAAAGGATTTTTTGAAATGACCACCAGAGCATTAGTATTTCCTATATTATTATTATTAACACACTCTGATGCTAAGGAATTCTACTCCGCCTCCCCACCTGAAAAGATATCTGTTCCAAATGCAAAACACAAGCAGAGGAATTTCAAAGCACCAAACAGCTTTAGTACAGAACAGTTGAGCTAAGCCATGCCCAGGCTCCTTGCTCACACAGCAAATACTGTTTCACTTTCCAAACAGCCCTCACACTGACAGGACGCTAGCCAGATGATTACTGATGGGATCTTGATAAGCAAGAGGCAGAATTTTTTCCCCTTGTTTTCCTCCCCCAAAACTAAGCCTGACCACATAGTTTTGTAGCGAAGCATGGATCTGAAAGGAAACATATTACTAGTTCAGTAATATGAAAAAAACTACGTATAAATATAAAATCGGAGATCCTACAGCTCTGCGGAGAACTCCCATGGAGGCAACTGAAGAGGAAAGACCTGATTTAACCATCACCCCCACCCACCTCCAGCCTTCCCTGTTCCCTTCGCTCACCTGGTTCCTGTCCAGCCAGGAAATGACCTCGTTGCATTTATCCAGGATCTTCTGCTTGTCCTCTGGAGACAGCTTGTCCTTCAGCTTCTCATCTTCTGCCGTGCTCTTCATGTTGAAGGCCAGAGACTCCAAGGAGTTCTTTGCAGCTATCTTCTCCCTCTGGACCTCGTCCTCCGCTTTGTACTGTTCTGCTTCTTGGACCATGCGTTCGATCTCCTCTTTGCTAAGACGGCCTGGGAGTGGAAAGGAAAAGAGGAGTTATCGGGAATTGAAGCTAGACCAGGCTCGCTGCCTATGACCCTTTTCCAAAGCTGGCACCACCAAAGCTGGTTGGTTCTGAAACCTGATTGGAGTTCGTGGACCAGCACCTCACCTTTATCATTGGTGATGGTGATCTTGTTCTCTTTGCCCGTGCTCTTGTCCACCGCAGACACGTTGAGGATACCATTGGCATCGATGTCAAAGGTCACTTCGATCTGGGGGACCCCCCGAGGAGCAGGCGGGATGCCCGTCAACTCAAACTTGCCCAGCAAATTGTTGTCTCTGGTCATGGCACGCTCACCTTCATACACCTGTGGGCACAAAAAAAAGCAAGTTAGGAAGTCAAGTCCGAGACCCTTATTACCAACCTACAGCCGATAAAAGGAATACACTGTAGAATCCAGAGTTTGGTTTTAGGGATATTGTGGGTCCACCCTTCAACCCAGCACCTGTTTTATGGCTTCCTTAACCAAGGTGACAAAAATGTGGCTCTCTGGAGAAGACCAAAATGCTGGGAAAGGTGCGAAGAAAGAGAAAAAAGGACAGCCAGCAGCTAAGTGAACAGATTTAGCAATAGCATTTAGACTTATATACCGCTTCAGTACTTTTACAGCCCTTTCTAAGCTGTTTACAGAGTCAGCCTATTGCCCCCAATAATTTAGGTCCTCATTTTACCCACCTCAGAAGAATAGGAAGGCTTAGTCAACCTTGAGTTGGTGAGAATTGAATTGCCAAATTGCAGTCAGCCGGCAGTCAGCAGAAGTAGCCTGCAGTACTGCATTCTACCACTGCACCACCACGGCATAGTTAAGGTAGGGATGAAGCACCACTGGAAGAGCTCAAGAACGAGCCAAGAGCTGAGTGAGATCACACAACTGTTTTATCCCTTCCCCCAACACTATATCCCTTTGCAGAAATGGAACCAGATAAAAGGTTGGATCATTTCTTTCCAAAGTTTGATTTTACAGGTCAACAGAAAACTCTCATTCTTTGCATACTCAAAGCTCTTGAGTTTAGGGGAACAAAATAACAACCTAATCTACCTTCCTGTTCCATCTACTGTTTCCCCGAAAATAAGCCTTATCCTGAAAATAAGTCCTAACATTTTACATGTGCACCTAATATAAGCCCTACCCCCCAAATAAGCCCCACTTAAGCGCCTGCACAGCTGGCCACCCATCCCTTTCATCTGGTTGCTTGTGGTGCCGCCAACACAAGGCAAGGAGTGGTGGGAGCTGCCCCATATGCCCTGCTCTGGCTTACCTCACTCAGGGACCCCTACAACTAGGCCATCCATGCCATGACACCTGTGTTGAAGGCAGTAGCCATGTGCGGCAGGTACCTGTGTGGCTACTGGTTCACTTTTTCTGCTTGTTGCGGCCGGAGGTGTCAGGGTATGGATAGCCTGGCTACAGGGGCCCCAATGTAAGTCAGTGTGGGGTGCATGGGCAGCTCCACCTCCCACCTTGTGGCACTGGCAATGGTGTACTGCGCAGCCTCTGGCCCCATTGCGAGCAAATAGAAGTGGGCATCTCATCCACGGAAAACAAACAAAATACTCCAAAGTGTCTTATTTGTTTTCTATATATTTCCTTTTGGGGCCCAAAATAAAGCAAGGTCCGGTCTTATTCTTGGGGAAATATAGATAGGTCTTCTCGGGTCTTCAGCTTCCTAGCTCTCAACCCCATACCTTCTTCTACTATTCCCAGCCCCATCCTGCCATGATGCGACGTTCCTTACCTGAATAAGCACTCCAGGCTGGTTGTCGGAGTAAGTGGTGAAGGTTTGGGTCTGCTTGGTGGGGATGGTTGTATTTCTCTTGATGAGGGCTGTCATCACCCCCCCTGCAGTCTCAATGCCCAGGGAAAGAGGGGTGACGTCCAAAAGAAGAAGGTCTTGCACGTTTTCAGACTTGTCCCCACACAAGATGGCAGCCTGGACAGCTGGAAGAGGAAAGCTGGTCAGGATCTAACCCTGCATCCCCCTAAAATAGTTACCCCTGGATCTTCCTAGGAAGCAACAAAATGCAATGACCCTAAGGAGCTTTTTCCAAAGGCAACTGGGTTTTATTTTTTCCTTTAGACTTTTCGCTTCTCATTCAAGAAGCTTCTCCAGAACCGAAGAGGCTTCCTGGATAAGAAGCAAAACCTCTTCAAGGAAAATCAAAGTCTGTTTGCTTTTTTGAAAAAGCATCTTTAGAACAATCATGAGTGAGAATCTCCATAGACTGTTCAGCAAATGCACGAGGCTTCCTTTCCATTTACACTAGGTGTCCAACTTTTGACAACTTTTAAGACCTGTAGACTTCAACTCCCAGAAGTCCCCAACCAGCTGAGTGTGGAATTCTGGGAGTTGAAGTCCACACAGCTTAAAAGGTGCCAAGGTTGGACCCACCTCCAGGTTTACACCATACACTGCATTTAGCTATAATCAATAAACTAGCATAGCTTAATCAACCCATGTCTTCACATATAATGAACAAGGTCATCTCTTAAAATGGGTGTTTCACTGGACTCTATTGGTCTTCTCCAGCCAAGTGGAAAGACAAGCCCATATACCTGACATAAATGCTGGTCTACCGTGATCTTTACAAGGGTAATTTATTTTATCTTCTCCATCAAGAGAACAACGAGGTCTTTCCACTCGTAACCTATCTTCTGAAGAACTTGCAGAAGGCTCCTACTTCTGCGTTATCTTCCACACTACCACTTTCTATGACCCTTACCTGCTCCATAAGCCACCGCTTCGTCCGGGTTGATGCTCTTGTTGAGTTCCCGGCCATTGAAGAAGTCCTGCAAAAGCTTCTGGATCTTGGGAATGCGGGTGGAGCCCCCCACCAGCACAATGTCGTGGACCTGGGACTTGTCCAACTTGGCATCTCGCAAAGCCTTCTCCACTGGCTCCAGGGTACCCCGGAAGAGGTCAGCATTCAGCTCTTCAAAGCGAGCCCGGGTGATGGAGGTGTAGAAGTCAATGCCCTCGTAGAGGGAGTCAATTTCAATGGAAGCTTGGGTGGAGGAGCTGAGAGTGCGCTTGGCCCGCTCGCAAGCGGTGCGCAGCCGCCTGACAGCCCGCTTATTGTCTGTAATGTCCTTCTTATGCTTGCGCTTGAACTCCGACACAAAGTGGTTCACCATGCGATTGTCAAAATCCTCACCGCCCAGGTGAGTGTCCCCGGCGGTTGATTTCACTTCAAAGATGCCATCCTCAATCGTCAGGATGGACACATCAAAGGTGCCACCGCCCAGGTCAAAAATGAGGACATTTCGCTCACCACCCACCTGAAAAACAAAAGAAGCCAATTAAATGGGAAACGGATCTTGCAAGGATGTCTATATCCTATGACAAAGTTCACCAATATGAAGTAGATGGAAGAGTGGCTCAAATGGTAGAGATAATTCTAGTATGGTAGAGATAACTCTAGTTATGGTAGAGATAAGTAAATGGTAGAGATAACTCTAGTACTCTGGATATGTTGGTCTGCATCAGAGGTCTCCAAACTTGGCAACTTTAAGACTTGGGGGAGTTCAACTCCCAAAATTCCTCAACCAGCCATACTGGCTGGGGAATTCTGGGAGTTGAAGTCCACAAGTCTCCAAGTTTGGAGATCCCTAGTTTGCATCTTTAGCTGGTTAATCTTGCCAAATCAGGATCTGGTTATGTGCCAATATACTCATCTTGCCATTAAAAAAAACAAACCCTAAACTTCAATTGTTAGAACACTCCTGTAATGGCTGAAGGGCAAACCTTGTTCACAGCCAGACAAGAAGCAACAGAAGGAGGGAATGATTGGAATGTAAGGGAGATATGGGCAGGGGGACCAAAGCAGTGTTGGGATTCATCCCAAAATTGATTCCATTTCCAAAACAAAATGAAGAGTGGATTGGAGGAAATAAAAGACTGCAGAACAACCCCGGAGGGAAAAGGGGAGGTTAATTATGCTGTAGCTAGGCCATGTGCAACTGACGGATTGGATGCCAAATTATGATTTTCATATAGATTTTATCTGTTATTTATTGCTTTATTATTCTGTAATTTTTAACTGGCTAGTGCTTGAGTGTTTTCATTTGTTCTGATCTCCGGCTGTAATAAAACTTGATTTGAATTATGCTGTTTGAATTAGTTTCGATACTTCCTTATTCATGCCAGCTCCACTGTACTCTCAGAAAAACGAAACCCGCCCTGGAAATCTTTATTTGCTGCATGAACTGCGTGGGATGGCTGACCAGTCCAAAGTACAATCAAAACAGTTTCCCCAAAGGGGATTTTGAGAAGTTCTTCAGAAAGTTCCTTTCTGGACTCTATATGAAAGTAATCAATCAAATGTAGGAACACTGTATCCATACCTTTTTATCCAGTCCATAGGCAATGGCTGCTGCTGTGGGTTCGTTGATGATGCGAAGGACATTGAGTCCTGCAATGGTGCCAGCATCTTTGGTGGCTTGCCGCTGAGAGTCGTTGAAATAGGCTGGGACTGTGATTACTGCATTTGTAATTGTCTGTGATGGAGGAAAGGAGAGATTAGGTTAGTGAAAAGTAACGTGGTGCCTCTCCATTGTCACTTCATACAAGAAAACGAACAGAATCTCACTTATTAACTTCTTCATCCCATAAGCAGGTCCTACTTGTAAGCATTAAACTTCCAACTGAAACCCCCTGAAATAAAGAGCCAAAAGTTCAAGATGTGGCATCTTTATCCTCCAAGCACCTCTGCTTCTTCCCATCCTTTCCTGGGGTACAATGGTGGTAATTCTACCGGTTTGGCCCAGTTCTGCCAAGCCGGTGACAGCGATGAGCAGAGACTGAACCGATTCTCTCTGCCCACCCGCCTACTCACCTTTATCCTCCGCTTTTGAAGTGCAGCTGCTTTGCACAGCATAGAAGATGCTGCGCAGCAGCTGCTGAAGCAACCGAGAGAGTGCAGGCTTGCAGATGGCGAGTTGGAATGCCTCTGCGCCTCCATAAAGTGTGTGCTTGGTGTGCACGCCCACCAAACTGGTGGTAAAAATTTTTGAATCCCACCATTGCTGGGAAAGAATATACAGTGGAATCTTGGATTGCAAACACTTCATTCACGAACAGATCTTCGGTGGCGACCAAGCAAACCCAAAAAACACCACGGGGATTTTCCCTGCTGTGGCGATTTCCCCTTCGGTGCCATTTTTTTTTCATCCGCGCATGCGCAGATAGTTGTGCTTATGGTCATGACCAAATCGGTTTGCGAATGTAGTCCTAGAATGGATTACGGTCATGATCTGAGGTTCCACTGTAATGGCACCAGGCCAGAGGTCAGGTCTTGTGTTTTTGAACTGTCAAAACTCCATTTTTATCACAAGGGGCCGAGTATATGGGTAGCCCTTGACTTATGACAATTTAGCCCCAAATATCTGTTGCTAAGCAAGACAATTAAGCAAATTTTGCCCCATTTTGCAACCTCTTTTGCCACAGTTGTTAAGAGAGTCTGGATTCCTCAATGAGGGCTTGTCATAAGGTTGGCAAAAGACAATCACATGAAACCCCACCCGGGACACAGCAACAGTCATAAATATGAGCCAGTTGCCAAGTGTCTGAATTTTGATTATTGGAGAGATGTTGCAATGGAAAAGAGAGAGATGATGCAACATGGCAAAGGTCTGAAAAATGGTCATGTCCCTTTTTTCAGTGCTGTTGTATTTTGGGTCACTAAATGAACTGTTGTTAAGTCAAGGATTACCTGGATACCAAATTAAGGTCTCCTCTCCTTCATTGCTCCTGCATGTCAAATACATAACACAGCATGAAAAGGCTCCTCCCCTTGCATCCCTCACCTTGCCCAGGTAAGCCTCTGCAACTTCCTTCATCTTGGTCAGCACCATCGAGGAGACCTCTTCAGCATAGAAGCTTTTCATGTCACCCTTATATTCTACTTCGACTTTGGGACGCCCCCCATCATTGATCACGTGGAAAGGCCAGTGCTTCATGTCGGAGTGCACAACTGGATCATCGTAACGTCGGCCAATCAGGCGCTTGGCATCTGAGAATGGGGAAGATTCAAAGCACTGAATTATTTCCCCCCCCCAACACCATCACTCTGCTAAACAAATAATTCCCTTAACACTGTCCAACTATTTACAAAGTTTGCACTATTACTATGAATCTTCTCATCACTCCTTATCACACATCCCCTCCCACTTGTGACTGAATGACTGTAATTTTGTCACTTGTATCCTTACAATTTTTATTGACTGTTTCTTAGTATGATTTGATTGCTTATTGTACCCTGTGACCATCATTAAGTGTTGTACCTTATGATTCTTGACTCTTTGCAAATGTATCTTTTTTATGTATACTGAAAGCATTTGCACCAAGACAAATTCCCTGTGTGTCTAATCACACTCGGCCAATAAAATAATTATATTCTATTCTATTCTGAAGGACTTCCTCAGAAAGACATTAGGTAAAGATAAAGGTTCTCCTCACACATACATGCTAGTCATTTCCGGTTCTAGGGGGAGGTGCTCATCTCCATTACAAAGCTGAAGAGCCAGTGCTGTCCGAAGATGTCTCCGTGTTCATGTGGCTGGCATGACTAAATACCAAAGGTGCATAGAACGCTGTTCCCTTCCCACCAAGGTGGTACCTATTTTTTCTACTTGCAATTTTTACATGCTTTTGAACTGCTAGGTTGGCAGAAGCTGGGACAAGGAACAGGAGCTCATTCCGTGATGCGGTGCTAGGGATTCAAACCGCTGAACTTTCTGATCAACAAGCTCAGCGTCTTAGCCACTGAGCCACCGTGTCCCACCAGAAAGACATAGCCAGAGGGTCAAATTGCCAGAGGGTTTCAAATGTTATGAGGCCCAGAGTCCATCTTTTCTAGCAGAGATGGGCAAGTTCCAAATTGGTTGTCTTAAATCTGATTTTTACCACTAAGCCCTCCACAGGTTGATGAAGCAGCGAAAAGCAAACAAAAATACTTGGAATCAAAAAAGCTATCTCCTCATGCCAGTGAGTGTGGCAATGTGGGAGACATCGAATTTCAAGGAGTTAAGTGACAGATTTGATTTCTTCATAAGGGACGTTTAAAAGTTTTGAGCTCTTTCTGAGCTAACCTGTTTGCTGAATAAAAGAGGGAAGGACTTCTGCCGACGAAGCTTTTATCAGTGAAAGTCTCAGGACTTTCTGTTCCATCTCAGAAATCATGTGCCAGCCATCCAAGGTCAAGCCTTGCAGCTTTTCTGACCACAGGACATGAAGTGCCAGGTTTTAATAAAAAAACAACAACTTAGTACTGGCCTTTAAGCTGGGAACTTCTGCGTAGAAGTTAACCCTATGGAAATTTGCTGTCCTTGTGGAATATCTGCTGCTGTTATTAAGAAGCTCCTGAGAGTTTATCAAGGCAAGAAAATATTTGCAGCCCAGGGCTGAACTGCTGGGCCCTTTATGTTCTCCGAGCTTGGGTTGTTTTCTTGCAGACTTTTCATTGTCCAATTGGGTAACATCATCAGTGCTAGAAGGGAGTGAAGTTCACTCTTTAGTGGTTTGCTCTGCCAGTGGACTTGTTGGTTCCCAACAAGCCTCAATAGCCCAATCATGGAACCAGCAACTCCACTCCCAATACCCAAAGGGCAATCCACTAGTATAGAATTCTTTATTGGCCAAGTGTGATTGGACACACAAGGAATTTGTCTTGGTGCAAATGCTCAGTGTACATAAAAGAAAAGACACGTTCATCAAGAGTTAAGAATCTAAGGTACAGCACTTAATAATAGTCAGAGGGGACAATAAGCAATCAAATCATACTAACAAACAGTCAATATAAATCGGATACAAGCAACAAAGTTAGTGATTCAGTCACAAGTGGGAGGGGATGGGTGATAATGAGTTATGAGAAAATGAATAGTAGTGCAGGCTTTGTAAATAGTTGGACAGTGTTGAAGGAATTATTTGTTTCGCAGTGATGGCTAAACAATGGGAAAAAACTGTCCTTGTGTGGAGTTGTTTTGGTGTGCAGTGCTCTATAGTGTCATTTTTGAGGGTTACTATGTGAAACAAGAGCAAATACCACCCCTTTTCTATCGTGGACGATATCACCAAGTATGGTAAAGAAATGTCTGCAAGAAAACAATCAAGCTCAGAGAGCAGCAAAGATCCCCAGTTTATAAGAGATCTGGGTATCATCTTGTTTTGGTAGGTGGCGGCACAGTGGTTAGAATGCAATATTGCAGCCTAACTCTGCTCACTGCCAGGAGTTTGATCCTGAGTGGCTCAAGGTTGACTCAGCCTTCCAAGGTTAGTAAAATGAGGAATCCAGATAGTTGGGAGCAATATGCCAAGTGTATAAAATCTTAGAGAGTGATGTAGAGCACTATGAAGCAGTATGTAAGTCTAAATGCTATTGCTATGTCAGCTTTTCATGTTATGCTTTTAACTCTGTTTGCTTAAGTTAACCAGAAAGCTTAAAATCTCTTCAGTCACTGCTCCGGAGCCAAAATAACTGGTTTCCTTCCTGGACACCCAATCACTGCCCTGACCCTTGGCAAACCACGCCTAATGCATGCAGGAACTCTTGTTACTGCTATAGCCATTCCCCAACTAAGTGTTTTGATTTTCATCTCCCCATTAATTCCTTAGACTTCTTGTCTCAATCCCTGATAGTTCTAGCAGAACCAGGCCCAATTTCACCCTCTTACCAAAGACGGTGTTGGTGGGGTTCATGGCCACTTGGTTCTTGGCAGCATCACCAATGAGGCGCTCTGTGTCCGTGAAAGCCACATAGCTAGGTGTGGTGCGGTTGCCCTGGTCATTGGCAATGATCTCCACCTTGCCATGCTGGAAAACGCCTACGCAGGAGTAGGTGGTCCCCAAATCAATGCCGACAGCTGGACCCTTGGACATTTTGCCTGCAAAAAGAGGCACATCATAGGTTAATACAGAGGACAGAATTCTCAAGAAAGCACTGGGTGATGTGATGGCCTAGAGGTAGAACTCTTGTCTCACAATCAGGAGGCTGTGAGTTTGATCCTAGGCAGAAGGCAGATATTTTTCTCTGCCGACATGTTGACAATATATCTGTTGAAAAAAACCTCCACATTGGTGACAGGAAGGGCACCCGGCCATTAAACACTCCGCTAGCTCCATCCAGTTGCCCAGACTTCATTCTGCAAGGGATTATGAATTCTCAAGAGAGCATCTCACTTCTCAGCCTGTCTTCCTATCTGCAATTGGGAGCAAACAGCAATGGCCCGACTGCAATTGGAAGGTTAAGTTTGCTTTTGACATGCTCTGCAAAGCCCTTGTTTTGCAATTGGCTTTCTTGGAAGAAAAAAGAAGCTTCAGTACCATTCCATTAAGTTTTAGTATTTGAATGGCATTTTCTAGATAAAAAATAATCACTTAAGCATCAGGCTGCTCTTTGGTTTGGGTTTATAAAGGCTTCTTTTGGTAAACTATCTTTTTTTTTTTCTAGAAACAGGAATGGCTACAAAAAAAAATCTTCATCTTTATTTCAAGGCTTGCTCTGTACTACCTTTGCTAACTAGATTTTCCATATTGTCACAAAGATTTGCAAAGAGCAAGAAGCATATATTTATGAAGGTTCACTTTTGTAAAAGACAAAATCTTTTTTTTTTTTTTTTTTTTTGCAATTTAGGCCAAAGTTCCAGATTAAGGGTTCATTTGTATGGAGAAAAATAGCTGCCATTTATGTCTATCCAGGGAGCTCTCATTCCAGGATAAACAACAGGCTAAGAAACTTCAGTCTAGAGCAAGGGTCTTCAAAATTGGCCAGTTGAAGACTTGTGGACTTCAACTCTCAGAATTCCTGAGCTAACATGACTGGAGGAGGAATTCTGGGAGTTGAAGTCCACAAGTCTTAAAGCTGTCAAGTTCCTGATCTAGATGCAACATGGGCCAAGTCCCCAAGATGAGGGAGAAGATATGGATTAAATCCCTCAAGTCTCACATTCTTTTAAAAAGCAGCCATTCAATTTTCCTATTTTCTCCTTAAATTCAAAGAACCCTGATGAATCCATGTTTTGCTATGGTGCAGCAAATGTATTGCATACACAAAGTATTCTTATTGGCTGCCCCCCCCCCCCCTTGCAGGAAACATTCAGACCTGCACAGTCCTTGGCTTACTAATCATATTAGTAATTGAGCTAAAAAAAATTGGAAATCCTAAACAACTTTAAAAAAAAATCCAGGAAAGCTTTTCATTTTAACTGTAAACAACCAAATAATTTTGCACATGCTTACAAGCCATGTAACCCATTTGCACATGCTTATAATTATTTGCTGGATGGGGAGGGAAAACAAAGAGAGCTCATTTAAAGAAGTGAATTGTAGACATACAATCGCTCATCTGTCCTTAAATTATTCCTGCATGCCAAGTTTTTAAAACAGCAAATGCATAAAATGCACTCTTAAGACAAATGCAGTTGGCAAACTTGTTAAAAAGGAAGCTACAAATGGTTCTTTAAAGTCAGTTGTTAGTTGGAAGGGCAGCCCTGCCTTTCAAAAAACCCACCTGTCAAACTGGAAAATAACAGAAACCAGTTCGCAATTGCAAAGGCCTAACTGGCAGCTTCCAAGCAATGTTGGAAGTAGGTTTTAAAAAATGCTGTTGTGTTACCCAAGATATTAGGGAGGAAAAAAATCTCCCTCAAGACTCAAGAGTGACAGCCTCACCCAGTTCAGCTGTGTACACTTCCTCCCCCAAAAAGACTTACGCCACTAACTTGGCTTCAGGCTCCCCCCACCAAACCCTTCTCCAGAACAGAAAAGATTTTTCTAGAACTCCACCAGTGGGCTGGCTTGGAGAATACAGCTGCAACAATTCTGATCAGCTACAGAGCTCCAGCAAAATTAGGCAGACAATTCTACAATTTATCTTAAGTACTTGGCTCCCACCCCAACTTCAAAAGTAAAAAAAAAGCATTATTAATTCTGAAAACTAGACCCTCAAAGGTGCTTTTTTAAAAAAAACAACAACTGGACTTTCTTGGGTTTTTTCCCCCTTTGAAAAATGTGAAAAAGTTTTTTTTTCCTTTGAAAATGTCTTCTCATCCAAGAAGTTGCTTCTTTGGTTCTTGGATAAGAAGCAAAACCTTTTCAGAAGAGGGAACTCAAAAGTCCAGTAACCCCTTTAAAAGCACTTTTAGGACAACCATGCCCAATTTTCTTGATTTGCTATAGATTTTCTTGTATTGCTGGTATGTTTCTGGAAAGAAACATGTAATATTCTCTTGGTAGGTTTTTCATAAACACCCCCCAACCCAAATAGAATAGTTTAAAGAAATAACCAACACGGCCGAATCCCCAGACTACTTTAACTCAATTTTGGGACTCATTCTTTTTGTTTATATCTCCATAACAGAGCCCCTGTTTCATCTCTCAGAGGAATTAAGGTCCCCTTTGGATTTGGGTGGCTAAAAGTTTTTTGCAGCAAGAATCCTGGGTGTGAAAACCAGGTTGATGATAGAAAGAACTAAGTTTTCCTAACTACTTTTGGATAAGGTTAATTTTAACCACACCAGGGTGAAAAAAAAAAGTATTTTCCTACAAAAATAGATTTGCTGTTCAGAATTTTATGTGCCATCAATCAATGATGCTCCAAACCAACAAGCTTGTTTCCAAAATATAACCTTACCAACTAAGTTTCTAAAACTTTATTCTGATAAGGGAGAAGACCATAATAATAATCCAGGGTCTTCACTTCACCCCAAATCTTATCACATTATTTTAAAAAAAGTTAAGATCAAACAACAGGCCAAACAAAGGCTTTCTTTTCCATTGATTCACCTTATCCCAGTGGATTTTTTTTTTCCTGGCTGAAGTGCCCTCATAAAAATATTACCTTTTATAAGTAATACATTAAGAATGAAGACAATCCCCTACCATTCAGGCTCTGAACTTTAAAAAAAACACAATGGGGTCATAAATTGCAAAAGAGAGGCACGACTTTAATCTAAGCAATGGGAGGATAAGACAGTTACTAAAAAAAAAAAAAAAAATCCAATTATTTTTTTTTCAAGACAAGCGGCACAAGCTTAATCCCTCTGCTTGTTTATTTATGAATTGAAACATTGATTTTAAAGCGGACTCCAACCAGTTTTCCAGGGCAAGTTTCGTTTTATTCCGACCTGGGGCTGATGATTCCGAATGAATCCGTGTTAAAAAAAAAATATGGGAGGCTCCGGGTTTGTTTTACGATTTATTTTCCAACACTCTCTCCTCTCCTCCCCCCCCTTTTTTTTTTTTTTTGGATTGTGTGCGCAACAAGGCACTTTCTGCGCTCAGTTCCAAGCATGGAATTGTTCTGGGCAACGGACCAGATGCTTAAACTCAAAATGACTCAAAAGAAGAAAATAGAAATGGAAAGATTCAGACGTTATCCAACAACCCTGGGATACCAGCCCCCCTTTTGGGGGGAAGGAGGGAGGGGGGAAGCTTCCCATCGGACAGAGCCCAAACCTTCTGGATGTTTCCTCTGCATTCTTCAGCAACAGGGCAAGCCAAGGGTTAAAGACTGCAAAGCAAAAAAAAAAAAAAAAAAAACCAACTGCGTACAAAAGGAGTGGGGGAAAATTCACTTTGCAACAAACCGTTTCTTCCCCCCCCCCCACCCCACCCCAAAGGCTGCAAGCCAAAGGCACTCCCCGCCCTCCCCTCCTTTTTCCGGGGGGTGGGAGTAGAAATCAAGGGGGCTCTTCGCCTATGTGGCATCCAGTCCCCACACTTTTTAGGTCTCTTTCGGGAACAAGCAGCCCGCAGTTGGATCCCTTTATGTCCCCCCCCAAAAAGAAAGCGGTGAGTTTTCAGCTAAGTGTGTATCCCACAAACGTCTGGCGCACCATCCCCACGTTCCGTGTTTCCTCCTCTTTATCGCACAACGATCCTTAGCCCAGAGGAATCGATCGAGGGGGACTCAACGATGCCCCCTTTATTTTATTATTTCAACCTAACATAACAACCCTTCAAGTTCAAGACCGCAGAAAACGCGGGCAGCATCCTTCCTGGACAACTCCTCCTTGCCTGCATTCACACGACCCGCTTCTCCCGAATCGGCTCACTTTCTAACCCGTTAAAGGCAGATTCCAAGCAAACGGGCTTGGCTTCATCCCGGGGACGCCCAACTTGTGCAAAAACCAAACCAAACCAAACCAAAAACCACCAGCCAGACTCAATGCAACTTCCCAACTTGCTTGCAAAAAAAAAAGGAAAAAAAAAAAAGAAAAGGAAAAAAAAAGGCAGCGGCCAGAACTGGCGCGTCGTGGGAACGAGACCCCCGCGGCCGCCGGGCGACTCTGGCGGACCAGGAGTTAAGCAGGGCGGGCGCGAGCGAGCGAAGAGGCGGCGAACCAGCCCTTAAGCGCCGCGCTTTGCCCCCCCCCCCCCCCCAAAAAAAAAAAGAAAAAAAAAAAAAAAAAAAAAAAAAAATTTGCAAAAGAAAAGAAACGAGGACCCCAGACTTTTTGCACGCAACGCCTTTGCAATTTTCTTCTCCAAGCAATTTGCGCGCCCGAGTCGGTTGGGTACCTTTTGCTCGTTTGCAATCGCTTCTTCGCCGAATCCCCAAAAGCGCTTGAAAGGCGCTGGCTTGTGCTTGTCTTTCAGCCCGCCGTGCAAAACCCCCGAGCGCTCCTGACACGCTTTTCTTATTAAAAAGAGGGGGGGGGGGAGAGGAAAACCCGATCCTGACGGCCCGCCTCTGCCCGACTTGATAGGCAAGAGTCCCGGCTCCCACCCCGCCCCTTCTAGTACATTCCTCCCTCCTCCTCCCCACTCCCCCCATCCCGGCCCTTTGCAGAACCTTCTCGACTTGGCTGCTTCCTTCGTCCAATCCGGATTCGCGTCGGGGGGTGTCTGTCGGGCGGGGCTTTTTGCAAAAAGGCGCGCTCCCGCGGCCGCCGTTTCCCCGAGCCGGACGGGCGCGAGCCTCGCCTGGAACGTTCAAGAAAGCTGGGGAAAGCGCGCGTTCCCTCCGGCGGAGGCGGGCGCGCTCCCGCCGTTCCCTGGCACGCGCGCGGGAGGAGGGGAAGGAAAAGACCCGCTCGCCGTTTCCAAATAAAGCTTCCCGCTGGAAACGTTTTGTCTGTCCCTCCCTCCCCCCCTCCCCTCCCCTCCCTCCCCCGGGCGGCCCTCTCTTCCCTTTCTAAGTTTTTTTGGGGGGGGGGAGGGGGGGGGGGGGGGGGGGGGGGGGGGGGGTGGAATTGCAAAAGGAGGTCGAGGGCACGGGAAGCGTGCAGAAGGGCAAACGTGGAGCTTTGCATTCCCAGGACCCCTTTATCCAGACCCAAGAGAAACTCGGGGGGGTGGGGTGGGGGGGGGGGGGGGCTTTAAGCTGCTTGGTTGCGGTTTTATCTTTGCAAAGGTTTGGGTGGATGTTTGTGTGAACCCAGCCTTTTTGGGCAGCTTAGGATTGGGTGGACAGCAATAGCGCTTAAAAGACTTTGCAGCCCTCTCCAAGCGGGTGACAGAGTCAGCCAACAATCTGGTTCCTCGTTTTACCGACCTTGGAAAGGTGGAAGGCTGAGTCGGGAAGGATCGAACTGCTGGCAGTTGGCAGAAATAGCCAGCAATACTGCGTTTCTAGCCACTGCACCACCAGTGGCTAGCAATAGCACCAGTCTTATAATAACAATTGCATTTAGACTTGTGCTGTATATCTTTACGGCCCTGTCTAAGCGATTGACGGAGTCAGCATATGGCCCCCAACAATCTGGGTTTCCATTTTACCGACCTTGGAAGGACAGAACACTGAGTCAACCTTGAACGGGTCAGGATTAAACTGCTGGCAATCGGCAGAAATAGCCTGCAATACTGTGTTTCTAACCACTGTGCCACCAGGGCTCTTATAATAGCAATAGCACTTCGACTTATATACTGCTTTGCAGTGTTTTATGGCCCTCTCTAAGTGATTGATAGAGTCAGCATATGACCCCCAACAATCTGGGTCCCCATTTTACCCACCTTGGAAGGATGGAAGTGAATGGATGGCGTGATCCCTCAAATATCTGTAAATACAATAACTTAAGGACCGAGGGGATGTGGATACAATTTTCTGCTGGGGGTGTGGAGCAATTTTCTGCGGGGGTGGTGGTGTCCCCCCCCTCCCCATTTGGGAATGCTAGGATAGATTGTGTCTACACAGTTAGAATGAAGTATTTCTGGCTAACTCTGCTTGCAATCTGGAGTTTGATCCTGACCAGCTCAAGATTAAATAAATCTTCTGAGGTCAGTAAAATGAGGACCCAGATGGTTGGGGGCAATATGCTAAAGGGGGCTGTAAAGCACTATAAAGTGGTATATAAGTGCTATTGCTATCATATTTCTCAGACTTAACCACATTAAGACAGGTGGACTTCAACTCCCAGAATTCCCTAGCAAGCCAAGCTGGCTGGGGAATTCTGGGAGTCGAAGTCCGCCTGTCTTAATATGGACAGGCTCCAGAAACCGTCTTCTATTGTAGGGTCACCAAACTAATATTCTGGGGCCAGATAAAAGGCAGGAGCACATTTGACTCATGCAGGTTATGGTGTGGTAGAAATAGAGTGTTGTTTGTAAGTGTTGGCAAATGTGCAGAGCGATGCCCGAAGTTGGTATTCAGGCAACTCAATATTGGTAGAGTTGGCACATTTTTTTATATGTTACCGCTCCTGCCTTCGCCCCAGTTCCTGCCAATCTAGTAATTCAAAAACATGGGAATGTGAGTAGATAAATAGATACAACTTCTGTGGGAAAAGCTGATCATGTTCTCAATTGTCATGCTGGCCACATGACTATGGAAATGTCTTCGGATAGCTCAATGGCCTTGAAACAGAGATCAGCATCATCCCTGATAGTTTAACAGATTAACAGAGTTGGAAGGGACCTTACCTTATAGGTCATCTAGTCAAGGGATCACCAACCAGTGGGCTGGGGACCACTGGTGGTCTATGAGAAAATTTTGGTGATACGCAGAGAAATATCACTCTCAAAGTACCCCCCCCCCAAAAAAAAAAGCAAGTCTAAGAAGCCTTGCAGAGGCTTTTTCCAAGTCTCTGGGAGGCCGAAAAAGTCCTCAAACTAACCGGGGGGGGGGGGAATCAGCTGTGAGGCATCCACATGCTCAGTAAGGTAAGTTTGCCTGTGGCTCGTGTGCCAGCACAAATGGCTCTGCGTGCTACTTGTAGCACACGTGCCATAGGTTCACCATCATAGCTCTATGGCCTACTGCAGCACTCTGTTGGCCAAAAACCGGCCAAAAATGCCCCCCCAAAAGAGCCCCAGAACAGGCTGGAAAACGGGCTAAAATGTCTTGGAAAACAGGCCAAAAGTAGCTCTGTAAATGGGCCAAAAAAACCAGTCCAGAAACGACCCACAGAGCTCGTTTTTGGCTGGCAGAGTACTTGCTACAGGAGTCATCTGTCCTCTGCCTCCACCCCACCCCCCCCCCGGTCCGTGGAGAACTACAATGCTGACTTGGCCCTTGAAGAAACCCCATTTTGACAACCCTGTTCTGCAGTATTGACTTTTGTTCCAAGGATGGAAACATCCAAGGGCCAAACTGCCTCATTCACACTGCTAAAAAAAGGGAGCAGCCAAAATTGGCAGCTGTTCTTTGGAAAATCCAGCATCTGAGGCCCCGATTTGGCACGGGAGTCTCTCTTCTCCAAAAGGCTCTGAACTGGCTTCCTGAAGCAAGGTCCTATTTACAACAGCAACATTTTGGGCCTGTAGGACATGATTTTACTCAAATCTTGCTCACATGTTTAAACGTATAAAGCCTGCATTGCCCAGAGCGTCCCAAAGACATTGGCCGTTTAGAAAATGGCTGGTGAAGACCAGTGTCCTCAATTAACCCCTCTTGACTTTTTTAGTCTTGTGGAAGCCGATCCCGGCTGGGGAAACTTTATAGCTCTCTGGAGAGATTCCCTCTCTTGTTCTTTCAACAGCGGCAAAAGCTTTTTTGAATATAGGAATAGCACTTAGACTTATATACCACTTTACAGCCCTCTCTAAGCGGTTTACGGAGTCCACCCTATTTCCCCCAACAATCTGGCTCCTCATTTTACCCACCTCAGAAAGATGGAAGTCTCAGTCAACCTTGAGCTAGTCAGGATCGAACTTCTGGCAGTGTGAGCAGAGTTAGCCTGCAATAGCAAACAACAGCAACAGCACGTAGATTTATATGCCGCTTCACAGGCTTTACAGCCCTCTCTGAGCAGTTTAGAGTCATTCTATTGCCCCCAACAATCTGGGTCCTCATTTTTATCCACCTCAGAAAGATGGAAGGCTGAATTAACCTTGAACCTGGTGGGATTAGAATTGCCAAATTGCAGGCAACCGGCAGTCAGCAGAAGTAGCCTGCAGTACTGCACTCTTAACTACTGCGCCACTGTGGCTCACAGGGTTTATGGAGGTTTACTCCCAAGAAAGGGAAGTTAGGACTGCATTTCAGTTTCCCTTGTTTATTGTAAAGATATGCTCCATTTTATTAAGGAACCAAGCTAGAAACCAGGAGATGGTGAGTTCTAGTCTCATTTTTAGCCATGAAAGCCAACTTGGGTGACTGTGGACCAGTCCTTCTCTCTCTCTCTGTCAGCCCAACCCACCTCACAGGGTTGTTGTGGGGGAAAAAGGAAGTTTAATGTTTGCCACCTTGAGTTATTTATAAAAATAAAAAGGCAGGATCAAAATAAACATTTATCTGAGTCTTATACCCAAAACAAAGTTCTGAAGCTTTAAATAAGCCAACCCTGTCCCTTGAAATCACTGTTAGGTTGAAAGAGGGATTTTGCTTGGGAAGTTTTCTTTATGACAAAAATCAATAAAACCTGCTAAAATATATGCCCTCCCCCCCAATTGCAACTCTTGGGTGGTGCTTTGAAATCCATATTGTAAGTATTACAAAGTCCATCCTGCATGGTCCTCCTTTTTTACCAGTTCTGCCAGTCATTTTTGAATTCAGGTGACTATATGGACAAACCAGCCTGACATAACTTAAAAGAGACAACCTAGTTGCACACTCACTTCAGAAAAATAACTCACTTTCAAAAATTGTGGTCTCAAAATTATAAAATGACCATGTCAACTGCATATAAAGAAAATTTGTATAAAATGTTTTACAGGTGCCACCTACTCCCAATGAGACTTGTGAGAATGTTTAAGAATAAATAGGATAAATGCTGGAAATATCAGATGCCTGGTTCATATTACCATATGTGGTGGACATGTTCGGATGCAAAGAAATATTGGATTAAAATCCACACATGGTTGGAAAAAATGATAAAACAACATACAGACTTCAAACCAGAGATCTTTTTATTGGGAGTCATACCAGACATATACTATAAAGAATTGAAATATTTGATTGTAAATGTTTTAACAGCGGCTAGAATTGTATTTGCGAAGAACTGGAAAAATGACAAAATACCTATGCAGGAAGAAGTTATCAAAAAAATTATGGACTGTGCTGAAATGAGTAAACTGACATTTGAAATTAGAGAACAAGAAGGCAAACAATTTTATATGATATGGGATTTGTTTTATCAATGGTTGGATAAAAAGGCATGGCAATGTAATAGATAATTGCGTGATAGAAATTTAATAGATTGATATAAAACATAATATAGATATATACAACTACTGGTTGAAAGTACAACACAAATTTTAAGCTAAAACTTGGAACATCTCATATAAAATGATGGAATAGTTTAGTCATGGATGATTAATAACTGATAAATATATAAGCATATGTTCCTTCGACAATGTGAAGATTGATATAAATTGTGAGTAAATGACTACAAAAGGATAGCACAAAAGATACGTAACCAACTAACACACTATGTATATAAAATGGAAGATGGTTTTATGTTGTTTTGTATGTGTATGTTTGTTTTTAAAAATATTTTTTATTAAAAAACTCACTTTTGTATCAATTAAAAAAATTTTTTTTATTAAATAAATTGTTTAAAAACATTGAACATGGTGAAATCGTTTTGACATATCTTGTCTTACATCTTATATGATATATATCTTATATACATGTATCCATATTGAAACTTTGTACATTTAGTTTTCCTTCATTACATCATCCACCATCATCAGTTATAGCTTAATGATCTTGGATATCCCTTCTACAAATCCTTTCTCTTTTTCATTTTGAATCCTTCCTTTCTGTTCTCACCAACGATAAAATTTGTTCCAAATTTTACAGTATTCTGACTCATTCTTGTTTTTCATTTCCAAAGTCAGTCTGTCCATTTCAGCACATGTCAAAATCTTATTTATCACCTCATTTTCACTAGGAATTTCTCTAGCCTTCCATTTCTGGGCAAACATTCTTGCCGTCTTGATAACATGGATGACTATATACATCTCTTCGTTGCTGTATTTCTCTGATATAATTCCCAATAAAAAGAATTCTGGTTTATAACCTATTTTTAGTCCCATCATCTTCTCTAGCCACTTCCAGATGCTCTTACAGAACTGTACTTTTTTACAAGACCACCATGTATGCACTTCCATTCCATTGTGTGCACTTCCAGCAATTTGGTGATTTGTATCAGTTTTTGTGTGCTTGGGCAGTGGGTTGGACTAGATGACCTCCAAGATCCCTTCCAAACTCTGTTAGTCATCTGAAGTGCATTACACGCCTGGAAGACGCTCGACTAGACTGGGAACAGCTAAGCCCTTTTGATCTGTCGCTCCCCGCGGGCCAGCCAATAGGAATGCGAGGCTGCGTCCCGCCTCCCAGCGAACGTTGCGAACTTGCAGGCCTCCCCCCCACTTAGCGTCAGAAGCTGCTCGCTCCGCCCCCTTCGTTCTTGCGTGAGCGTTGCTTTGCAGCGCAAGCCTGGTAACCATAGAGACAGAAAGGGGCGAGCTCTTTGGGCCGCGGGGCTGGGCCTACCTTCTTCAACCTGGCGCCCTCCAAATTCATTTGAGTTATAATAAATAAAGGTGGCGTTCATTCATTCCGAAATAAGATTGCGCCCCCCTCTTCGCCGCCTCCCGTCTCGAGGCCGGCCAAATTGTGGGGGGGGGAGGGGGAGGTGGGTTTACTTTCAAGCAGCACTTTTCACCTGCCAACTCAGCAGCCGCATTCCACGAAGTTTGAACTCGGTTCCCTGATCCTGCATGTAAATCTGAGGTCCTCAAACTTGGCAACTTTAAGACTTGTGGACTTCAACTCCCAGAATCCTCCAGTCTGGAGAGTTTGAAGTCCACAAGTCTTAAAGTTGCCAAGCTGCCTGATATAAATGAACGAGCAAGGGACAAAAAAAAAAAAAAAAAGAGCCTTCAAACATTTGGGCAGACTTCTCAAAAATGGTAAAAAAAAACCAGTTTTTTGGGGGGGGGCATTCCTTTCAGCCTTTTTCATTTGTGCCAGGGATTGCCAAACTTGGCCACATTGAGACTTGTGGACTTAAACTCCCAGAATTCCCTAGCCAGCATGGCTGGTTGAGGAATGCTGGGAGTTGAAGTCCACAAAGTCTTAAAGTGGCCAAATTTGGAGACCCCTCATTTATGGTGTCCTGGAAGACACCAATATCCACTGGGGTGCAAGTCTTGTGGAAGGGTGGTAACCCTAAGGAACCCCCAATTTCAAGGAAACCTCAGTCACAGCCATTCTCCAGGTGAATTCCCCATTTCTTAGGCTACCCCACAAAGCTCCTGTAGGAGAAAAATGAGTTTTTGGGGGAAGGTGACCTGAAGACTTTTCATCCTCAAAGATAGTGTACTTTTAAAATGCAACAAATGCATATAAAAATACAGATTGCGATGACATTAGAATAAGCAGATTTTTTTTTGGGGGGGGGGGGGAGCAGAATCTCCATAGACAGAATAAGCACACGTTTTGGGAGATTCTCCATAAACCAAGGCTCTTCAAATTTGGCCAGTTTAAGACATGTGGACTTCAACTCCCAGAATTCCTTAGCTAACAAGACTGGAGGAGGAATTCTGGGAGTTGAAGTCCATAAGTCTTAAAGCTGTCTAGTTTGAAGACCCCTGCCATAGACAGTTAGAATAAGCAGGTCTGCAACCTCTCTCCCCCTCCCCCCTCCTCCAACCCAAGGACGAAGAAATGGAGATTTACAACCGACTCCATTTCGGAGGCCGTCCAAGGTTGCGCCCTTTGGGAAGCTCAGATTGCAACTCCCCCTTCCCGGCTCGGCAGCAGCGGCTCCGCCTCCTGGAGGGCCAGTTTCTCTTTCTTTTCCCTTCCACTCGAGCGAAAGGCTTCTCGTCTCCAGCTTCGTTTCACCGGGGAGGGGAGAGAAAAATCCTCTTCGATCCAGAAAGAGAAGCGCGGGGCTCTCGGACTCCTGGGATCGCGCGCATCTCCTTCCTTCACGGCTCCTGCAAGACTGAAGGCGGCTTGGAAAGGATCTTTTTGCGAGGTGATTGGTGGGCTCGGATTCTCCCTGCTGGGAAAATATTCATTATATATGGAATATTATTCTTCATTGGCCGAGTGTGATTAGATTACAGGGGTCTCCAACCTGGGCTACTTTTAAGACTTGTGGACTTCAATTCCCAGAATTCCTCAGCCAGCTTTCGAGGAGGAGGAGGAGGAGGAGGAGGAGGAGGAGGAGGAGGAGGAGTGTAATATTCTGGTGGGTTGCCCTGTAGCTGTTGGTGAAGGTGATCTTAGAGATTCTTTGGTTGGGCTGCTAACTGATGATGGCTCTCTGGCAGTTTTTCGATTGGGGTATTAACTTTGGAGTTAATCCATGGCTGATCTGGTTGCTGATAACTGGTGGAGAAGTGCTTGGAGTCTTTTTCTCTTTTGAGCTGGTTGATGGTCTTTGTTGCACAGATTCTTGATGAAACTGCCAAAGAGCCACCAGTAAACAGCCATGCTGTCAGCCTTCAAGACCTTCTACTATTGCTTTGCATCTTTCGGCTGTCATAAGAAACGGGGGGAGTGTGGGGTGGTGGTGGAGGGGAGGTAGGGATAGGTTTGGGAAGTGAGCTGGAGGTGTTAAATTCTTCTGTTGTGTAAATGGGGGGGGGGGGAAGCATACAATAGAGTTAGGTTTCTATTTCTCGCTTAGCTTTCTTTTCTCTGCGCAACCGCAACCCGTTATCAAACTATGCCAAGGTCAACGGACAGAGGCCTCATCATCACCTGAAGATGCCCACATGATCCTATTCACAACTTCTAATTGGAAGCTTCATCTGAACTATTGGGGGTGGGAACACTTCCATCACTTTGTGTATGTGAATTGCACGCCTAATTTCTCAGATTCAGAATTCTCTGGTTGCTACCACTTCACTTTCAGTAAAAGATATCTTTTCTCTAACTTAAAGAGTCTTAAGTATTTCTTTCCTGGATTTTGAATGGAGCTCCGCCTGACACATGCCATGGCTGAAGATACAGAACAATTAAAACTCGAACCACATATTTTGTGAATAGTTCTTATCCCAGAGCTATAACTGCACTTAACAATGAACTTAAGGATCACCAACAGTGAGCTGTTGGACAGTATTACTTCGTCTGTTGTGTGGAGGCTTGTGTGTTTTTAGGGGGTGGGGAATTTTGGTGGGTGGGGGGAGTGTTTGGGGATTGTCATATGTGTGCGCATGTTGCATCTGGTCTCTGGGTATGATGTGAATTTTGTTGTATGTCAATCAAGGGGCCTCTAAGGCCACCAACACTGACCGGGCAAGTCACCAGAATATAAACTGACAGCAAACCCCACTCCTTACTAGCCCTGATGAAGTTACCTAGTTTGGGTCATGAAATGTCTGCAAGAAAACAAGCAAGCTCAGAGAGCACCAAGGACCCTTCATTTCAGATAACAGATAATCGGAGTTGGAAGGGACCTTGTAGGTCATCTAGTCCAACCCCCCCACCCAAGTGGGAGACCCTACACCATTTCTGACAAAGGGCAGTCCAATCTATTCTTGAAAGTCTCCAGTGATGACGCTCCCACAACTTCTGAGGGCAACTTCTGTTCCATTGGTTGATTGTTCTCACTGTCAGAAAGTTTCTCCTTATTTCCAGATTGAATCTCTCCTTGATCAGTTTCCATCCATTATTCCTTGTCTTGCCTTCAGGTGCTTTGGAAAATAGTTTGACCTCTTCCTCCTCCCTGCGGCAGCCCCTCAAATATTGGAAGACTGCTATCCTGTCTCCCCTGGTCCTTCAACTCTTCATTAGACTAGCCAGGCCCAGTTCCTGGAACCGTTCTTCATATGTTTTAGCCTCCAGTCCCTTAATCATCCTGGTTGCTCTTCTCTGCCCTTTTTCTGGAGTCTCAACATCTTTTTATAATGTGGTGACCAAAACTGGATGCAGTATCCCAGGTGTTTCAACCCAGAGGTACAAAATATCCTCCTTTAAAGAGACTTATGGCCAGTTTTCATACTTGTGTCCCCATCCCTGTGATCAAACTTTGGATGTTTGGCAACCAGCATGCATTTACAATGTTGACTGTATCCTGGAGTCCTTAGATTGTCATTTGCAATCTTTTTGTAGAACTTCTGACAAGCAAAGGGGGGGAGCCAGATTCACTGTGACCGTTCAAAGTTGCAACAATGAGAAAAACGTACGACTGTTTTTCACAGTTACAACCTTGTAGCATCTCCATGATCGTGATCAAAATTGAGACGGTTGACAGTTGGTTCATACTTATGACCATTGCTGTGTCCCAGGGTCATGGGATCCCCTTTTGTGACATCTGAAAAAGTCAATGGGGAAGCCAGATTCACTTAACAACTGGGTTACTAACTTATCAACTGCAGGGATTTGCTTAACGGTTATGGCAAGTAGGGTCATAAAAAGGGGCAAAACTCACCTCACAAATGTCTCACTCAACAGCATAAATTTTGGGCTCAATTGCTAAGTCGTAAGTCGAGAAGTATCTGTACTGAGATGGGATCATCACTTTGGCAATGGATCCCAATCTGATCTAGATAGGAAATTATCTCCTGAACAGCTTTAATTGATTGCTTCACCTATTTATTAGCTTGAAGGAAGTAAGAGTTAGTGGGCTATCCATCCTAGTGGTTGAGGTACCAGGCTAGAAAGCAGGAGGCTGTGAGTTCAAATCCTGCCTTAGCCATGAAAGCTAGCTGAGTGATCTTGGGCCAGTCCCTTTCTCTCAGTCCAACTCAACTCACAGCATTGTTGTTGTGGGAAAAATAAGAGGAGAAGGTGTGTTGGAAAATATGTTTGTCACTTTGAGTTATTTGTAAGGTGTAGAGACAGTGCTTTCTAATCAGCAGTGCATGACTAAAGCTGCCCGGCAGAGGGAGCTGGTGCCCTTTCTACATTTTGCAAATATATTGCATATATAGAAAGAAGAAATATAGATTATACAGATTAATAGAGTTGGAAGGGACCTTATAGGTCATCTAGTCCAACCCCCTGTCCAAGCAGGAGATCCTAAACCATTTCTGACAGATGGCAGTCCAGTCTCTTCTTGAAAGTCTCCAGTGATGAAGCTCCCACAACTTCCGAAATATATTGCATATAAAGAAAAAACATATAGAAAAATCTAGTGGTGAAGATACTTTCCTCCCTCTCAGAAGGTTGAGAGTTCAGTCCTAGGTAGCAACAGATATTTCTCTCCTAAGGTCCAAAGAAAAAAAATAACTGCTGTGAACTCCATGTAGGTGTCAGGAAGGGCATCTGGCTAGTAAATCCTCAGCTCCGCCCAGTCACCCCGACTCTACCTTGAATAGGGACTACAGGGTTGTAAAAAGGGAGGTTGTTTTTTTTAAAATGGCTTGTATAGAAAAAAAATTCATTTCTTTATTTTCTTCTATTCTTTCAGCTGAGCTTCCACCATGGACATCAAGGAGGTGGACCTCAGAGAGATGGCTTCTGTCATCCAGTCAAAAGTCGTTCTGGAGGTGTCTTCTCAAGTCCAGTCACTCCTGGATTCTCTAGAAACCACCACGCTGGACATCGCAGTGACGGGCGAAGGTGGGGCTGGCAAGTCCACCTTCATCAACGCCATTTTGGGGATCAGCGACGATGATATCCAGGCGGCCAAAACGGGTGTGGTTGAGACTACTCTCTCAGCCACTCCTTATCACCACCCTCATCTGCCCCGTGTTCGGGTTTGGGACCTGCCAGGCATTGGCACCCCTTCCTTCCAAGCCCAAAAATACCTGCAGCTGGTGAGATTTGAGAGGTACGATTTCTTCATCATCATCACTTCCGAGCGTTTCCGAGAGAACCATGCCCAGCTGGCTCGGGCTGTGGCTGCCCTGGGCAAACGCTTCTATTTTGTCCGTTCCAAGGTAGACCAGGACCTGTGGGCTTCCCAACAACGAAGGCCCAGCTTTTTCCAGGAAGCAAAAGTGCTGCAGGAAATAGAGTCAGACTGCACCCGCCAGCTCAAGAAGGAAGGCCTAGAGACTCCCAAGGTCTTCTTGATCTCCAGCTTCCATTTGCACAGGTTCGATTTCCACCGCTTGCAGGAAACTCTGTCTGAAGAGCTGGAGGGTCACAAGAGACATACCCTGCTGCTTTCCTTCCCCTCTGTCACAGCCGCAGCTGTGCAAAAGAAGAAGAGTTCGCTGCGCCAGCACATCTGGAAGAAGGCGCTGTTGGCGTGTATCATTTCAGCCCTGCCTGGCCACATGTTCCACCTCAACCTCCCCATGCTCATGAGGACACTCAAGAACTACCAGCAGCATTTCGGCTTGGACGATGCCTCTTTGGAGGCCTTGGCCGCCACGGTCTCAAAACCCTCTCACGAGTTGAAAAACCAGGTGCGCTCAACCTTTGCGAGAGACTTCCCGGAGGATGACATCCGGGCGGTTTTGCACCAAGCTGCACTCTGCAGGCAAGTGGTGGCCACAGTGCTGAAGAGCCAAGTGCCTGTTTTCAACAACTTGGTCGCCGGGGCCGTCTCGTTTGCAGCTGCCTATTATTTGCTTCACACAGCTCTGGATAGCTTCGCAGAAGATGCACGGAGGGTCCTGGAAAGAGCCTATAGCTTGTAGATGGAAGTCGAGGGCTCCTTGGGCTATCCTTCACCAGGTTTCATCTGTGAATGATCAAGAACACCAGCCAAAATTGCTTGGAGATGGACAAATATGTGTGTGGGGTTTCCCCCCCTCTTTTCTGCATTGTATTGCTTCTTGTTTTCTTCCAATTGATCAAACTGGCCAGGAGAACCTAGCCAGGTCTGCCCCTATCCTATGAAGATAACCCCTCTCCCCCTACCCCAAAGGTTATTGAGATAGGTCTTCATAAGGTGAGACTACACAAACTGGGAAGATTCTTTGCATTTCTTTAGATGAAGCAGATTTGACAATTGGGAGGACTTTTACTGTTTTCCATGCAATAAATGGGTTCTTGGAATCCTTTATACAGCGGCAACCTTTTGAAATGATAAACGCTTTTGATGCCTCAGTGGGTCATTCATTTATTTTATGTGTAGACCATTCTTAATAATCCTTGCCTCCTTGCCTGATTTCAGTATAATAGTAATAAAAAAACACCCATGCTGGAGTTACTAAAACAAGCAAGCCATCCTTTGAGGAAAGGCATTCACACAATTGCTTGAGATTTGCACAAATGGCTTAAAAGTAAAACACCATGGAGTATGTGATGACACAAAGGGCGTGGCACAAAGGCAACACAGTCAGATAATCAATAAGAGTCCCTTTATTAGCTCCAACTTTTTCCCCAGTGTCCAGGTTACCTTCTGGCTGGAGAAAAACTCTCCCAGGAACAGCCTTTAACTGCAGGGAATCAAGTCCAAGACATGGTCAACACAAACTAACTATAAATCCAATCAAGCCAAACTGAGGTAATTCGCTTGGCAGGGCAGGAGCAAGAATTCCAGATGTGAAGGCATGGCAAAACTCACACGGTTGGGAAGACGCCGGGAACACAGATAACCAAAGACCACACAGGATAAAGTCAGGTTTGCTCCCAGCAGCTGCCATGGTCAGCATTCAGTTCTTTTAAAGCAGGGGTCCTCAAACTTAACAGCTTTAAGACTTGTGGACTTCAACTCCCAGAATTCCTCCTCCAGTCATGTTAACTCAGGAAGTCTGGGAGTTGAAGTCCATAAGTCTTGTTGGAAGATCCTTATTTAAACTTTCATTCCCAGGTGTGGCTAATGAAGGGAATCAGGGCCTTTTCCTCCCCCATGAGCCCTGCAACCCACGTTGCTTTCTTCTCCATTCCTCCTGTGTGCCCTAGGATGAAGAGGGGGTGGGCCTGGGTCTTCCTCTGACCCCCATCTCTCTTGTTCTATCTCCCCTCTATTCTGCCCAGCCGGACTTTGCCCTTCCCCAGCCCCAGCCTCTTCCCCAGCCAACAGAGCCACACTCCCATTCCCTGTCAGCTGTTCATCTTCCTCCTCAGATTCAGATTCTGACAGGGACATGACAGAGTAGCTGTGAAAGTTAACAAAGTGTGCATATTTGCAGACAGTATGTACACCCTATTTGGATATACTCTTACATTTAAATGCAAATTTTTAAATTTATGGGTTCAGGAGTTTTTGTAATGTGGGGTAGTGAAGGTTGAATTTCCCAGTGAGGGCTGAATGTACCCACAAATCACAGAAGGTTATGACAATCAGAGGAAAAATGATTGTAATCTTGAACATATTTTGGTACAGGTGGTCCCAGATTGCAAACCTTTCTGTTGCTAAGCAAGATGATTGTTAAGTGACTTTGTTCCACTTTATGATTTTTGCAGTTCTTAAGCAAATCAGTGCAGTTGTTAAGTGAATCTTCTGGTCATTAAACGAATCTGGCATCCCCCCCCCATTGACTTGACTTGTTAGAAGTCAATTGGGAAGGTTACAAATGGGGATCACATGACCAAGGAACAGTTCAACTGTCCCAAATGAATAGGCTGCAATTGTCATAAATGTGAGAAATGGTCATAAGTAAGTTTTTTCAGTGCCGATGTATTTTCAAAACAATCACTGAATGAATGGTTGTAAGTTGAGACTACCTGTATCTCATTTTTAAGGCAGTTTTGTTATTAACAAAAACTGGATGGACAAACCCCACATAATCACTGGAAGACTTCTAAATTTATTGTGTACATGAATATTCCAAAGCTTCTGGTAAAAAATTGATTTTTCCCCCTCAGGCTTTGCTAGATGGCAAGCTAGATTTTCTGTTTGTCCTCCAGTGCAAAACATTGAATGATCCCAATTGACTCAATTGATTCAAACCAAGGTTAAAACTGGATCTTCAAAGAGGTGTAAGGATTTTATTTCTTAACAAAAAGGAAGCTATTAATTTCAGGGGGCGTGTTAAAAAGGCCTCAAGTGATATTGAAATGCTGCTAATCATCTTACTTAAGAGGAACCGCTTTCCTTTCAAAAGGTTCAACCGGGAATAAAAGTTGTGCTCCGTCAATGGTTTAAGAAACACTTTCTTATAAAGTAAGGGAAAAAAAATCCTTCACAAGCAACAGGAAGAATATTTATTTTTATTTATTTGTTTTATTTATTTTGACAAACAATTATTAGAGAACAGGTATAAGTATAAACATGGTTATAAACATGAAATGGATATGAATAAGAAAAAAAGAAACAAGAGGACAGGGACGGTAGGCACATTGGTGCGCTTATGCACGCCCCCCTACACACCTCTTAGGAAAGGGGTGAGGTCAATAATAGACAATCTAATGTTGAAGATTTTGGGGTGTGGGGAAGAAACCACAGAGTCAGGTAGAGTATTCCAGACATTGACCACTCTGTTGCTGAAATCTTATTTCCTGCAATCAAGTTTGGTGCGGTTTATCTTTAGTTTGTATCTATTTAGTGCTCTTGTATTGTTTTGGTTGAAGCTGAAGTATTCATTGATAGTTAGGACATTGCAATATATAATTTTATATACTGTACTAAGATCAAACCAAAGGCGGCAGAGTTTTAGGTTGTCTAGGTCTAAATTTTCAAGTCTAAGGTATTCTACAATGAGCAGAGGAGTGGAGGATTCTTCTCGTAAAATATTTCTGGACTTTCTCAATTGTATTAATATCAGATATGTAATGTGGGTTCCAGACTGATGAGCTGTGTTCAAGTATTGGTCTAGCAAATGTTTTATATGCTCGAGTTAGTAAAGTGATATTACCGGAGAAAAAGCTACGCAGGATTAGGTTAACAACTTTTTTTTTTAATGCATTTTATTGATTTTACAATTAAAACAGACCAACAACACATACATAAATGTAAGAGAGAAAAAGAAAAGAAGAAAAGAAGAAGAAAATAGAAAGAAAAAGATAGAAAGCAATTAAAATCATTTTCATCTTCAATAGTTTGTGAGACCTCCTTTTTATCCTTATTTTATGCCATATACACACTTAATCCTTACATATATCTGTATATATTACGACTCTATCCCATCTTCTTTTGCCTTTTAGTATGAAATCTATCTTTGGTCTATCCATTTGTACCAGCAGTTTCAGCTGTTGTATATTGAAGTGTCTTTATCTTCTAATGGCAAGGTTAATTTGTCCATTTCTGCAAAACTTGAAATTTTTTGAATAATCATCTCCTCTGATAGAACATGAGGCTGTTTCCAACATTGTGCAAAAGCCAATCTGCCTGTTGTCAAAATATGCATTATTATATATTTCACTTTTTTTGGTATTTGTTTATCAAAGATCCCTAACAGAAAGGATTCTGGTTTGAATTCGATCTGTTCTCTTGTCATTTCCTCCAGCCAATTTCTAATTTTCTGCCAATATTTTGAGTTGTACAAGACCACCACATATGGAAGAAAGTTCCCTCATTTTTTTGCATTTCCAGCAATTTGGACTCATGTTGGGGTGCATCTTCGCTAATCTTGAAGGAGAAAGGTGCCATTTATAAAACATTTTATAGGCATTTTCTTTGTATGCTACCAATTTTGTTATTTCTACCCCAGACCTTTCCCCATTCTGTTATAGTTGATACTACATCCTATATTCCTACTCCAGGCTATCATGTTCCCTTTAACAATTTCTTTTAATTCTACTTCTAATAAATAATTATAAAATTTTGTTATTTTTTTTGCCTGATCCTAATAAAATTTTATCTAATTGCTGGAGTTTATTGTTCATTCCAAATTCTTTCTTGTCCTGTTTATATCTACTTTGAATTTGAAGATATGCCCACTGATCAATTTTTAATCCCTGATCTTGAAGGTATTGCCACAATTTCAGAGTTCCTTGCGTATCTAATAGGTCCTTATATTTAATCATTTTAGTAATATCCAGATTATTTGGGTGAATCGCCTCCATTGTTGAGATCCAAATTGGTATTTTTAAATAGTGTTTTTTCTGTATTTTCTTCCAATTAGTCAATAATGAATCTCTGATTAGGTGTCTGTGAAAATATTTCTGGCTAGTTTTCCCAACATCCCATAAAAAAGCATGCCACCCCCTCTGTAAGTCATGGCCTTCTAAAAATAATATTCTCTTATTGGTTAAATTCACCCATTCCTTCAACCATACAAGAGGCTGTACTATAATACAACTCCCAATTTGGAAGTGTCAGCCCTCCCCTGCTCTCCAAATCCTGCATTGCCTTTAAGTTTATTCTAGTTTTTTTCTCTTGCTAGATGAATTTTACATTTATTTTATTAAGTTCTTCAAAAACAAATTTGTGTACTTTGATTGGGATCGTCTGAAATATATAGAGGAATTTTGAAAGAATATTCATTTTAATAGCAGCGATCCTGCCTAATAATGAAAGTTGCAGCTTGCCCCATGTTTCTAAATCCTTCTTTACCTTTTGCATTAATTTATCATAATTATTTTCCTTAAGTGTCTTACAATGTGCTGTCATTGGTTAACAACTCTTAATGCCTTTTTGGCTATGTAGTTACAGTGGGATGTAGCACTTAGATCATTTGAGATGAGTACTCCAAGGTCCTTGACAAAGTTTTTGTCATCAACAATGTCTTGACTATTCAGCTTGTATTTTATTTTTGATTTTTTTTGCCAATATGTAAGATAGAGCATTTATTTGTTGAGATTTGAAGTTGCCATTTGTTTGACCATTCTGACACATAGTTGAGGTCTTTTTGAAGGGTAGCAGCATTGTCAGTAGTGTTGAATAGCTTTACATCGTCAGCGAAAAGAATGCAGTTGCTCTTAATATAACCACAGAGGTCATTAACATAGAATATGAAGAGAGTTGGTCCCAGAACACTGCCTTGGGGGACACCACTGTTGACAGGTACAGAATTTGATAGGACGCTCCCAATTTTGACCATTTGTTGCCTGTTTGACAGGAACACTTCTATCCAGTTATGCAGGTATCCAGAGATACCATAAGACCTTAGTTTTAGGGGTAGTTTGACATGTACCACTGAATCAAAGTCTATGTAGATTGCGTCTATTGCTTTGCCCTGATCAAGTTGTGTAGTCCATATGTTTTTACAGTGAAAGAGTTGCAGGTTACAGGACAGTTTCCTTCTGAAACCAAACTGTTTGTTAGAGAGTAGGTTGTCTCTAAGTGGAGGATAATGGATTGGTTAATAATTGATTCCATGACTTTACAGGTGACGCAGCATAAAGAGATTGGTCTGTAATTTTCAATTAGGCTGGGGTCTCCCTTTTTGAAGATGGGAATGACTGTGGCTAGTGACCATAGATTTGGCAAGGAGCTGGTCCTGAAAGATTTTTCAAAGATTATGCTCAGACCTTCTGCTATGGCAGTGGATAGCTTTTTTAAGAAGTAGGCACAAACTCCATCCGGTCCAATAGAAAAAGATGGTTTTAGATTGCGTAGTGCTTTTTCAACATTGTCTTCTGTAAAATTGATATGTATTAGATCATTGTAGTTGTCTGTGGTTCAACTAGGAAATATTGGGCATGATCCATTGCTGTTTACAAATACTGAGCCAAAGAATGTGTTAAAGAGGTTGGCTTTAATGGTGTCATCATTGCAATCTTTACCATTTGGTTCTTTTAGGGAGGGATGGACCTTGAGTCTTTTAGTTTGTTGTTTACAAAATTGTAGAAAACGCTGGTGGAATTGGTGTGTAGAAGGTTTTCCTCTTGTTTAGTGTGATAATTGGTACATTTATATATATTTATATATAAATATTTATGTATAAGAATATATTGGAGTTAAGATCTGGAAATGGATGGGGAAACCGTATCTGCTAACGGAGATGCACATGAAGAAGGGTTTGTGAGAATGTCAAAGATCTTCAAAGATCTCAGAAAATTGTTACTAACCAGCAAGTTTCATTAAGACAGAAGAAGGAACTCATCAAGTGCATGACAGGAAGGCTGTGCCCTTAATATTTCATTCAAATCACTTGGGAATGAAATCAAATATAGTTTTGGACCTTGCCTCCTAATTATTTTTTGGAGTGGAGTCTAGAGAAGTCTGCAGATGAATGCAAAGTAAGTCAATATATTAACTGCAATTATGCAAACCAAGCCTTGTTCCTGTTTTTTATGCATTGCGGTTCTGAGCAACACACACCAACACACACACACATCCCCAGACAATCCAAGATGCAGTCATGTTTGCTGTTGAAAAGGACTCTGCCCCACTTCGAAAAGGAATGTAAATTCCTTCCCAGTTGCTCATAACCTTGTGAGAGAAAATTCCATTGTCTGTTGTTTTTTGGGAGAAGTCAGTCCATTTAGCACATTGAACAATTGAACAAGGAGCATATGGATGAAAAGAAGAAGGTAGTTTAATCATTAACTTGCAAACAGGTGGGGCAGAAGCAAATGTCTCCATGCAACTAAAAAGTTCAGCGAGAATTCCTAGAAACGAGGGATTGGTTTACTCTGCTTGGAAGAGGTTGGATAAATTGCTCTCCAGATGGCCTACCTCCTATTAACTTAAGAGACTCCTTTACCTCACCAGACAGGATTTGGCCATTCATTGTCATGCAGTGAATAGTTCCTTTAATGTCCCAACCTATTGTAAGGTCCCAGAAGTTTCCCCAAGCCATGGAGATGCCAAAGAGTGAGACTCGAGATGAGCAAAAAGTCTGGATGAATACTATGTCCAAAACATATAGTCAAAATGCATGTAAGGAATAGCCACACCCTGCGAGAGGGACTTAGAGTATTATATACATTTTACGCTGAATCCAATCAGAGACAAAGGTTCATTATTAATGTGGGCAATGGTTTACCCATGCCCTTCCCTTCTTTATCCATGGAGCGTTCTTTGTCCATGCTTTGTACATACTTTGTTATTTTACACAGTATCCCTTATCTTTGTGTATTCATACGCCCCCTCTTATCTTTGGAGCAGGATGTTCCTGGGAATTGTCTCCAAGGATGTGTCTAGCTCTGAAGCAAATTGCAGAGACGAGAAACTAGATAGAAAAGGAAACAATTCTCTTACAGAATGAATTCCTAACAAATGATTCCCATCCTTAGCAAAAATAGTACAAGCAATAAATAATAAAAAATAAATAATAAAAAATAAAAAATAGAACAAGATTAGATTGATTCATGTCAAAATGTCCTTTCACTATAAAAGATTCTTGTCCATCCTTGGCAACTTTTTAAAGACTTATGGAGTTCAATTCCCAGAATTCCTCAGCCAGCCATGGTCATTAAGTGAATCCAGCTACTCCTATTGACTTGGCTTGTCAGAGGTCGCTGGGAATGTCACGAATGGTGATCGCTTTACCCTGGGATGCTGAAACTGTCAAAAAGACTTGTCGGTTGCCAAGCTGGCTGGGGAATTCTGGAAGTTGAAGTCCACAGGTCTCAAAAGTTGCCAAGGTTGGACACCTCTGCTGTAAGATGTAAAGATAGAGTAAAATTTGGAGAGGGGAGCCATGGATGAAAATACACATCTTTGTTTTTTTTTTTACCAAGAAGTAATCTCTGTCTGTCCAGACACAGAGACATATTATTGCTTACTAAAAAGAGAGACATTACTGTCTGTCTATCTATCTATCTATCTATCTATCTATCTATCTATCTATCTATCTATCTATCTATCTATC
>BLBF01000071.1:6243071-6256573 GCA_015471245.1 Laticauda colubrina
ATCTATCTATCTATCTATCTATCTATCTATCTATCTATCTATCTATCAGCTACCTGATTCCCTAAAATTCTGGCCATCTTCCATTGGAAAAAAAAAGAAAAGAAGAACAATGCAAAACCAGAAAAGAAATCTTGAGTGGTCTGAAGATAAGCATCTAAACAGAAAACCCACCACCTTGCCCCAATAGCTTCCTGAAAGTCATTGAGTGGCAGCCATCTTGAGTTTCCCTGCTACAGTTTTCTCAGCCTTGGCAATTTTAAGACCTGTGGACTTTCAACTCTCAGAAATCCCCAATTGGCTTCACCAGCTGGGGAATCATGGCAGTTGAAACCCACATATGTTAGAGTTACTGAGGTTGAGAAACCCTGCTCCAGACAGTTTTCTAATAACCAAACTGCACTTTTTTAACATGTTCCATTGGATGAAAGGAGAAATTATTCCTTGTGCAGGTCCAGAGTTTAACATAAAACATAGGGCACACCTGGATTTTTAGAAGGAGTTGGTCAACCTCTGATGTAATCCAAGATTTGCTTCTCAACAATGGCTACTACCCAAATTCCCCTGGGAAATCACAGATGGATGGGACAGGCCCAAAGAAAATAGCATTTTTCCTGTAACCTGTCCCCCATATCTTGAATAGCAAAAAAGATATGATTACACAAGATGGGGAAAAGGAACCTGAGATTACTCACAGCTAATAATAAAAATACTATAAATAAATCAATAGAAGTAATTCATTACTGCCAAGTTCCCGGTCCAGTTGGGAGCTTAGCTGTTTTTTAACTATCTTTGATGTCATCCTTATCAGGGTGAAATTACAGTACTTCCCCTATGTTGCACAGGACTCCACAATCTTTGTGGGGCAAAGGATGAGTTTTATCTAACATTCCGTTGATGGCAGGGAAGAAGTTGTCCCAAAGAGCCATGTTTCTATATTGCAGAATTTTTAAATACATGGCTGTGGAACAGTGGTGGGATTCAAAAATTTTTACTACCAGTTCTGTAGGTGTGGCTTGGTGGGTGTGGCTTGGCAGGGGTGGCAGGGGAAGGATACTGTAAAATCTCCATTCCCTCCCCACCCCACTAACCTGCTTTCCAGCTCCGTTTTCCTGTGCAGGGCAACCAAAGAAGACCCAGCCAATGATCAGCTGGGATTCAATGGGCGACAGAGAATAGATGGGGGAGGGGCCAGTCAGAGGTGGTATTTGCCGGTTCTCCAAACTACTCAAAATTTCCGCTACCGGTTCTCCAGAACTGGTCAGAACCTGCTGAATACCACCTCTGATCTACCTATCTATCTATCTACCTACTTACTGGCTACTTGCTTTGCTACTGGCTCTGTGGGCGTGGCTTGGTGGGCGTGGCAGGGGAAGGATACTGCCAAATCCCCATTCCTTCCCCACGCCACTAACCTGCTTTCCAGCTTCGTTCTCCTGTGCAGGGCAACCAAAGAAGACGCAGCCAATCAACTGGGTTTCAGGAGGCAGAGAACAGATGGGGGTGGGGCCAGTCAGAGGTGGGATTGGCCGTTTCTCGGAATGACTCAAAATGTCCCTACCGGTTCTCCAGAACTGGTCAGAACCATCTCTGCTGTGGAAGCAACATACATAACAAAAGCAGCTGTAGGAACCTCAACAAGCTGGGAAACTGGCAAAGTTGTGCATGTGGTTTTATTCAAGATGACCACACTTCCAGCTGGAAGTTGGAAAGAGCAGTTGAGGAGGCCTTGATGTCCTCCAGGTGAAGTCATCACAACGTTTCACTTTTCAGAGATTCTCCCAAGTTCAAAAGGAACTCAAATTGCCAAAATCAAATTCACAGGACATGCAGCCCTCAAAGAAATAACATTCTGCTTGCACACTAACCTGGTTTATTATGGAAAATCTAAGAGAACCCAGCATCGGATAAAGTCCCTGAGGTGATGAACATTCATTACAGGCAGTTCTTGACTTAAAACCTTTCATCAATGGCCATTTGAAATTACATTGCCCATGGAAAAAGTGATTTTTGACTGTTTTTCACACTTACGACCATTGCAATGTCCCCATGGACACATCGTCAACATTCAAACGCTTGGCAGTTGGTCTGTATTGGTGTCCATTCCAGTGTCCCATGGTCATACAATCATCTTTCGTGAACTTCTGACGAGCAAAATCACTGGGAAAGCTGTTACTAGCTTAACAGTTGCAGTGATGCACTTAACTGTGGCAAGAAAGATCATAAAATGGGGAAAAATTCACTTAGCAACTGTCTCATTTAGCAATGGAAATTGTGGGCTCAGTTATGTTGTTAAGTCAAGAACTTCCTGTACAATAACAACATTGCAATAGATGTGACCAGAGGTAAGGTTGGAATTTGGAGATGTATATTTATTTTACTTTATTTTTTATTTTTATTTTATTTATTTATTGAATTTATATTGCCGCCTATTTGCCCATGGCAACTTGAGGTGGCTTACACAATGTAAAACCATATTTAAAAAAAAACAAACCAATAAAAACTAACTAAACTAAAATCTGAATGTTTGAGAGGCTTCAGCACACGTCCAAAAACTCAGAAGAGAAAACCTCTGGTTCTGGTGACTGACCCAGATTGGATCCTGCAACGTTATCCTGGAACACGTACATTTCCCTTCATTCGTGAGAATTATTATTTGGTTTGGAACAATATCTTTAACGGTCAGAAGTGGCATCTAACCACAATTTGTATGCTATGAGGAACTAATTTGGCATGTTATTTAGTTGGTGAATAATTTTCCAAAGCAAATCCATCATCAGTTCTATAAAAAGAGGAAAAAGAGGGCTTGAACTTGAATGGATCACATCTGACAGATCTCGGATTTGTTAGGTAAGTTGTGATGAATTTCTTTAAGCATAGATGCTGGACATCCACTCTTTTATATTATTCCTTTTCTCTCCTTGTTTCTGTTTTCAACATCCAGATTAGTGTTATTTTCAAAAGTTGCCAAATTATTTTGTAGGTGAATGGTTTCTGAATGGTTAAGAGATAAATTTCTAAATTTACTTGTGGGATTTCAAATCTGGTCCAGGGCTAAATAAATGAGGGAAGACAGCCTAAAGTGTATTCAACTGGTTTGCATACTTCTAGATGAACAATGGAAAATGTAGTACTTTTTTTTCCCCCTAAGAGGCTGGGAAAGCCTTGGAGAAAGAATGGACAGACAATTTATTTAAAATATGTGGAAATTCCCCACCCTTCTTTCTTGAAAGTTCTTGGAGCTCAGCACACACAATTGGACTCTTTAAACCTGGAAGCTCAGTTTGACATTTTTTGACAACCAGAAATGATTCGGCGGGCCAGATTTACCATGTGGCAAGATGGATGGATAATAATTTTTTACAAATAAATCATCCATCCATCCATCATACAAGAGCAGATCCACTCATCTGCTTATTGCCAACAGACTTTTATTTCCCCAGGGATTGTGAAATTCTGTGGCATATTTAAGAGGCCAGTTTTAATTCAGGGATTACTAGTTATTCCTCTTGCACATCTTTGTTTTAATACCAAACCAAAGCAAAACCATATGGCTCTGTAAGATGAAAAGCCTGATTTGAAGCAACTGGATGAAATATTTGTTTCTTCATGCCACAGAAACGATCCCCCCCCCCCCCCCCGTTGGAGCTGCTGCTGAGTTTGGCTCTTTTTGTTCCTCCCCTAAGGAACCATGAAGGGAGATTGGATTCTCTGTCTTATCTCTGGTCTCCTCCCTTGGGTCCAAGGTGAGTCCTTTTAACCAGGGGTGGGCTTCAAAAATTTTAGCAACTGGTTCTCATAAGGTGACCAACTTTTTTACAATGAGAAGGAGGACACAAATAAATTGAAGAAAAAAAAGAAAGCCTCTTGCATGCAGTGCACTTTTGCACATGGCACACTCTCTCAAAACAATTCTCCTGTGTGGAGCGCCTGCGTCTCCTAATTGCGCCTTGTCACACTGTACCGAGCCTTGACGAATCACCATGTCAAATACAAATATGTCACATCACACACAACAGATCGGCTTGGCATCGATCAAATATGGAGATTTATGGATTAATTTTCAAATATCAAAAAGGAGGACATGTAGGAGGACACTTTTCAAGAGAGGACAGAACGTACGAACGGAGGACTGTCCTCCCTAAAGGAGGACGGTTGGTCACCTTAGTTCTCGGCCAGGTTGCTGGGTGGGCGTGGCCATGATTTAGTAAGCATCCTGCACCTCCGTGGTTGGGTGTGGGTATGTTTTTGCCTCCGGAGGCTTTCCTTGAGCCTCTGGGAAGGTGAAAATGGCCTCTCTGGGCTCTGGAAGCTCTCTGGAAGCCGGAAACGGGCCTATTTCCAGTTTTCCCCAACTTCCAGGAGACCCATTTTTCACCCTCCCTGAGCTTCTGCATGCGCCTGTGCTTACTTGCATCCAGAACAGACCTTGTGGGGACTCCTAGGAGGGGTGGGGCCAGCCAGGAGTCAGATTTGGGGTTTCTCCGAACTGCACAGAATCTTAGCTAGGGGCTCTGTGAACCCCCAGCAGCTCACCTCTGCTTTCAGCCCTGAATTTTGGAGTTTGTACTAGGTGTGTGAATTCTTGGGCAGAGGGTTGTAAGTGGACTGTAAGCATCAAGTAAATGCAGTTCTACTTACGATATTCGTTTAGTGATCATTCAAAGTTACAAAAGCACTGAAAAATGTGACTTATACATCAAATCCTTGCACCTACGGTTGTCCCAGCCTCCCTACAGCCACACGATCAAATTTTGGGGTGCATGTATTTATGAAGGTTGCAGCATCCCTTTGTGACCTTCCCAGGTGGTTTCCGACAAGTGGTTCATAGGGGGGGGGGGGTTATTGGATTGACTTAATGACCATATGATTCACTTAACAACTGCAGTGGTTAACTTAAGAACCATGGCTAAAAGGGGGGAAAATGGCCATAATTTACTTAATAACAGCCTTGCTTAGCAGTGGAAATGATGCTCCTAATTGTGGTCGTAAGTCGAGGATTACCTGTGCTGTTCTTTGGTTCCTTACTGTAGATCCAGTACTCCCACCTGTAGGCAAACACCAGGAGAAGAAGAAGGAAAGAAAAATTAATCTGGAAGTTATCAGGGCTGCCCTCTTGAGTGGACATTTTCAATTTAACAGATTAAGAGAGTTGGAAGGGACGTAGGTCATCTAGTCCAACCCCCCACCCAAGCAGGAGACCCTAAACCATTTGTGACAGATGACAGTCCAGCCTCTTTTGAAAGCTACCAGTGGTCCAAATTCAAGGCTGGTTGGGTCTACAGCAGAGAAGCATCTCATTTTTTTCTTCAATAATTCACATTTTCTCTCTCTCTCACCAGGAATGGTAAATTTAACCTGTGTTTCATGTCCTTTTGGAAGCCCCAAATGTGGAGATAATTGCACAGATCTGCAGACTACATGTGTTACTTTGACAGAAGCCAATACACTGGGTAAGAGTGCTAGGTCTCATTGGATGCCATGATAGAACCAGTTTGGGGGCAATGGTTAAGGTGCTGGCCTAGAAACTGGGAATCTGTAAGTTCTAGCTCTGTATTAAGCATGAAAGTTGGCTAGAGAACTTTAGGCCAATCACCATGAGACTGTGAGTTCTAGTCTTGCCTTAGCGGAGGTGGTATTCAGTAGGTTCTGCCCAGTTCTGGAGAACCGGTAGCAGAAATTTTGAGTAGTTTGGAGAACTGGCAAATACTGCCTCTGACTGGCTCTGCCCCTATCCTCTGCCTCCCGAGTCCCAACTAAAGCTTGGACTTCTTTTGTTGCCCTGCACAGGAGAACAGAGCTGGAAAGCAGGTTAGTGGGGTGGGGAGGGAATGGGGATTTGGTAGTATCCTTCTCCTGCCACGCCCACCAAGCTACACCCACAGAACTGGTAGTAAAAAAAAATTAATCCCACTACCGTGCCTTAGGCATGAAAACTAGTTGGGTGGACTTTGGGCCAATCACCAGGAGATGGTGAGTTCTAATCCTGACTTAGGCATGACAATCTGCTAAGAGACTTTGGGCCAATCACCCTCATTTAGCCCAACTCACAGGGTGGATGTTGTGGAAAAAATAGGAGGAGGAAGGAGTATGTATTGTATGTTTACCGCCCTGAGTTACTTATAAAGTAATAATGTCGGGTTAAAACTCAAATAAATAAAGAATACTCGGTAGAATCTTCAGCTAAGAAGGGTTGAGGTGCTCTTTTACCAAAGCCAATGGAATAGCCCTGTTCTTCTCTATCTGCTTTTCATTCATTCTTCCCAGGTGGAAATGTCAGTCCCAATAGAGAATATAAAGGATGTATTCCCTCACCCTACTGTAGACCTCTGACCTTCACCTTGACCACAGCTGTTGGACGCCACATCCAAAGCAATATGGCCTGTTGCTCAACAAATATGTGCAATGCAATATTAAGTCTAAATGGTGGGTATTTCCTGGGCTTGAAAACTGTTCCTTTTTTAAAAAAAATAGAATTATTTTGTTTAAAAGAGGAAACTATAACGTAAGAATTCTAATATTTTGTGTAATCTTAGTTATACTGTACATTGGCAAGGAAGGAAAAGATACAGAGCTTAAGAAACAGAAATCAATTTTAGAAAGCCTCTAAAGGTAGTCTTACTGAAGTCACACAATCAGTGACTTTCCATAGGGAAAAACAAGCATCAGTAACAATAAAGATTTGTGTCACCCAGCTTCCAAGCAAATCAAAAGTCTAGTGGCTCATTCCTGACCAAGTATTTACCTCTATCTTAAAGACAATGGATTGTTGAAGAAAGTGATTATTACATGCTCTTTGGATTTTTCTACATTCTTGTCATTATAGCCTTAACTCAGATGCATGGGATCTATTCCTAAGGACAGAGAAGCCTTAAAACAACAAGGACAGAGAGGCTATTATCTTTTAAATCCACAAAGCAACACTTTTTATGTCAATAGACAACAGATTGTATGTCTGTAACCTTGTTGCTTGTATCCTAATGATTTTTATTGACTGTTTCCTAATATGATTTGATTGCTTATTGTACCCTATGACTATTATTAAGTGTTGTACCTGATGATTCTTGACTCTTGATGAATCTATCTTATCTTTTATATACACTGAGAACATTTGCACCAAGACAAATTCCTTGTGTGTCCAATCACACTTGGCCACTAAAGAATTCTATTGTCTACTTTTTATGTCCATGTTCTAAGGAGGACAACAGTACAGTGGCTCTTGACCCAGAGGTCTAATGCATATCTCTTAGAAATTCTGATGATGGTTAATGAATGTTTAAACTGGGATAAAAAAGGTGGAAATTTAGAATGGAACTAGCAACCCCCACTCAAAGACAGCCTATTCAAAGTTGGATGGATCTTCATTGAAAAAAAACCTTACAAGTCAATGGAAAACTGGTTAAAATACAATAAGCATTTAAAAAAAATATTTTTGAAGCCAATAGTTAACTTAGTGGTATAGAATACTTATCCATCAGGGTGTCTAAGGGTAGTATTGGTAGTATTAAAAAATTCAAAATAGTACCTGGTTACACTATCAAAACTAAGAATGTTGTGTGATCATGGCAGCTATCCTGATTTTTTGACACTGTACCCTCAACAGTTCCTTTGATATTCCTTCTCACTTGGATGCTAGGATGAAATCTATCTTGCTTTACAGTTCCCCCAGTTGGTACATTGGAAAACGGGGTATCTTGCCCAGCCTGTGAAAGCTACAATCAGAAGGAGTGTGAAATCAAAAGCCACGTTGCCTGCATCGGAAATGAGGAGAAATGCATTACTCTCGCAGGAGATTCTATTGGTATTTCTTCAAGTATTTCATCCCCCTTCTCCCCAATAAAATAACTAGATATTCACATCAAGATCACAGGTGGTATTCAGCAGGTTCTGACCAGTTCTGGAGAACCGGTAGTGGAAATTTTGAGAACCAGCAAATATCACCTCTGGCTGGTCCCGCCCCCCATCTATTCTCTGCCTCCCAAGTCCCAGCTGATTGGCTTGGTCTTCATTTGTTGCCCTGCACAGGAGAATGGAGCTGGAAAGCAGGTTAGTGGGGTAGGGAGGGAATGGGATTTTGCAGTATCCTTCCCCTACCATGCACACCAACTAAGCCACTCCCGCAACACCATGCCCACCAAGCCACACCCACAGAATGGTAGTAAAACATTTTGAATTCCACCACTGACCACGATCTTTAAAGCATGGCTGGCTGGCTCAGGAATTCTGGGAGTTAAAGTCCATAAGTCATAAAAGGGCCATAGTTCCCCAGCCCTGATGCTGGGTAAAATAAAAGAATCTACTTAGGAAATTCAGTGTTGTCTGATTCGCACATGCAAGACAATATTTGTTTGATTCGCACATGCAAGAGAATAGTTCAACTTGCCTGTGTGACCCAGCTCCGATTCCACAATTCTCCATGGAAAAGTGATTCCCATGTTTGCACAAATGTACTTCTGCTTATTTCTCTCATTGCAGAGAAATCTACGAATCAATCCTTCACCATCAAGGGCTGTGCAACCACGAATGCCTGTGACTTGAAACAGAATGACCTGGTGCCATTTGGGGGGAAGATATATAAGCTGAGTGTGAAAGCAGCTTGCACCGACAGGGGCACATGGGGTGTGATTTCTTCTTCAGGAATCATTTTTTCAACCCTTGCTGGAGTCCTCTTCATGCAGAACTTGTCATGAAGTCAACTGGTTCCTCTTCTGTGTTTGATAAAAAGGCCATCATCTGGATGGTCTCCAAAATTGCAAATAAAATTTTCAAGTTCTTTTCATCCATGAAGTCCAGTAGTCTTTCAAACAAAATGGGAGAAGGAATGAAAGCATTTATTTACAATAACAACTTGATCTCCATAATTCTCCAGTCTCTCTGGCACCACATTTTCACTCTCTCTCTTTTACTGTCTTTTTCTTACAAATACATTTTCTACCATTTGTTGGTTTAGCAGGGTGTTATCTTGACTGTTGGAATTTACTATATTCTATAAAACATTGGGAAAAATACAAAAGACTTCTGGCGTGGTTCCAAATCATCTTAATATGTTTATTCTCCAGTCCTCAAGGATCACCTGTACATGACTGGAGAATAATCAATCATTTAGCAACCTTCAAATTTATGATGGATCTACCTTGGATAAAATCTTTGGAAAGATTTTCCAAGTGAGATGGGCAACATAAAAATCAAATAAATGAGTAAGTATTTTTAAATTTGAGGTTTCCTCTACAGAATAAGATGGGTTTCTCTAACAGGCCAAGCTAGATATGGGATGGGATTAATATGTTATGCAACCATCAAAACCTAATTTGATCAGGAGAGACTTTTAATCCTGAGATAATTTCAGCCACTTGTGTCATATGAGCATTAAACCTCAGTCCACCATGGAGCAATTTCTGATGTTACCCAGTCACTTTTCGAAGAAGGAAGAAATTTAGAAAATCATGTGGAACATAGTTCCACATACTTCCTCCATAGAGGAAGCTACAAAGATCCTTACCATCTTCTCTTATGAGTAATACTTTCTGGAGAAGACCAAATTAAATTGAGTGGAAATAACATAGCATAGCAAAGAATAGAATAGAATATTCTTTATTGGCCAAGTGTGATTGGGCACACAAGGAATTTGTCTGTGGTGCATAACTCTGGAGGCAAGTAATAAACAAGTAATATGATCATAAGACACCAGTAGGAGAAGGTAATAGAAAAGATGAGAAGGATAATAGTAATACACCCCAGAGGAGGTATTCAGCAGGTTCTGACCAGTTTTGGAGAACCGGTCGTGGAAAGTTTGAGTAGTTTGGAAAACCAGCAAATACAGCCTCTGGTTGCCCCTGCCCCCATCTATTCTCTGCCTCCCAAGTTCCAGCTGATTGGCTGGGTCTATTTTTGTTGCCTTGCAGAAGAACAGAACTGGAAGGCAGGTTATTGGGGTGGGGAGGGAATGAGATTTTGCAGTATCCTTCTGTTGGAAGAATTATCCTTTTGGGTTCAGTTCCAAGTGGGGAAAAAGACACTGGAAACATGGAGGCGATTTGGAAGGTTTAATGGTGGACAGGATCACATGGCTTGGAGCTCCAAAGAAGGAAGGATGATCACATGCTTCAAGGTGAAGGAAGAGATCAAGAAAAGGACTGATCCGGTGAGAGTGCCTGGGTTTTATAACCTTTGTTGGGATTTGAAATGGAGCTTTTATTCTGATTGATTGTCAGACTCCCATGAGGCCATGCAGGGGCAACTCTGTAGGCTGTCCTGAGTTCCAGGCTTGGTTGAGCCTTGCTGGATGATGATGTAATGAAAAGGGCTTTGGGCAATTGTGATAGTTTTACCTGGAAATCTTTGTTACGTAAAGTATTCTGTCCCAGGCCTTAATGGCCCACCCATTAAGAAAGGTGGGGGTGAGTTTCTACTTCTGAGGTGTGTTTCTTCTCTTGAGTTTCTACTCTTTTTAGAGGAAATATTCTGCCTTTTAAATATTTCCCAGGATATTTTATTTTTCTAGGAGATGGGTGGGTGCTAACTTCCTTCACTTCCCCCAGGAGTGGGGTGGGAATGGGGATTTTACAGTATCCTTCCCCTGCCATGCTCACCAAGCCACACTACGCCCAGCAAGCCATGCTCACAGAACGGGTACTAAAAAAATTGAATCCCACCACTGATACAGCCATACTATATGGTAAAGATCCTTAGATATAAGCCAGTGCTGTAGGAATTAAGTATTCAGCAGAGTAATGTCACGAGAAAAAAACTGTGTCTAGTTGTTTTGGCATGCAATGCCCTATAGTAGTCTCCCAAGGGGAGGGGTTGAAACAGTTTATGTCCAGCATGTGGACTATTACTCTAGTTCTAAAGATATCCTCTCAGTGACCAAAAAAACAATCATTGCACTTTCTGGAAATTACCCAATGACAAAATATGCCAGAAATATACAAGAGATCCTTAATCAAAAACTACATTTGAGGAAGGATTTGTGACACCCATCATTTCCTCTTGGGGTTTGAGGTTTATCCATTGAGAATGCTCAAATCTGCTCACTTCTCAATTTTTGAGCATTTTGACTTTGATCTCACATAAAGCCTCACAAAATAGGTGGATTTCTAAAGGATTTAATGGTGAGCTTTCACTCATATCTTCTCATTTCAAAGGGCAAATGTTATTTCACAGCTCCTCCCAAATGACAGCTTACCTACACAAACCACACAATTAGTTCCTTATTGGCTTGGGTGTACCAGAGTCAAGTTGGTTATGGAACAAGGTGGGATGGCTGTTTTGGGTGGCAGGAAGGAAACCTGAGGCCTAACTCTCTGGGACCAAGATATCTAAAGTTTAAGGCTGGGGATCTGGAGTCAAGGATGACTGATGTAGGAATCCCAAGTTGGTGTCAGGTGGATTCAGCTTGATTCTGGAACTTGCTTTATGACCACAGAAGTAATGGTCAACAAAGAATGGACACAGAACTCTGACCTACCCTGTGGTTGGTGGAACAAGCCACTGGTGTCATAATTGTATTAGCCAATAATATTTTCCCCCACTTCTAATAGAGTGTGTAATTTACCTTAACCTAAGAAAGACAGTGATGTGAGAATTAAGAGAAATATCTTTCAGCACCCAAATGTAAAGTTGTTCCTAGAGAACATTTAACTGGTGACATGCAATGGGTATATAACTTTGGATCAGTAATGGCTTGCATGATTCCATATCTGATGCCCAAATTATTGAAAGAAGTTAAGGTAACTGACATCCTTGACCAAAGTGTGTTGGCTTAGGAGTAAATCCCAAATAATTCAATTGGTCTGACTTTCAGGTAAGCAGGGTTAATCCTAAACATGGTGAATAGCAATAGTAATAGAACCTAGACTTATATAGTGCTTCATAGTGCTTCACAGCCCCCTCTAAGCAATTTACAGAGTCAGCCTATTGCTCCCAACAATCTGGGTCCTCATTTTACTGACCTCAGAAGGATGGAAGGCTGAGTCAACCAATAATGGTTGTGTCACCCACCTTACCTCCTAATAATGGGGAACATACCTGGTTGCTAAGACTTTCTCTATGAGAAAGATGTATCTTAAATCTGTAGGCCATGTAGGGCTCTATGGTGGCAACCAGAACCTTGAGCTTCACTGGAAACAAGCTTGCAATCTATACAGCTTCCCCAGCAGCAGTACGACCAACATGGTAACATCACAACTGCCCACAAGATACGGGCAACTGCATTTTATACCCACTGAAGTTTCCAAATGATCTTCAAGCGCTCTTCTATGCAAAGCAAATTTTAATACTCCATGCAAGAGATGACAAGTGCATGGGTGACCTTCTTTAGAATATCCTCCAGTATGATAATGGTCAGCCAGTTCAGGTTGAGTTTCAGCAAGTGATGGGTTTTACAAGTGAGGCTTTGAATCTGCCTTTTCCCTGGCCTATTCTTGATATCCTTTTCAACTTAGGAAGTTTCCTCTGCTAGAAGATTCCAGATGTTGATGCAGTTGCCACCTCAACTCCAGCCTTCCATTCTCTCTGGTTCTGAAGAGAATGGATATATTGCTGATTTACTACCTCTTTGATTTTCTGCTGGCTGTTGGTAAGCTACCAGGGACTGATACATAGTAGAGCCCAAACGCTGGTCTTAAACAGTATCTCTTTCTCTTAAGTTATATGTTATGAAGACATACCTCTAGGTACCACAAGATAGAAAAAACTGTGTGGTAGAGAAGATGGAGAGCATTTTTAAACACTGTTTAGGGTCATCGTGTGGTTATTTGATATCACAATATACTGTTTTGTCATCCAGTTCATCGGTGTCTAGTTTGATGAGTTGTGGTTCTCTGATATCTTCAGCATTTCCCCTCATTTGCCACCTTAGGTTCTTATAATTGAAAGCATTGAGGACTTGTGTACAAATTAGAATTTTTATCGTTAATGCTACAGATTCTGTCCTATAAAAACCTAACACCAGAAGGCCTTCAAAGTTACAAAATAGGGAATCTCTTCTCCTCCAACAAATATCTGGATTGTTTTAGGCCAAGCTAGCATGTTCACTTTCAAGAATATCCCACCCACCCAAACAGAATTGGGACTATACCATCCAAAGAGCAAAGGGATGAAGTTTTCTTTTTTGTTTTGTGCTGCTGATAAACATGCATGTTTCTCTGCCATTTCATGTGAAGTGTGTTTTATGATAAAGAAGCTGTTTACATGACATTTCTGTTATCAAGTAAGAACACATTGCTTTGCTGATCTTCTCTTCCAGGGCTTGGCTTACAATGTGAACGATGCAGCAGCAAAGCCAGTTCTTGCACTGGAGCCCCATATAATTGTCCACATTCTGAAAAGGCCTGCCTGATCCTTACCATAGAGAACATTATTGGTGGGTGTCTTTGCCTTTTGAGGGGTGGAGAGGATTGGAATTCTTCCAGTCTAGCACCAGGGTTGCCTGGTTATTAAAAGGTTATGTTGGACAAGGATATATATATATATATATATATATATATATATATATATATATATAT
>BLBF01000071.1:6261573-6282154 GCA_015471245.1 Laticauda colubrina
TCTTAGGTTTTCGCGGGTACTTACATGTGTGCTGTTCAGCTTCCTTCAGGTATTATCCCACGTCATTGTAGTTCTGTTAAAGTTGTAGCAACATTTCAGCAGAATCTCATCTGCCATCTTCAGGCTTCTGTATGGATATGGGTCTTACAGCTCCTGGTTTTAAATTTGAGGCTGGTCCATTCTGATTGGTTGGGAGCCTGGACCTGTGTTCACACATGTAAGTACCCGCGAAAACCTAAGAAAACAAATATATATATATATATATATATATATATATATATATATATATATATACATACATACATACATACATACATATATATATAATTGTCTCTTCCTTGTTCGAGTCCTTGCACTGTTGGCAGGGTGAGCTCCTGTCAGTCACCTTAGCTCTTGTCCACCTAACAGTTTGAAAGCATGTTCTATGCAAGTAGGTAGATAGATACTACTTTGGTGGAGAGATGAGCTGGTGTTCTGTGCAGTCAGTCAGACTCCTGATGGCTCTGAACCTTCCCAGCTGTGGTGACCATTTATGATGCAGCTCCAGGAAAGGAAGGAGTCTTGGGTGATGTTGCAGGAAGAGACACTCCTCTTTATCTCCAGTAAGAAGCCAGTTTGCCTTCCCGTGTTGCATGGTAGGAAGTGTACAAGCATGTACCTAACGATGCTAGAAAACAGGCAGCCAAACTACTATGCAATAGCATTGTAATCTTCTGGCTAATGTAACTACATCATACGCGAATAGTAGTTATAAACAAGGGTATCTGCAGAGGGGATGGGAAAAAGTCTTCATGAAGACTTCAACTCATTCTTTTTTTACATGGGTTACCATTTTGAGTTTTTTGGCCCCTCACTTCCACTATGGATCCCCCAGGGGTCTGATCTCCAAACATCTTCCTTTGGACATTACCTTATCTTGTTCTGACACGTGTCTTATTGTTTTCCTCTTGCAACCCTAGAGAACAATCAATGGTTCTCCACCTTCAAAGGCTGTGTGCCAACCAAGAACTGTCCCTCTCTTTCCATGAGTTTCACATTTCCTTCGAAGCATGAGCGAAGGATGGCCAAGTGTTGCTATCATGATTTCTGCAACAAAGGAGTTGTGAAATGTAAGCAACTGATTTTTTTCCAAAAACTTCTGAATGCTTATTGATTAGTGTTATTCCTTTTGCAAGGTCTCTTGATTACATGAATTTTCAGGTTATTCTATATTTTTTTTTTATTTTAACAAAAGTGGAAACCTGGGATGTGTAGGATTGTGCAATGGTAGCTGAAAACATTTTTGAATCCTAAGATTGAGTCGATTCATTTATTGCTTAGAACAGTGTTTTTTCCACCTTGGAAAACTATAAGATTTGTGGACTGAGGAATTCTAGGAGCTGAAGTCCAAATAAGTTGTAAAGGCTGAGAAACACTGGCTTAAAGTGATGAGCAAGAACCAAGAGGCAATTGGATTTTTAGTTTCATGCAGATATTCTATTCTTGCATGTATCTGATTATGGATCTGAATATGGTGAGATCTGAATATGGTGAATGTGGTTAATTCAGGGCTGCATGGGCTAGGATCCAATAATAATCCTCTTTGAAGTTCTTGATATAACCACCTGAGAATTCAGCGGCACTTACCAACCTATGTGATGGCTTCTCCCAGTGGAAGACACAAAGAAAACACGAAATGGACTGAAATGTCCAGGATGCTTTTCAATGAATCTGGAATGTCAAGCCACAGAGATGTTAAACTGCCATGACCAGGAGCGCAAGTGTGTTTTCATGGGTGTGACTGTACAACTTGGTAAGTTCTTCAAGATGTGATGAACTAGAAATAGGAGTCATTTGGTTCCTATCTCCATGAGGCCAAATATTTTGGGAACAGGTCAGTAGATCTTTGTAATATTTTTGTACCTTGAAAGGAAAGATAGCCATACAGGTAATCCTTGACTTATAACATTTCGTTGAGTGACCATTTGAAGTTATAATGTTATAATGGTTATAATGACACTGAAAATTATAATGGAAGTTATAATGGCACTGAAAACAGCTACTTATGGCTATTTTCACACTTATAACCATTGCAGCATCCCCATGGTCATGTGATCAAAATTCACATGGCAACTGACTCACCTTTATGACAGTGGCAGTGTCCAGGAGTCATGTGATCACCTTTCGTAACCTGTCAATGGGGAAGCCAGATTCACTTAACAACTGTGGCAAGAAAGGTCATAAAAATGGGGCAAAACTCACTTAACAAATGTCTCAGTTAGCAGCATGGATTTTGGGCTCAATTTTAGTCATAAGCCAAGGACTATCTGCACAGTGTTTAGAAATTTGATTTGGAAACTTGTTCAAGAGACTTTGTTGTATTCTGATTCTTAAGTTAAAAAGACAGTTCTACTGCCTTCTTCCACTGGCTTTCCTAACTAGAATGATAGATTCCCTAAATGACAAGGTGTATGCCTAGAGGTGGTATTCAGCAGGTTCTGACCAGTTCTGGAGAACCGGTAGCGGAAATTATGAATAATTTGGAGAACCGGACAATATCACCTCTGACTGGCCCCGCCCCATCTATTCTCCGCCTCCTGAGTCCCAGCTGATTGGCTGGGTCTTCTTTTGTTGTCCTGCACAGGAGAACAGAGCTGGAAAGCAGGTGAGTGGGGTGGGGAGGGAATGCAGATTTTACAGTAATCTTCCCCTGCCACGCCCACCAAGCCATGCCCATCAAGCAACAACACCCACCAAGCAATGCTCACAGAACCAGTAGTAATTTTTTTTGAATCCCACCACTGTGTATGCCTCTTTATTTCACTGATCTTGAAGTCCTGAAATGTGGGAAAAGCAATACCCCACATGATGGGGACAGATCGCCAAGACAGGCTGCTAGAAAATTCTTTCACGTACTTGGAAGCTGGGTACAATAACTACAAGGTGTAGAAAGAAATCCCCTGGGGGGAACAAAACTTGCAAAGATTTTACCAGGAATTACCTGCAGATGTTCAAGGCACAGGTCACTCTCCTTGACTGTAGAGAATCCAGATTCTTCAGAGGTGACATTTCTCCCCTTAATTCCTGCAGATAATCAAATCTTTGTGCATGCTAAACGTGGCTGTGGAACCAAACAAGTCTGCTGGAATAAAGAACACACATTTGGCATCCCTGGGCTGTATGCAGAAATTTGGAAGAATGTTACCTGCTCTCATGCTGCCAAGTGACTTGATTTAATGAGCGAAGAGGGGCTAGTCCCTTATATCGTCAGAAGCTGGGCAAGTAGAGTGAAATTGTACAAGAATTCTAATTTAAAATGAGCTCATTTCTTTTTCTGGCAGAATAAAATCTTGTTGTGCTTCTTTATGACAATGTTGCTGAATTATTTGAATGCTTCCTCCGGATGGTTCCTATGCTGCACTTTGGAATTCATCTATAGTTACTGTAAGCATTCCAGAAAAACTCCACTCCAACAATAACTCCGAGACAGACCTCTCAAAAATTCTGTTTTATTTGGATAGTAAACTGGCACATCTGGGGAATCTCGAATCTGAAAGTTCCGGGGTTTCTAGCAATAAGTAAAAACTACAAATTCACCCCCTGCACCCATCATCATATCACATGCCCCAATCACCATCCATCCCAACTTGAGACAACTCATCACCCAGGTGCAGAAATAACATGACCTTGACTTAGAAAAAGAATGCTATTATGTGTCTAACCACACACACTCTAAGACAGTTACTTTTGGCAAACTGGAAATATCCAACACTTTTAGGATGAAATGCTGTAGACTCCTGCAGGGTCAGGGGTGGGATTGTACCAGTTTGCACCTATTCTCTAGAACCAGTTGTTAACATTCTAAGCAGTTTGGAGAACCGGTTGTTAGAAGAAATTACTGGCCTAATCCTGTAAGGAAGGCAGGAAGGAAACATTCTGGTGTTGCTGACAGAAACTGCCTCTCCGTTAACCCTTATTACATTCTTGCAGGATTAGACTTCCTATCTCTGGAACTTCTCTGGAGTTTTTTTCCCCTCTGCTGGTACTTTGCTTGTGTGGAGTGACCATTCAAAGTTACAATGGCACTGAAAAAAGTGACTTATGACCATTTTTCACACTTACAACTGTTGCAGCATCCCCACAGTCATGAGAGGCCAGACGAGGAGATGCGTACCTCGATGTGAGTGATATTGAGCTGGCCACACCCAGCCAGTCACATGACCACCAAGCCATGTCCACCCAGTCACATGACCATCAAGCCACACCTACCATCTAAGCCACGCCTACAGAACTGGTTGTTAAAAAATTTGAATCCCATCCCTGGTGCTGGAGGATGAAGTTGGTGAATTGTACAAGTTCTTATACTTTCTTGTTTACTGCACAGATGCAGCCACTTATCTTTTCTAGGCCAAGGTCAACCTTCTTGGCATACCAGATGTGTGGAATAGAATAAAATAGAATATAGAATAGAATAGAATATGGAACAGAATAAAATAGAATATGGAATAGAATGGAATATAGAATAGAATATGGAATAGAATAGAATAGAATATGGAATAGAATAAAATATACTGTAGAATAGAATATGGAATAAAATAGAATAGAATCTAGAATAGAATATGGAATGGAGTAGAATAGAATAACAGAGTTGGAAGGGACCTTGGAGGTCTTCTAGTCTTCCTCCCTGCTTAGGCAGGAAACCCTACACCACTTCAGACAAATGGTTATTCAACATCTTTTTAAAAACTTCCAGTGTTGGAGCATTTACAACTTCTGGAGGCAAGTTGTTCCACTGATTAATTGTTCTAACTAATTGTTCTAGGTTGCTTCTCTCCTTGGTTAGCTTTCCTCCATTTCTTCTTGTCCTGCCTTCAGGTGCTTTGTGGCAAACCCCTTAGATATTAGAAGACTGCTATCATGTCATCCCTAGTCCTTCTTTTCATCAGACTAGACATATCCAGTTCCTGCAACCGTTCTTCATATATTTTAGCCTCAAATCTCCTAATCATCTTTGTTGCTCTTCTCTGCACTCTTTCTAGAGCCTCAACATATTTTTTTTTTTTAACATCGTGGTGACCAAAACTGGATGCTGTATTCCAAGGGTGGCCCTACTGAGGCATTAATAAAGTGGTATGAACACTTCATGTGATCTTGGTTATATGTGCTGTCTTCAAAATTGGGGAAGTAATGATAGCTTAGATCAGGGCTATCAAACTCCCAGACTGTGGGCCAAATGCGTCATGTGCTGGCCACGCCCAAGCTGGGTTTAGCCAAGGGGGAAAAAGTCTCAATATGTCATGTGATGCCACCATGACAACGTGAGTTTGACACACCATTGGCTTAGATGACACCCCCCCAAAGCTGATGGTTGCCTTGTTTCTCCTCCCAAGACAGTGAGTCCTATCAGGCTGTGAGAGAAGGGAGAAGACCTCTGCCCAGACCATGAGTAGGGAAAGCCTTGTTGGTATTTTTCCTCTGCCCATTGATCCAAGAAGTTGCAGTCTTAACTCTCAGCATGTCGTTCTGGTCACTAAGCTCAGAAACAAGAGTTCCACTTAGTGATTGATCCTTTCTGCAACTTGGGAGGCCAGGAACTGTGCTGGCCTCCCATCTTCATTGTCTTCTTGTCCTGCCTACTCTCTCCTGCCAATAGGCTATAAGCCCCCATCAGCTATCAAAGCCCTCGTCCAGGAGCCAGCTCAGCTCTGGATTTTTCTCATGATCTTCAGTGTTCAAAGACCATGCAGGGGTGCACAATTACCTACTTCTTCTTCTCCATCCTGATCTCTGCAGGTAAGTCCTTTGGATTTTTAATTAAGAACGCCACCAAATGAGACATTCTCAAACCAGAGCATTTAAGTACAGCGGTTTCCAACCTTAGCAACTTTAAGACTTGTGGACATCAACTCCCAGAATTCCTCAGCCAGCTTTGGTGGCTGACAAATTCTGGGAGTTAACATCCATAAGTCTTAAAGTTGCCAAGGTTGGAGACCCCTGATTTAAAAGATGTGGTGCAGTGGTTAGAATGCAGCACTGCAGGGCTCTACTCACTGCTCACTCCAGGAGTTCAGTTCTGGCTCACGGGACTCAGGTTCCCATCCTTCTGAGGTGGGTAAAATGAGGACCCAGCTTGTTGGGAGCAAGAGGCTGACTCTGTTAACTGCTTAGAGAAGGCTGTAAAGCACTGTGAAGCGGTATATAAGTCTAAGTGCCATTGCTATTTAATTCCAAAGATTCAGGTTGTAACTCTTGCCATCCTGCCTGTCAAATTCTCTCCCTGCTGGGGGGCCTATTTTCACTCTTTTATGCAACCCAGAGATGGTGCCATGTTGAGAGAGTGGAATGCAACTATAGATGGCCCTCGACTACTTAACCATTCATTCAGTACCCTTCAAAATTATGACATTACTGAAAAAAGTGACTCAAGACCGTTGTTCACACTTATGACTGTTGTAGCATTCCCCACAGTCATGGGATGTACATTTGGATGCTTGACAACTAACTCACATTTACGACAGTTACCATGGGATCACCATTTGGGATCTTCTGGCAAGCAAAGATAATGAGGAAACCAGATTCCCTTAACCACCGTGAGACTAATTTAACAGCTGTAGTGATTCCCTTAACAAACGGGTCAGGAAAAGCCGTAAACTGGGGCAAAACTCACAAAATACATGTCTCCCTCAACAACATTAAATTTTGAGCTCAGTTGTGGTCGTATGTTGAGGACGACCTGTAAAGTTAGGGGATCATGAAATGAGATGCTTCGCTCTTCTCTTTCCCTGGAGTTTTAATCGTGATCATTAGCTTCCCCACCATGTGTGTTGTTCCTAGAAAAGCCCATCAAAAATAGGCTGCCATTCTTGACTTTTGGGGACCATAACCAGTGGTAGTATTCACAGTTTTTTTACTACCGGTACTGTGGGTGTGGCTTGGTGGATGTGGTGTGGCTTGGTGGGTGTCACTTGGTGAGCATGGCAGGGGAAAGATACTGTAAAATCTCCACTTCCACCCCACTCCAAGGGAAAGATATGCTGCAACATCTCCATTTCTATGCACTCCAGGGAAAGGTTACTGCAAAATCTCCATTCCTTCCCCACCCCTTTAACCTGCTTTCCAGCCCTGTTCTCCTGTGCAGAACAACCAAAGAAGACTCAGCCAATCAGCTGGGATTCGGGAGGGAGGGAATAGATGGGGGTGGGGCCAGTCAGTGGCGGTATTTGCCAGTTCTCCAAACTACTCAAAGTTTCTGCTATCGGTTCTCTAGAACCTATCAGAACTGGCTGAATACCACCTCTGGACCATCCCCTAGGGTTGTTCCTGACACCAATGCTGGATAAATGCCAAATTGGTTGCAACTCCTAATATTTATCCATGGTCTTTTCCTTTCAGGGTCTTGTTTGAAGTGTGAACACTGCAGCAGTAGCAGCGGTTTCTGTACCGGTGCACCACACATCTGCCGACCATTTGAAAACACCTGCCTGATATTCACCACTGAGACAACCATTGGTGAATGACACTCCTGGCTTGCTCCCGAGCTGACCAGTACTCCACTCCGGACTGGAAACTTGGAGGGAGGGCCTTAGTTCCATGAGCAGGGATGGTAGTTGAACAGGGTTTGTTTTATTTGTCCCGTGAAATGATGGACATGCCATAGTTAGCATAGTGTTGTAAGTTGAGAAAAGAGGCAGAAATTAAATTTAAATAGATTTTTTCTGGCATAGTTGAACGAGTGATGTTCTAAAAGGCTTTTTAAAGTCCATTTTGTGTGCAAGTCCAACCAAGTGTATGTATGTGACGGTGCTGTAAACCAACCTTCATCTAACCTCCAGGATATTCTGGGTTGGAGGTGCAGGCAGGTTTGTTTGTATCAAAGCAAGTGTGCAGCTCAAACATTTGTAAGTGGAATAATGTCTGCAACCACTTTTTTGGATCCCAGTGGTGGATTTGGAACTTTGAGTATATATTATGGGTTTTATTTTATGTGTGTTTGTGTGTCTGTGTGTTTGTCATTGCACCCTTTTTGGGGCTAAGAGAAAGTGACCAGCCCAAGATCATCCAGCTGTTTTTGTGCCTTAGATGGAAGTAGAACTCACCATATTCCAGTTTCCAATCGAATGTTTTAACCACTACACCCAAACTGGCTCTCTATTATGGGCAGATAAATCACAAATGGCTGCCATTGTGCCTATGGCCTATTACAAAATATTGATTTAGTAATGGCAAAACTGGCTAGGTTGCTCCTTGTCACCTCACTCAATTAACCCTTTTCATGATGTTGGAGTTAACTGAAGCTCACTTTGGTATTTTTTCCCCTTCCAATCCCTGAGTGGGTTTTCTCTTTGCAAGAAGTTGACTTTGCTAACCCCTGTCTTGACTGCCATTCTTCCCACTGCACAGGAAATGAGGTGTGGCTTGCCACTTACAAAGGCTGCAGCAAACTCAAGCATTGTGTTCCATCACCCATGAGTTTCACTCTTCCTTCAAGACGCAAGCGGAGTGCTGCGAAGTGTTGTCGCAAGGACCTTTGCAATAGTGGAACCGTGACATGTAAGCACCAGTCTCCTAGTCTATGAATCGCAGTGGCACAGTGGGTTAGAGTGCAGCACTGTAGGCTGTTTCTGCCGACTGCCGGTTGCAATTTGACAGTTCGAATCTCATCAATCTCAAGTTTGACTCAGCCTCCTGTCTTTCCCAGGTCAGTAAAATAAGGACCCAGGTTGTTGGGGGCAATGTGCTGACTCTGTAAAAACTTCTTAGAGAGGGCTTATAAAGCACTGTGAAGCAGTATATAAGTGCTATTGCTAATACAGTGCTATTTTAAAGCTGAAAATGCTTCCCCATTTCTCTGCTTTTTCATTCCAAAGAACTGGGAAGAATCAATTCTAAGATACTTTCTCTACTCCCATTCATATTTTAGACATGGATGTCTTTTATCAGACTGTTGTTTCAGCTGCAGTCTTTCTTCTGTCTTTCAAACTTATTTATATAGCCCATTACAGGTAATTCTTGCTTAATGACTGCCCAGTTTTAGTGATGGCTTCAAATTATATCTGAACTGAAAAAACAACTTGATAGCTTATTATCCCATCACAGCATTGCCGCCTTTCCAGTCATCTGATCAAAATTCAGGTGCTTCTCAACTCGTGAACATTTAGGATAAGGAGAATCAATGCAGAAGCTGCCAGTGAAATCACGAGTTGTGGTCAACTAAATGTCTAATTTAAATGGCTTCGGTTAGGCCAGCTTTAGGGTTGACACCATGTTTACTTAATGACAAAGTTGCCAATCCCAATTGTGGTGGTCATTAAGTGAGAACTACCTGTATAAAATGTGACTTCTGAAAACGATGAGACAAATGTTAGTAAATCTTCTTGAGATAGAATTGGAGAGCCTATCCTTGGTTTTCCTTTGGAATTCCAAGAAATCAGAGCAAAGATCTAAGATGGGGAAGTTCCTAGGGGCTGAGAAGATAGGATGCCGATGTGACCATGTCTGCTTGTTTCCCCCATTTTCCAAGTGCCCAAACTTGGGATCCGCCCAAATGGGATGAAATGTCCTGGATGCATCTCACAGGATCCAACTTGCAAACCCACTGAGCTGATCCATTGCAATGGCTGGGAAGAGTATTGTGTCTATTACGATGTGACGGTAGAACAAGGTAAAATCTGAGAAATATTATTGTCATCTGTGTTGGGGATGGGAAAGAGGAAAGTGTGTGGGCACCCCTGTCGGAGTCTGAATCCGAGGATGAAGATGAACAGCTGACAGGGAGTGGGAGTGTAGGTCCATTAGCTGTGGAGGAGGCTGGGGCAGAGCAAAGTCTGGCTGGGCAGAGCAGGGGAGAGATAGAACAAGGGAGAGGGAATTCAGAGGAAGACCCAGGCCCATCCCCTCTTCATCCTAGGGCAAATAGGGAGGAATGGAAAAGAGAGCAACGTGGGTTGCATGGCTTATGGGAGAGGAAAGGGCCCTGATTCCCTTCATTAGCTACACCTGGGAATGAAAGTTTAAAACAAGGGTCTTCAAACTTGGCAAGTTTAAGGCTTGTGAACTTCAACTCCCAGAATTCCTGAGCTAACATGACTGGAGGAGGAATTCTGGGAGTTGAAGTCCACAAGTCTTAAAGCTGTCAAGTTTGAAGTCCATTGGTTTAAAATAACTGAATGCTGACTGCAGCAGCTGTTAGGAGCAAACGTGACTTTATCCTGTGTTGTCTTTGGTTATGTGTTCCTGGCGTCTTCCAAACCATGTGAGTTTTGTCATGACTTCACATCCAGAATTCTTGTTCCTGCCCTGCCAAACTGATTACCTCAGTTTGGCTTGATTGGACTTAAAAGTTACAGTTTTTGTTGACCATATTTTAGACTTGATTCCCTGCAGTTAAAGGCTGTTCCTGGGAGAGTTTTTCTCCAGCCAGAAGGTAACCTGGACATTGGGGGCAAAGCTGGAACTATTAACGGGACTTTAATTGATTATCTGACTGTGTTGCCTTTATGCCATGCCCTGGGTCATCACACTGATGATGTCAGATATTTCCACTATTTAATGATAAAACTGGGTGAGAAGTTTGATATACGAGGCTTCCTTCATGACCTCTGAGCTACATCTGATCACAATGGCAATGGCAAGGTGTAATGACCCAGGGGACAGCACAGAAGTAACAGGTTACTGGCAGTTCAAACCATCTCTTTATTGCTCCAAATTTCCCCCAATGCTCTCACGTTTCTGGTAAGTCCCAGAGCAAAAGGATGACACACCCACACCTCAAGCAGCCTCTGGCTACAAATAGTCCAGCCCAGTGCTGTAAACACCAAGGATGCAAAGCAAGATATCCAGCAGGGCAAGTCCAGGAATCAAAGGAGCAAGGTAAGTGTCGAGGAATCCAGAAAGAATGAAAGGAATTCAGGAAAGTTCAAACGTGGGCACTCAACACTCCATGAATTCAGAGTTTGTTCCCAACAAATGCCCCTCCCCACAATGTCTCCTTAAGCCTCATTCCCCAGGTGTGCCTTGTGAAGAGGGGGCAGGGCACTCTCCTCCTGAGTATCTGGGCTCTGTTCTCGCCTTCTCTCCACTCTCCGTGATCGAGGATCAGGAGGGGGTGGTTCCTGCTCATCGCCTGAGCTCTCATGTTCACTGCTTAGCTTCTTTTGGTCATCCTGCCCCTGTTCGTCCCTACCTACAAGTCATCCCAATCCTGAAAGGCCCTGGCCTGACTGGGCCTGCTCCTCCCCATTTTCCTTTGAAGCCAACAAAGCCTCCCCCTCAATCTCTGTCAGCTCCAGTTCCAGCTCCTCTTCCTCCACAGATTCAGGCTCTGATGGGGGCATAACACAGGATTCCTAGATACTCTGACACACAAAATGTACAAAGACTGTAGCCTATTGCAAAAAAACCCATCCATGCCACTATTTGTTTATTTGTATCCTGTCTTTGTTCTTTTTACAAATAACACAAGACAGCAAACATGTCCAAACATGCTCACCTTCTTCCTCCTACTTTACCCACAACAACAACAATCCTGTGAGGCAAACTGGACTGAGAGTGTGACTGGCCCAAGGTCACCCAGCTGGTTTTCATGGCTAAGGTGGGACTAGAGCTCAGTCTCCTGGTTGCTAGTCTGTTGCTTTAACCACTACATCAGACTGGTCCTCTTGCCATTTTGACGTATTAAATGCACCAACACGAAAAGTAAGTCTAAAAACAGGCTGAAAACAGAATGGATCAATTTTTATTATGGCCTTTTGGCAATTCAATAAATACAATAAATCTGATAACTTGAGCATTGTTTTCAAAATAAAATTAACTTGGCCAGTGCAGTCATGCTGGGAATGACTGGGCTCTGCCCTTAATAGCAACAGTTTAATGAGATTGCACTCATCTTAATTAAATCCAGGCTCATCTCAACAGAACAGTAGGTTAAAATTACATCAAATTTACTTCTTTTTTTCCTTTTTTTCCCCTCCCTCCCTCCCTTCCTCCCTCCCTGCCTGCCTGCCTTTCTTCTCTGACCTTTTCTCCTTCCCTTCTCTGATCCTTCCTTCCCTGACCCACACACCCACCTTCCTTCCTTCCTTCTTTCCTCCCCATCTGCTTTCTCTGACCCTTCCTCCCTTCCTTCTCTGACCCACCTTCCTCCCTCCCTCCCATTCTCCTTCTCTGACACACCCTCCCTCCCTCTTGTCCTCCCTTCTTCCCTTCTCTGACACTTCCTCCGTCCCTCCTTTCCCTCTTATCCACCCATCCATCGAATTTATGAGATTTCTCATCTCACAGCAATGAATGTAAAAGTTCTTCCGGCAAATATCCCAAGCAGTAAATATGTAGATTTCTTCCTTGCCTCCTAATAAGAGGGTAAAATGCAGAAGAACATATTCCCAATTTCCATAGGACATTTGTTTTAAGCTCCCCATAAATCCTCCTAAATGCCAGGACTTAACAATACACCCAACTGAAAACCCTGCTCCAGACTCTCATCCCACATTATCCCTTGTTTTATACACAATGGACTTTGTTATCATCTTTCTCACATTCCTACAGAGGGAAGATTTTACAGTCACGCCGAACGGGGCTGCGGAACGAAGAATGCTTGTCTGAATGAGCCACGTATTTACGGGGTGCCCGGACTGTACAAGGAGATTATAAAGAAATCTGAGTGCACCCAGGCTCCCAAAATCATCGGCAAATAGCCCTGACTTCACAAAAACCACCAAACAAGGTGGAAGATATGATGAAGCATCTTTGTTCTGAGTTGGCAGGTTTTCTAACAAAAGGGGATAAAATCCTTCTGTTGAGCGAAGAAAATCACATTGAATAAAATAAATTTTAAAAATGTAAAAGCCTTGCTTGCTGCCTGCTAAATCTTGAGACGTGCTCATTTCTCTGCTAATAATCAATCTATATTTATCAGGATTCACAAGGAAATATATTTTCCAGCAAGGAAAATATTTTTATGTTTCAGTAATATCTTAAAAACGTGCATGTCTTTATTTTCTTGATGAAGAAAGAAAATAAATATGCTTGAATATATACTTAGGCATTATATTCACACAATACCTGGAACTCAATTTCTGAACTGACCTTTTTTCTGGGGTTGCACAAATCAATGGATATTAAAGTTACTTAGTGGCCAATATTTATACACCTTAAATTACTAATTAAAAAGAAAAAAAGAAAGGGAAAAAAACAAAGTTGAAAACTCCTTGAGCAAATGCATCTTGTTTTATAATCAACCATCTCTACGACTTTGGTGAAAGCAGGCATTCTCATACCAGAAACAGACATCTGCCAGATGGATTCCAATATTGGCATGCAGTAATGAAAGATAAACATGAAATATTGCCTACAAAGTACAATTAGAAAATTTTATGATATTTATTCATGTGTACATAACACAGGAGGTTTATGTAAGCACAATGAAAGTCAATGCAAGTAAAAAAAAATCATTTAAAAAACCATTTAACAGAATGATAGACGTGTTGGAAGAGACATTGGAGGTCTTCTATTCTAGCCCCCTGCTCAAGCAGGAAACCCTACACCATTTGAGACAAGTGGTTGTCCAATCTCTTCTTAAAAACCTCCAGTGTTGGAGCACCCACACGTTCTGAAGGCAAGTTGTTCTACTGATTATGCCAGCCTTGGAAGCCATTTTTTACTTGGCAGCTTCGAGGCTGCCACTTTCGAGGCTGCCTCCCACATTTGGGAGGGGGGATTTCACAGAGAGGTGGAAGATTAGACGTAATGACATTCTTTCTCAGACAGTCAAGGGCATGTTGCCCTGCACCTGGAGGGGAGTGACTGGAGCGATGTCTCCAGTTGGGACAAAGATTTGATTGGGCCATGTGATGGACTAATGCATGCAGGGGATGGATCTTTGATTTCTCTTTTGGGAAGGGCAAACCCAGAACTCTGAGATTTGGGTTTTCCCAGTTGTGCTAATATGACAACTCCACTAAAATGGAACTTTGAGGAAATATTTGTCTCAGAGTTTATTGATTGGGAATTGGTTAGGTGGAACGCTGACAGATTAATTGTTCTAACTGTTTGGAAATTTCTCCTTAGTTCTTAAATAGGTTGACATCTTTTGCTTGCTGATGTCTACTATGTAGTAGGGTAGGGCAATTTTACTCAAAACATTCAAATTGCTCCAACAATAGAGTGTTCCAACTGTTATCTGTGTTGAAGCCCTATTTATGAGAGTTCCAGATTCTATTTGTCAGTATGATGAATCCTTTTCCTCTGTAAATGTCTTTCCCTTTGCACTTTCCCAAACTTAAGTGGCTGAAGCTTCATTTGAAGCTGAGGTAAGTAAACACTTAAGAATAATGGAAGCCAGATAAGGGAAGAGAAACAGCTTGCTTGCAATATTGAACTGATTAAAGCCAACAGTTTCACCTCATCCTTTCCTCCCTATTATATACAGATGGCCCAGCTCTAGTTCAGACCCAAATATGATATAACCAGCCTGATATTGTCAATTTTATTGGATAACCTTTTGGAACATTTCTTTGCAAATAATCCAAGGAAGAATTAAGAAGAAAAAGTAAGGAAAAGCTCAATGCTCAAGGTTTATTAATTCCCTGAAGAACCAATGCTGTTTTGAAAGAAATGGTTTGTATTCTGCCTTATTCCAAAGTGTAAATTTTTTATGGCAATTTAATCTCCTAGATCATCCTGAGCTTTTCTTTCCTCACATCCAAAAGGTGGCCAGTAAAGGAGTGAAAGTCTATTGAAATAAAAGTCCTTTCTAAAAACCATTTTAGTTTCTAAGCTATATTTTGTTCCTTGAAGTAGTTCTTCTTCTTCACATAAACTTTTTTTAAATCCCCAATTATTCATCTGGAATCTTGAAGGTGAAGTTTGATTAAACAAATGAAGAATTCAAACACCTCCATTCCAGGAATAAGAAGTCAATGGTGTTCAAAAGATAAATAATAACAGGTAAAACAATATAAAACAGCAAAAAAGAATACAGCTATTAAAAGCAATATGTATAAACAATGTAATATATGTGCTGTTCAGCTTCCTTCGGGTATTATCCCACGTCATTGTAGTGCTTTTAAAGTTGTAGCAACGTTTCAGCAGAATCTCATCTGCCATCATCAGGCTTCTGTGTTGAGTTCGCATATGGGTCAGGCTATCACAGCCATATACATATATATACACAGCAATGTAATATATATGTATATATAAAGATGATTTTTTTAAAAGGCAAGGTGGGCACATCCACCAATAACCATCAGTGCAGCCACCGCTTGTGGCAGCTCTGCCTTCCTTTTGATTCTCCGTGCCCGTTGGCAAAGCCACGTTTTCAGGGCCTTGTGGAAAGAGTAGGTAGAAATATCCGGCTACTGATCAACTGATAAGAATAAAATAAAAAAAATTACGAAAGAGAAGAAGAGGAATCTATCCGGGGATCTCAGCTCACTAATTCAGACCAGCAAAGCAACTGCATTTGTTCCCTGACTTACAACCATTTGTTTAGCAATCATTGAAAGTCACAATGGCATTGAAAAGAGTGGCTTATGACCAGTCCTTGCATTTATAACCAATCGTTCCAGCGTCCTCACAGTTACATGATTAAAATTCAGTCATTCGGCCACTGGCATGTATTTACAATGTGATGGTTGCAGTACCCCAGGGTCACCATCTTTACCACCATTCGCCAACCTTCCCAGCCTCGACTGTCAACCGTTCATTGAGCAACTTATTCGAAGTTACAACAGTGAAAAAAAGTGACTCATGCAGTGTCACATGATCAGATTCATAGGCTTGGCAACTGACTCATACTTATGATGGTTGCAGTGTCACATGGTCCCCTTTTGCGACCTTCCAATGAGTGAAGTCAATGGGGAAGGCCAGATTTACTGAACAACCATGTTACTAATTAAACAACGCCAGTAATTCACTTAACAACTGTGGCCAGAAGGGCCGCCAAATGGGGGAAACTTCACTTAACAACTTCCTCGCCTAGCAACAAAGATGTTGGGCTCAATTGTGGTCGTAAGTTGAGGATGACCTGTATTATTTTCCTTCTTTAGTTTTTTTTTTTTTTTTAGTTTAGTTTTTCTGTGTGTGTAAAATTAAAGATTGTTTAGTTATGAGAAATAAAAGTAATGAATAAAAGAAAATTTAAAAAAGGGGTTCTTTTTAAAAGAAAGTCTTTTACGCCAGAATCCAAAGGTCATTTGAATCTCCTGGGTAAATGATTACTCCTGCCAGTTATGACAACCTGCATCCAGTTCCTGGAAACCCATCCTGCTGGAAGTCCTCCCTGGTTTAAAAAGCAAAAATTTTACCTTTATCATGCAGTGACAGTCAGTAACACGTTCTCTGGACTTTGATTTGCAATTGCTTCCTCATTCTGTTCCCTACCCTTCATTTAATAGCCCCAATACTCATTTGAATTTAGGACTGGACTAAATGCCTTGTTCTCCCTTCCTCCCTCCCTCCCTCCACCTCCCTTCCCTCCCTCCTTCCTTTCTATCTTCCATTCTTCCATTATTTATTTATTTCTTCCTTCCCTCCCTCCCTTCTTCCTTCCTTCTCCCTCCCTCCATTCATCCACCCACCTTCCTTCCCTCCCTCCCTATTATGAACATATCCCCAAAAGTCTTTCACAACAATTTTATGTGTGATGGTTTTGTTTTTGTTTTTAATTTGCTTTATTAAAGAAGCCTACCTTAAAATGCATTGATTATGGCCATTTATTTTTCATCTAGTTAGAGAGCTTCAGAGTCTGCTCAGTGGATTTTCTAGGATGCCAGAAATCAGAAGATTTATCCCTGGAGCAGCAGGCTTTAGGCTAGGCAGATTACCCAAATGCATAAATTGAAAAATTGATGATGATATGAATTTTCCTGTTCTTTGTGATCATAAAAACAACCAACAAGGAAACATAAGAGTGGTACGAAAGAACACCAAAGAAGCACAATTGAATTATTGTGGGCACACCTTCCTTTGAAGAATGCTAAATGCCTAAACTATTGCTCTCTACAAAAATGGGTAAAATCCCTTGAGATGGCACCTAGAAAATTAAATATTTCTATGAAGACACATTGTTCTGAATAACAGGACTGAAAGTCTCCACCCAAACATACTCTCCAGAGCTTAACTCTTTTGCTGTGGGGTTTCTGTGTCATCTATACACCATGTCCTTGGTGGTATTGGTCTACTGATGGTTGGATGAGACAGGACCTTCTCCACTTGTAAGGACAAACAGATTCTCAAAGTTTCATCCCTTTTTTTGGGGGGAGGGTGTCTTTCTCCTGTGGCCTTCTATTCATCTTCTGGCCATGAATAGGAAGCTTCCGTAGATATTCCACAGTTAAAATAGTCTTTTACTCTTTATTCAAAATACCATCCAAGATCTGCTTCAGGGTGGGTCGAACCTTTACCTGCTTTATCTTGGAGGGAAATCAACAGACTGATAATAGGTTGGGACTGAAAAAATTAGAGGCAAGATAGAGACAGGCCAAAGGACAGCATATTTCATTCAGGGAGCTTTTCTGTTGACATAAGGTTGGGTGAAAGTACTATTATTACTCAGTGGTTGAGAAATACTCTTGGTAACTAATAGAGAAATGGATGGAGATAGTCCAAAGGCTGGAAGATCAGTAAATAGATAATTGATTCAGTTCTCTCTCATTTCAAATTAAGGGGGTAGCAAATGGATCCAAAAACTATGAACTCAAAAGTTAAGAATTAACAATACCCCCATTTCTTGAGATATGCCCCACAACTAGCTGGATCCATTCAGGCAATTGATTGTAGCTGAGAGTGGTCGATACTAGATCCACTGGCGAAAAGTAATATTCAAATTCATAAGTGTGAGCCAGCCATAATCTAGGGCCAGGGTGTCCAACCTGGATATGTGAACTTTAACTCTCAGCTGTCTGTCTAGGGAATCCTGGAGTTGAAGTCCACAAGTCTTAAAGTTGCCGAGACTTGGACAATACTGGCAATTTTAAGATGGGTATACATCAATAAGCAGAATTCCCCAGCCAGCAGGGGAGGTAAACTCCATCTGTTAAAATTGTTGAGATTGAGAAACACTGATCTAGATAAACATGGTTTCCAAATGACAACAACAACAACAACAACTAAAACTCACATCTTTTTTTGCCTTTCTGGATAGACCAGAATATCTTTTTAGTTAAGTGATTGGGTCTGTTCTGTCCGGAAAAATGTGAGGTAGACCGGGTTCCAACAGCAAATGTATTTATTTCACTATTTACAGCAAACGGAATGGTTTGGCTCAAGCCGCGGCAGCCTTTATATACAGCTTGCCTGCCGGCTTGTAGCCAATGACAATTACTTGACTTTGCCGCCTTTTGGCGGTTCACCTGGATTGGTTCTTAGTGAACCAATCCCATGCAGGCCTTTCTGGCCAATCACATTTGAGACATTTGGAGTAAACAATTTTATACAGAACACCCCTCCCCCATTAGTTTAGCCCTACGTGGGTGACGTAGTCGCGCAGGTAGGTGGGGCTTCTTCTGACTCTACTGGACTTGCGCGGTTCATTTTCGCCTGAGATTTCAACCGGTTTGGATGGGGTTGCTGTCTCTCCGGCTCTTCTCCATGGAATCGCCTGGAAGGGTGAGTCAGCCATTTTGCTACTGCTTGAGTTGCTCAGGCCGGTGGTTTTGCCGCTCCCTCCTGGCTTTCCCGGGCAGGTCGAGCTGGCTTGGCTGGCCCCTTCCAGGATGGGTTTCCCTTCGTCTGGATTTTTTCCGCAAGTCTCATCTAACCGTAAGTTTTCTTTTTGCTCTTTTTGATTGGTTAGATGTTCTGGATTTATTTTAAAAAGTTCTTTATTATTATTTTCTTGTATTTCCCCTCCCCCTTTGTTTTTGTTTTCATCGGTTTTTATTATTTGAGGCTGTGTATTTGTATTTCGTTCAATATTTCAGGAACGAAGCTGATCTATGTGCCGCTTCCATTCCCTGCCATCATCTACGATTAGGCGGTAGGACGGGGCCCTGTTATTTGTGTGATTGTAGAGTAAGCCATAGAGAGTCCCCGGTGAAATTTTTTGCGTAGAGTAGGTCGCCGATTTCAAACATGCGGGAATGGCTGGAGGAATCAGGGGGTCTTTCCAAAGTGTAATTGTGACCTAAGTTTTCTCCCCATTAACAATTCTGCTGGGCTTTTGTTAGTTACGGTGCTGGGTGTGATATGTTGGAGGGTGAGTAGACGGTTGATTTTATCCTGGACATCCCTGAGGTCCATTTTTTCTAAACCCTCTTTAGTAAATCTGACCATTCTCTCGGTCCTACCATTTGCTGCTGGGTGGGCTGGCGTGGTTAGTGCATGGCGTATACCTAGGGAGGCTAGGTACTGCTCAAATTGTATGGTGGTTAATTGAGGCCCGTTGTCGGACACTAGGATGTCCGGCAATCCATGGGTTGCGAATAGTTTGTTGAGTTGTTTAATGACCGCATCGGTTGTCATAGATGACATTACTACAACTTCCAACCAATTTGAGTATGCATCTACGACAATCAAAAAGATATGCCCCCTAGTCGGACCCGCGAAGTCAATGTGGATCCGAGACCAGGGGCCTTGTGGGGTCTCCCAGTCCCTTATGGGTGCTTGTGGTGGGGAAGGTCTGGTTTTCTACGCGAGGTAGACCGGGTTCCAACGGCAAATGTATTTATTTCACTATTTACAGCAAAGGGAATGGTTTGGCTCAAGCCGCGGCAGCCTTTATATACGGCTTGCCTGCCAGCTTGTAGCCAATGACAATTACTTGACTTTGCCGCCTTTTGGCGGTTCTCCTGGATTGGTTCTTAGTCAACCAATCCCATGCAGGCCTTTCTGGCCAATCACATTTGAGATATTTGGAGTAAACCATTTTATACAGAACAGGGTCAAATTCCCAGAGAATGCAATGGACATTCTCACAAAATGGCTGCCATGTGGAACTTCATTCATTATTAAGATGGGAAAAATGTAATCTGTTGGGGATGCCAGAGGCAGTCATGAGAGGCTGCTTTATACAATATAATCATCCAGAGAAGATGAAATCCCAGGAAAAGATGCAAAAATATCAGATGACATTAGAAAAAAAACTGCAAAAGACACCAAAGGAATCTAAAAGTTTCCACCAACTGCTGTATCAACCATGGTCTATGTTAAGAATTCAAGAAAGAGAAACTAAACTGAATTTTGAATCTGCCAATAAATCAGAGAGATGGCTGGCATAGAAACTAAGGAAGGAAGGTGAGAAGAAAATGATAGAGAAAAATCATGAAGGCGACATGGTCATAACAGCCAGGGAGTGGCCTCATTAAAAGGTCTTTTTTAAAAATTCTGTTTCAACTTCTACAAGAAACAGGAAGTTGACATACAGGAAAAAATAGATGACTATATCTACAAAGACAACATTTACCTAAACTTTTACAAGTGCAAGAGACAATCAATGAACGATCCAGTAACTACCTTTGCTGGAGGGGCCAGGGCCAACAGGCCACAACACCCATAAAATAAATCACTGTTTCCTTCTGCCTCAGGTACAACAATCCCTTTTGCTGGGAATGGTTGTGTCAGCCGTGGGAGTTACACGTTCACATTTAAAGACCTTCAGTGTTCTAAA
>BLBF01000071.1:6282164-6297116 GCA_015471245.1 Laticauda colubrina
ACAGTGTTCTAACACCTGAATTTCCATCAGTCAATTTAGGTATATCTATATGTACATATATCCTTTATCAGGGTTTGGGAGATATATTTATATAACGTGATGCTTTAATGCTTAAAACTTGACATTGAAATGTTGCAACTGTTGTCAGAATAGACCAACATCCTTTGGTCTGTATGAGACCACTGTTTGCAGAAATTTCCTTTCTCTGGAAAAACAGCTTCAGTTAATGCTGCATTTTTTTACCTTTCTGAAATTGTAATTCTCAGCTGACTTGTCACAATATTAAAATAAAAGGAATTAGATATTAGCTCTCTGGTTCTAGAGGTGTTTTTTACTCATAAAACTTCCCATTCCTTTCCTTGCCTTTCTTACTCTTCTTTGGGAAAGTCTGAGAAGGCTGCATGTCATTCCAAGGAAAAGCCATGGTTTATTTTAATGCTGGCTTGTTGATTTACACATTAAGCCACCAACCCCAATGTATAAACTCCAACAAGTGGATTTGGTTACAATGTTGATGATTCTGCCTTTTGACTAGTGGTCAAAAAATAAAAAAATGTTTGCACTGAGCACTCTAGTCATTTTTGGATAAAGTACTTCCTTCCCATTCCTTCCTTCCTTCCTTCCATCCTTCCTTCTTTTCCTCGTTCCTTCCTCCCTCCCTCCCTCCCTCTTTCTCTCTCCTCCCTCCCTCCCTCCCTCTTTCTCTCTCCTCCCTCCCTCCTCCCTCTCTCTCTCACTCCCCCCCCACCCAGCTCAGGTCCTCCAAGATTGGAGGGTGTTTAGAGTTTAGGTTTGTTTATTTATTTTTGCTGGGGGGATGGTGATGTCATGGACACATTCACGAAGTTATTTGGCAACCATTTTAGGTGTGATGGCTTTTATTAGTTTTATTCACACAACCCATCTTGAAATGGCATCAATTGTGGTCTGTTTGTTGACCTAGTTAGAGGGGTTTGACTGCAGATGGTGTTCAAAGGTTCTGACCAGTTCTGGAGAATTGGGAGCAGAAATTTTGAGTAGTTCAGAGAACCAGCAAATACCACCTCTGACTGGAGATTTTATAGTATTCTTCCCCTGCCACACCCACGAAGCCCACAGAACTGATAGTAAAAAAATTTGAATCCCACCAATGGCTTTAACTAAGAACAACTTCAAAGTCTGTTCAATGGACTTTCTAGGATGTCAGCAATCAGACAATTTACATAAATGCAAAAAGTGAAAAGTTCATGGTGACATGAATTTTTCTGTCTTTTGTGATCATAAAGAGCAATAAGGAAACACACTGTGGCATGAAAGAACATTGATTTGTTGGGTTTATTGTGCGCACACCCTCCTTTGAAAAATGCTGTTGTCCTACAAAATCCACCGAATGAAACTCCTTGAGTTAACTTAACTGTTGTTAAGTGAATCACTGCAGTCATTTAGTAACCCAGTTGTTAAGTGAATCTAACCTCCCCATTGATTTTGTTTGCCAGAAGGTCTCAAAAGGGGATCACAAGACAGTCATAAATATGAGTCAGCTGCTGAGCATCTGAATTTTATTCACAAGACCATGGGAATGCTTCAAGGGTCATAAGTGTAAAAAACGGTCATAGGTCACTTTTTTTTCAGGGCAGTTGTATATTTGAACAGTCACTAAACAAACTGTCAATGACTACCTCTAATTTCGACAGATCTGTGACCAATAATAATAAAATTTAAAGAAAGAAAGAAAGAAAGAAAAGAAAGACAAGCATTGACTGTAGAACAGTACAATCAGATATCACTACAGCCTCAACTTTTTTACTTCTAAATATTTAATAAGTACCAGCCATTTCTGTAACTACAAACCATCAAATCAGCAAATCTCAAAGTCAATTTTTGCTACCTCTAGCACAAAATCCAGAAGCAGTTTCCCAGTAATTAACACAGCCCATTTAATTGCTTAATTTGAACCTTGCTTATGGATTATTTGGGAATGTGCGTGGAAATGACTTGATATAACAACACACAAGTGCAATTCCAACCATTATTCACACAGATGCAGGCCTTTGAGCTCACATCTGCCCAAACTGAAAAGACCAATTAGTGTTTTGTGCAGCTTCTGGGGTTTCCACAATGTTTGCCTTACCCTTTTTATATTTCTTTCTCTTATATGATTCTGAGCTGAAAAAAATAGGTTGAAGGAATTCTACCCAATTCACCTCTGCTAGCACTGGAAAATGTTAAGAAAGTGGCCAGGTATAGCTGTCCAGAGTTACTGAAAAAAAGAATTATCTTTCATGGAAGGGACACACATTCACACACACACACAAGCCTGGCTACCTGGGATTTTTCAACCCCGCCCTAAACAGAAATGGAATGGATCTGCCCTTGTAATACTTCAGGTTTGCACAAAAAGATGATAAGCACATAAGCGGGCATTATATGTTGTGACATCTTTGAACAGTGTCAGAGGAAAAATATATTCTGGACTCTTCCATTTTTTTTTTCTCAAAAGGCAGAGGATTCACAACCACTCCCTGCCTATAAATATCTCATCTGAGAAGATCTCCATCTCAGAGCACCCAGACGGACCTGAACGTCATTACAATGGCTTCCTTTGTGCTCTTCATCTTCACCACCCTCCTCCTTCCTGTTGCACAATCTGCAGATGAAGATCCAAAAAGTATGTGGGGTTCTTTGAATCAATTTTCACTTCTTCTGATGCAGTAATAGTTATTTTCTACTGGACAACCAAAGTTTTGAGTTAGGCAGTTCTTTCTTCCATTCAGATTGCATCAACCAAATAGGCTCTCCAAGGCAAGCCCGCTAAAGGTGACCAACTTCAGGTGGCCTTCAGGTGGAAGAATGGGGAAGCAAGGAAGGTGGAATGGGATTCCCGGACCCAGCAGGGTTGGTTGGAAGTTCAGGCAGCAAAGTATCCGGGACCAATATTGGAACATAGTGAAATGTAGATTGAGTTAGATCTCTGAACTATACAGAGTACGTGTTGGCCATGGGAGCATTTTATAAAATCAATTGTTCAGATTGGGTTAGGCAGAAACTTTTCTCATGGAAGAGAATGTAAATCAATTGAATTTGTGCGAAATTAAACACAGAATCTGGGCAGATAGTTACAATCATTTCTTATTGCCGTTACCTTACTGTTACTTAGGAATGAGTACATGGTTTGACTTGGCTTGTTTTATCTTGTTTTAAAGAAAGATACATGCATATATAATTTAATCAGGTCTTTTGATTTAAGTTTTTGCTTTTCTTTTTTAATGGCTTCTCATTCCACACCAAATACGAATTTCTATTTTTCTGCATCCTGAGGTTCATCATAAACCATTTGAAGAATTTCTTTTCAACCTTCTGCTAGGATGGGAAGAATAAAAATGGAAGAGGGACTCAGTATTAAAATATATTTATGGAAAGATAATGCAACTGAAATCTGAAGAAATCTCAAACAAGTCTATTTATATTCCTCCCCCCCCCCCAAACCCCTTACCACTCTCTCTAGAATGCTTTGTCTGTACAGAAGATGGAAATCTGGATAAGTCCCAGTTTCCTGGTTCTTGTGATCATGTCAAAGTCTCAAAAGACTGCCCAGAGAAGCAATGTTTAAGTGTTGCGTCTCACACCAGTTTGTCAATATGTGTGTCTACAGTTTCTCTTCCCAACCCTGTATGTGGAGGTATGTGTGTGTATTTATTTGTCTATCTGTGTATAAAAAGTATATTTTTACCCTAATGATGGTATGTGTCCTTTTCAATCTCAGGTCCTCTATCGGGGCCTTGAAGACAAGATTGGGGAGATGTGATAACTGTTCTCAGATATCTGAAGGGCTGCCTTGTAGAAGATGAGGCAAAAAATTTAGAATTGTTCCCAAAACAAAAAAAACACCAGGATGTGAAATGAAGGATCTAAATTATTAACGGGCACCAGGAAACTTCTTTAAGAACTATTCACCAATTGAAAAATTGTCACAGTAGACTCTCCTTTCAAACAATGAATCAGTCAATGAATTAGAATAGAGCTGGAAGGGACCTTGGAGGTCTTCTAGTCCAGCCTAGTCTAGTCTGCTCAAGCAGGAGATCCTGACCATTTCAGACAAATGGCTGTCCAGTCTCTTCTTAAAACCCCCCAGTGATGGAGCGCCTACAATTTCTGAAGGGAAGCTGTTCCACTGATTAATTGTCCTCACAATTAATTTCTGTTAGGAAATTTCTGCTTAATTCCAGGTTGCTTCTCTCTTGGATTAGTTTCCACAGAGCTGGGTTCCTTTAGCAGGGGGTTTCTGATGAGAAGATCTCTAATGTCACTTCCAAACTTTCCATTCCATAATTACATAATTGTCATATTGCTAATTTGCTAACTGTGAGGGGCTAACTGCTGTGGTAAAACCTGTATATACAGCCCTTTTGTATCTCATTCTTCCATTTTCTAGAGCTGACACAGCAAGGGGAAGGTTGCTTTAATGTTGCAACACAGTTGGGTGTTTCAGAATGCTCACTGGGGCATATCCTTTTCTTCAGTGCTGCCTGTACAATCCAAAAATTGGGAAATACCCAAAGATATTCAATTAGTAATGTTACACTATACACAGTCACCAACTGTCTTCAGCCAACATGCTTAACTGCTTGTTTAGTCATCCATGTTGAGAGATTCACACACCATGCAGAGCCCTGAAGAAAACCAACCAAGAGAAAAACTAATAAAATTCTCATTTTCAGGGTCAGGGCCAGTGGTGGGATTCAAATATTTTTACTACCGGTTCTTTGGGCATGGCTTGGTGGATGTGGTGTGCTTGGTGGGCATGGCAGGGGAAGGATACTATAAAATCCCCATTCCCTCCCAACTCCAGGGGAAGGTTACTGGAAAATCCCCATTCCCTCCCCACCCCACTAACCTGCTTTCCAGCTCCCTTCTCCTATGCAGGGCAACCAAAAAAGATCCAGCCAATGATCAGCTGGGACCCAGGAAGCAGAGAATAGATGGGGGCAGGGCCAGTCAGAGGTGGTATTTTCTGGTTCTCCAACTGACTCAAAATTTCCGCTACCGGTTCTCCAGAACTGGTCAGAACTTGTTGAATACCACCTCTGGTCAGTGCCAGCTGTGGGAGGGGGGGAGAGGATATAGGATATCTGTCACAAGGCCACAAAGGAACCCAAAAACTAACTGGAGCTTTAGAAGCGACATTTGACTGATTCAATTGATAGTATTGGTTGTATGCAAAGCCACATGATGCTCAATTGATTATATTTCCTTTTTTGCCAATAGGAGGTCCTTTGATTTCATCATTCTCCAGAACCTGTGTAGAGCCCTCAAATAATTTGGTTGGCTCCTTCTATTTCGATTTTGGAAATGCCTCTATTTTGGACTTCACTTCTAAGGTTTCCGATACAAACTTTGAAGCACTAGGTATTTAAATTGCTTTTGAATTTTAGTTGCTTTTGGCACTTTTTCTTTTCTAATTGATGAAAAATGAAATCTACATATGGGAAAATTCCAATTGAAAGATGACATCATTCTATGGGTAGTCCTCAACTCAGGGTTATTGTGTTAGTGCGTCTCCAAAGTTACAATCATATTAGAAAAAAGTGACTTATTATTGACATTCCCATGGCCCCATTATCAAAATTTGGATGTCATCACCTGGAATGCATTTATGGCAGTTGCAGTGTTCCTGTGTCATGCGACTGATCCCCTTTTGCAACTTTCTGACCAGCAAAGTCAATAGGGAAGCCAGATTACTTAATAACTCTGTTACTAATTTAACAACTGCAGCAATTCACTTAACAACCTTGGCTAGAAAGGTTGTTGCCTTGCAAACTGAGGCAAACATCATTTCATGACTCTCCTGCTTAGCAAAGAAAATTTTGGGGCTCAATTGTGGTCATAAGTAGAGGATTACCTGTCAAGGACAAATTCCCCTCCCACGGGCATCTCCTTACATCTCAGTCCTCAGGTGTGCCTTGTGAAGGGTGTGTGGAAAACTCTCCTTCTTCGTTGCCAGCTCAGTCTGCGTTGTTCCCTCCTTCTCTCTTCTCTTCTTGCTCTCAGATCAGGAGAGGGTGGTCCCTGCTCATCACCCCGAGGTCTGCCTTTCCTGCTCCTCCCTGTCTACAATCTTTTCTGATCCTGAAAAACCCTGCCCTTCCCCAGTTTTCTCCAAAGCCAATGGAGCCGCCCCCTCGATCTCTCTCGGCTCCTGTTCCAGCTCATCTTCCCCCCACAGATTCAAGCTCCGAAGGGGACAAGACACTGGCTCATCAGTCTTTTTATGGCTTTTGAGTTCTAGAAAGAGTGTCTGTGGAGCCCTGGGGGCAGGGGTGGGATTCAATTTTTTTAACAACCAGTTCTGTGGGCGTGGCTTAGTTGGTGGGCATGGCTTGGTGGTCATGTGACTGGGTGGACGTGGCTTGGTGGTCATGTTATTGGCTGGGTGTGGCCAACTCAATATCACTAACCTTGAGGCATGCATCTCCTTGCCTGGCCTCTCATGACTGTAGGGATGCTGCAACAGTCGTAAGTGTGAAAAATGGTCATAAGTCACTTTTTTCAGTGCCATTTTAACTTTGAATGGTCACTCCACACAAGCAAAGTACCAGCAAAGGAGGGAAAAAAAACTCCAGAGAAGTTCCTGAGACAGGAAGTCTAGTCCAGCCAAGAATGTAATAAGGGTCTACGGAGAGGCCGTTTCTGTAAGCAACACCAGACTGTTTCCTTCCTGCCTTCCTTACAGGATTAGGCCAGTAATTTCTTCTAACAACCGGTTCTCTGAACTGCTTAGAGTGTTAACAACCGGTTCTAGCAAATAGGTGCGAACTGTAGAATCCCACCCCTACCTGGGGGGTACAGTGGTTAAATGCAGTCTTGCAGGCTAACTCTGCCCATAGCCTGGAGTTTGATTCTGATGGACTTAAGGTTGACTCAGTCTTCCATCCTTCCGAGGTGGGTAAAATGAGGACCCAGATTGTTGGGGGCAATAGGCTGACTCTGTAAATCGCTTAGAGTGGTCTGTAAAACACTGTGAAGTGATATATAAGTCTAAGTGCTATTGATACTGGGCTTTTTAAGAATATATTTTCCTATTGGAAGAAGAAGCCAAGATTTCCCCTTTGGGTCAGGGCAAAGTGGGCCAGGAACATCCTGGAATTCCTTCTGGAATTGAAAGGCAGCAGAGCTCAAAAGACATAATCAGAAAGATAAAATGGTTAGAAATCCAATTATTTGACTGTTTAGCAGATTCCCTAGGGGTTAGCGAAAAAAAATATGGGAAAGGGAAAATAAGCTGTGTTGATCATGGCTTTCATTTTGCTACATGAACTTATTCTGTGACTTGCAGGTCCACCCATTCGCATATATGAAAATGGGAAATTTTGCCCAAAATGTTTCAGAACCGGTTACAATAACTGTGATGCTGATGGAGTAGTGTTTTGCGTGGGAGATTTAGAGAACTGTGTTGAATTGAATGGAGAAATAAGCCATATATATTCTGGTAAGCTATCTTTATCATTTCTCTTTTATGTAAACTCGTTTTGCTGTTAGATATACTAAGCCAACTAGTATCAGAGGCTTCTATTTAAAAAAAAAAAAGCTGCTCAGCTTTGCAATAGAGGTCCCTGGGGGCCTGCCACAGGTGTGGTGGTATGCTGCCTGCCAGTGGACAAACATCCAATTTCTTTTCTTTTTTTAGTATATATATATTTAGTGTATATATAGTGTATATATTTTTTTATTTATATCATTATCAAAGATTGTAAATATTTTGAAAACAGTGAATTATCCAAGCACTTCATTTTACCAAAAAGAAAAACATGTCTACTAATTGCATTGTAATTATAACAATAATTATAGTTATGTTAATTTATTTGTAGTAATTATGAATTATAATAGCATGCTTATAGTTATAGATAATATTAATCTTATTACATACACACAGCAATAATCTTTCTTCTTCTAACCTCTACTTCTCATGTCCAACCAGTGATAAAACCTATCCCGTGTTCTACCCATCTATGTGCAGTCAATGTTTTCCTAATTATATTTTCATTCTGGTGGAGTATTTTCATTTTTCCAATATTGTGCAAATACAATTCTCACTGCTGCCAATAGATGAAGCATTAGGGATATAGTCCCTGATAAATAGCTTTCTGCTATTATACCTAACAGAAATACTTCTGGCTTTAAATCTATATCCTGTTTAATAATCTTTTCCAACCATGTATGTAGTATTTTTGACCAGTATTTTCTTGCCTTCATGCATGCCCACCATATATGACAGGGGTCCCTAAAGTTAGCAACTTTACGAGTTGTGGACTTCAACTCCCATAATTCCTCAGCCAGCATAGCTTGCTGAGGAATTATGCCAAATTTGGAGACCTCTGACATATCGGTGACAAATAGCCAATTTCAAAACAACTAGCCCGAGGGTTACAACCATTCACAAAATCTCAATTTACATATCAGTACTCCTTGACTTAATAACAGTTTGTTTAATGGCCATTCAAAGTTACAATGGCACTGGGGATAAAAAGTGACTTTAGGACTGCTTTTCACAGTTTACGACCTTCTGACAGGCAAATGGGGAAATGGGGAAACCTGATTTCCTTTACCACTGGGTTATTAACTTACAAACGGCAGTGGTCCACTTAACGACAAAGGCATGAAAGGTCGTAAAATGGGGCAAAAATTCACTTAGCAAACGTCTCAGAAATTCTGGGCTCAGTTGTGATTATAAGTCAACTGTGGCTGTAAGTACAATTACCGTATATACTCGCATATAAGCCGACCCTTTAAAAACTGCCCCAAAATGAGGATTTTTGAAAAAACTCGCATATAAGCCGACCCCCAAATACCATGGTGAACGCTTTTTTTTTTCCCCCCAAATTTGGGGGTCAGCTTATACGTGAATAAATCTGGCTGCCCAACTTCGCGCAATGAGAGCCAAGACTCTCATTGCCTTCGCGGGCAGCGGCTTCGTGCGAAGAGAGTCTTGGCTCTCATCGCGCAAAGCCACTGCCCGGCGAAGGCGATGAGAGCCAAGACTCTCATCGCGCGAAGCTGCTGCCCGCGAAGGCAATGAGAGTCTTGGCTCTCATCGCGCAAAGTTGGGCAGCCAGATTTATTCGCATATAAGCCGACCCCCAAATTTTGGGAAAAAAAAAAAGCGTTCTAAAGTTGGCTTATATGTGAGTATATATGGTATTTGTTTAGTGTTGCAGGCAGCAGCATCGAAAAAAAAAGCAGATGTTTTTATACTTCTTGGATTTTAGTGATTCAGATACTGTAGTTACATACATACATATCTACATTATCTGAGCCACGGTGGCACAGTGGTTAGAATGCAGTACTGCAGGCTACTTCTGCTGCCTGCTGGCTGCCTGCAATTTGCCAGTTAGAATTTCACCAGGCTCAAGTGTGACCCTTCTTTCCTTTCCTTTCCTTTCCTTTCCTTTCCTTTCCTTTCCTTTCCTTTCCTTTCCTTTCCTTTCCTTTCCTTTCCCTTCCCATCCCATCCCTTCCCTTTCCATTAGTTAGAATGCAGTATTGCAGGATAATTCTGCCCACTGCCAGGAGTTTGATACTGATAGGCCCAAGGTTGACTCTGCTTTCCACCCTTCCAAGGGTAAAATGAGGACTCAGATTGTTGGGGAGCAAGAGGCTGGCTCTGTAAACCGCTGTAAAGAATTATAAAGCAATATATAAGTCTAAGTGCTATTGCTATTATAAGAGCTGTGGTGGTGTAGTGGTTAGAATGCAGTAAAGCTGGCTAATTCTGCCGACTGCCAGCAGTTCAATCCTGACCGGCTCAAGGTTGACTCAGCCTTCTGTCCTTCTGAGGTGGGTAAAATGAGGACCCAGATTATTGGGGGCAATAGAATGACTGTAAAATGCTTAGAGAGGGCTGTAAAAGCACTGTGAAGCGGGATATAAGTCTAAGTGCTATTCCTATTGCTACATACATAATATTTCCATACCTACATACATGGTTCTTATTTCCATCCGGGATTGTGGTTTCTCTGCTCCCCTTCCATCAGTGTCCTCGTCATTTGTTTAGAAATCTTTCATACATTTGATGCTGTATGTAAATACTTTTAACAAGCCCTAAAACAAATCACCGCTTTCCTTCAGATTCAGACTTGAATATCACGGTCAATACAAAAATCCCTTTTGCTGGAAAAGGTTGTGTCAGCCAATCGGTCTGCAAAATGGAAAACAATAAGTCCGTCCACCTCGGGAGTTACAAGTTCAGATTTAAAGACATTAAATGTTCCAAAGCCAATGGGGCTATTTCATCGTTGCGACGCCTGGCTTTCACTCTGAAGAAGAAGGACCTCGGGCCACAGGTAGCCTTCTTCTTTCCGTGCTTCCTTGGGATCTTTGCTATGAAAATTCTCTCCTAGTTAAATCAAAGATAGCTGGCAAAGGCTCAGATTGGGGTTAATCTCCTTCCTTTCTGGCACTGATGAAGTTACCTAGTTTGGTACTGAAACGTCAGCAAGAAAACCGTTAAGGTCACACAACACCAAGGAGCCCACAACTAAATTTATAAACTAATATATTTATCTTATACGTCTCTGTTGCCACTGTTAATGTCCTTCCCAGTGTTGCCATCTGTGGGTATTCTTTCATGGGAGAAATTAGGGACTACATGGGAATTGTTAATATCTTGCTGATACAGAATTGAAATGAATTGGAACTGAACAAGGAGAGATTCAACCTGGAAATAAAGAGAAACTTTCTGACAGTGAGAATAATCAACAAATGGAACAACTTGCCCTTGGAAGTTGTGGGAGCGCCATCACTTGAAATTTCAAGAAGAGATTGGACTCCCATCTGTCAAAAATGGTGAAGGGTCTTCTGCTTGGGCAAGGGATTGGACTAGATGACCTATAAAGTCCCTTCCAACTCTGATTATCTGTTATCTGAATGTCATTTATGTCCTACCTCTGGACATTTTTGGCCCCATCTTTGGAATGAGGTTGAGACTTCCATCCAAATTCAGCTTCAGACCCCCCCCCAAAATTTGCTTAGCTCCAGGTTATTTCTCTTGACGTCAATGGGATTTAAGTTGAGTTTAATGAATACATTCCATTGACTTTGGTGGCATTAAACCATTGATTTTGCTTGAATCAGTACAATTCAGTTGATTAATTAACTTTATCTATGCATTCGCAGTATCATTTCACATTTCAAAGCAGTTGATCCATCCCAAAATAAGGTACCTCAAAATACGGTATTCTAATACTTAGGCAATCAATCAGTTTATATACTGTAGATATGTACATTTATGCTTATCAGGGTTTGAGTGATATATTTATATAATGTGATGCTTTAGTGGTTATTCTTAACACTTGACATTGAAATGTTGCAACTGTTGTCGGAATAGACCATCCTTTGATCTGTATGAGATCACTGTTTGCAGACATTTCCTTTATCTAGAAAGACAGTTTCAGTTAATGCTGCATTTTTCTACCTTTCCAAAATTGCATCTCTCAGCTGAAATGTCAAAAAATCGAAATAAAAGGAATTAGAGATTAACTCTCCTGTCTTCTTCTTCTTGTTGTTGTTGTTGTTGTTGTTGTTGTTGTTGTTGTTTTCACAAAACATCCAATTCATCTTCATTTCCTTCCTTAATGTTCTTCTTTGGGAAAGTCTGGAAAGGTTGCATGTCACGCCAAGGCAAAGTCATGGTTTATTTAAATGCTAATTTGTTGATTCACACATTACATTAAACTATCAATCCCAATGTACCAACTCCATCATCTGGATTCACTTATAGTGCTTTGGATTCTGCCTTTTGGCTGGCTGGTTTAGCATATTGCATGAATGCAGTCAGTAAGGTGATTCAGTTTATCAAAAATAAATAAATAAGAGAATTCTAATTTTTGCACCTATATCTGGTCTAAGAGCATTGTGTGAGGTTGTTTAAAAATTCAGTGAGATCTACTTCTGAGCTGATAGTGAAATATATTGATTATCATGTCAAATTAAGCCACAGTTTGTTTAATCATGGTTTGCTGAATAAACCATAATTGACACTTTAAACCTACCCACCCCAAAAAACATTTTGATTGTCGCAATGTGAGAACATGATGTTCACAAAGAACTTCAGTTAATTTATGTCAACACTGCTCTTTTTGGAAGAGTTATTTATCACCACCATAACCTGCAAATCAGCCCTGAAAAATTGATCTGAATCTTAATTATTAAAATACATATGCTGATCTGTTGGATAATTATACTGTTAATCTCAAAAGAAATTCTGTTCCTGTTATACTGATTCACCATGAAAGTAAAAGTTACCAGGTGATCTGATTAGAGAATATGGTTTCAAATGAAATCCTGTAATATTGCTTCATTATTACTCATTACTTTCCCATTAAGATATAAGTTCCTAATGGATGGGGACTGTATTTTACATTCTGTCTCCTCTTATATTTCATTAAAAACATTGTGCAGTGTGCATAATGTATAAATGTGGGATGCACCATTACAGTGAGAAGAATCTTCTGAAAGCATTGGGCAGAGAATAAAATGTTTGTACTGAGCACTCTAGTCATTTTTGGATAGAGTACGTGATATCATGTTGGTCCTTGTCTAACATTATTGGAAGCATTTGAAGAGAAAGAGATTGTCAAGGGATCAGGTAAGTCTTCAGCTCTAAAGCCTTATCCTCTGTTTTAGAAACTGGGAGATCGAGAGTTCTAGTCCCAGCTTAGACATGAAAGCCAGCTGGGTGACTTTAGGCCATTCACTTGGAGACTGTGAGTTCTAGTCCTGGCTTAGGCATGAAAATTGGCTGTGTGGCTTTGAGTCAATCATTAGGAGATGGGGAGTTCTAGTCCTGATTTGATATGAAAGGCAGCTGGGTGACTTTAGGCCATTTACTCAGCGACTGTGAGTTCTAGTTCCATTTTAGGCATGAAAATTGGCTGAGTAACTTTGAGCCAATCAGTAGGAAATGGGGAGTTCTAGTCCAGTTTTAGGCATGAAAGCCAGCTGGGTGATTTTGAGCCTATCAGTAGAAGAGTTCTAATCCTGCCTTAGGCACGAGAGCTGGGTGGGTGACTTTAGGCCAGTTATCCAGAGACTATGAGTTCAAATCCCAGTTTAGGCATGTCAGCTGGGCAACTTTGAACTAATCAGTAGGACACAATACTAAATGATCACATTGTGTCCAAATGTCCATCAAGAGCTTACACCAGCCCAATGTCTGATTTTTTTTTCTACATAGACCACCCTGTTCTTGAATGATTAGGTGGACTGGACCTTAACATTTGAACCACCATTGGCCATATGCTAAATAAATAAATAAATGTTTCTTTTATACTTTTTCATACTTCTATCCCTTGTTTCTTTTGATTGATAGTTTATGGGGTTTTCTAATGCATAGGCTTTGTAACATTAATACATTTATTGGAAAGTAAAGGGGAAAGGGGAACTGGGATTGGGCATGATACTCTCCATAGAGGCCTCCGGCTCCGGGCCATCATGATCCAATGGATTGGGGAGATCTCTATTTATCTTCCTTCTGCTACAGAAGCTCACGAGATAAATCTCAGCCTAGCCTACCTCACAGGGTTGTTGCTGCGGGCAAAAATGGCAGGTGGGAGGCAGGGTTGGGCTGCTGAGGGTTCGCAGGGGTTCGGGAGAGCCCCTAGCTAAGATTCTGTGCAGTTTGGAGAACCGTCAAATCCCACACCTGGCTGGCCCCACCCTCCCCTCCCAGGAGTCCCCATACAGCCTGTTTTGGATGCAGGTAAGTGCAGGGCGTGTTCAGAGGCATGGGGAGGGCAAAAAATGGGAAGTTCGTGAAGGCCAGAAATGAGCCCATTTCTGGTTTCCAGAGAGCCTCCGGAGCCCGGGGAGGCCATTTTCTCCCTCCCGGAGGCTCAAGGAAAGCCTCTGGAGCCTGGGGAGGGCAAAAACGCCCCCCACCATGACGCAGGAGGCCAACAAGGCCACGCCCACTATGGCCACGCCCACCCAGCAACTGGGCAGGGAACCTTTTGCTAAAATTTTTGAATCCTTGGTTGGAGGGCAGCATTTTGCTGCCTTGAGTTCTTGGTCAAAAGGCAGCATAGAAACCAAACAAACAAACTATATTTACCTTCTGTCTCCGGCACTTGCTCTGTCTTTCTTCTTTAATTCAATATTGTGAGAGAGGTTTGGCTAGCATGAGACTCAGTTTCATACTTTAATAACATAAAACATAAACTTTCAAAATGGTTAATTGCTGCAGAGCTCTTAATGGTCAGACCGTATTTTTTTTAAATTCACTTTCTCACCGCAGTGCACTTAACTGTTGGATCGGTGCCAGGCTGTGCATAGCATGTCATGTTTTTCCCGTATCTGATACTGCAGAAGTGCATAAGGGTGGATTTTGGGTCAACATCCAAACACTCCCAATTTTCAATTTCATAAAAACATAGAAGAAGGAAGAACAGCAGGGATGGGTGTTGGGAGAGAAGGAGAAATTCGGTAGCATCTACATTTATTCCCCAGAATTTGGAGGAATCTCATGTACCGTGTTTGTTTTAATAAATAATATTTTAAAAGGACAGAAATGATCAAATATGTGAGCACAAATAATTATCTGACAGGAGATGCCAGTAGGGCAACTTGTTATTGGAAAGATTATTCGTGATTTTGAGCAAAGATGTTAAGAAAATGACCTGCAGCTCTGCCATGGGAAATCCCTTTTAAACCTGGCATCTGAATTCTGTCAAATCCCAGACCTTTGTCAACAAAGAGAAAAACCCTCCCCAAATTTTGCCCTAAATTTCAGAGCAAAGAAAAAGCAACAGCTGGCTTAAGAGAAAGTTAAAAGAAACCCAAGCTGGGCTTGATTTTTTTGGATCCCTCTTTTATAAGGTTGGTGGTTGGGAATTCTGATAGTCCTCCTCACCTTGTAGAGGTGGACAACCAATCAAAAGAAAGAAAGAAAGAAAGAAAGAAAGAAAGAAAGAAAGAAAGAAA
>BLBF01000071.1:6297126-6315573 GCA_015471245.1 Laticauda colubrina
AAAGAAAGAAAGAAAGAAAGAAAGAAAGAAAGAAAGAAAGAAAGAAAGAAAGAAAGAAAGGAGGAGGGAGGGAGGAAGGAGGAAGAAAGGAAGGTAAGAAGGAAGGAAGGAGAAAGGAAGGAAGGTAGGTAGGAAGGAAGGAATTCAGGGAGGAAGGGAGGATGGAAGGGAGGAAGAATATGGGAAGGAGGAAGGAAGGAGGAAGGAATATAGGAAGGAACTAAGGGAGAAAGGGAGGAAGGAATAATATAGGGAGGAAGGGAGAATATAGGAAGGAAGGGAGGGAGGGAGGGCAGAAGGAAGGAAGGAAGGACGAATATAGGAAGGAAGGAAAGAAGGAATGAAGAAGAAAGAAAGAAAAGAAAAGTGCAGAGTGTATCTTATTTGTCTTATTGTCTAAAAAATTGGATGTGGGCTAATAAGTAAAAAACATTTTTATAATGATGCAAGACTCTTAATTGACTCTGATGCAAAAGGCACGACCACCCGTATGGAAAGTTGCTATCTCACCATGGCAGCTTGGCCACAATCTCTTTGGGGGGGGGGGGGGAAGGGGGGGGGGGGCAGGGGGGGAGCAATGATGGGATACCTCCTCTCCCCTTTTGGCTGCCTTTTCCATAAAGCCAGGCTAAATCTATCAGAAGCAGAGCCTGGGATGCATTCAATAAGCTTCCCAGCCCAGCTCTGATTTCAGCCAACCTCTGGCAACATGGAGACGACTTTTGTCATCTGCTTTCTTACAGCATCCCTTACTTTGGGTGAGTACGTTCGTTTGGGATGATTTATGACCGAAGGGGCTCTCTTCTGGACGATGGATCCAACCCTTCCAATTGTGCCCGCGGGAGAGGGGGAGGGCAGAGGAAGAGGAAGGAATTGCCAATACTCATTAAATTGATTTGAACTATGTTTCCCTCCCACTTAAGATGATCACTTTATTGTTACTAATCTATAAAGTGATAACTAAAAAGTGACCATACTCTGATAAATCATTATTATGAATTAAAGGGGAGTTAATTGAATGATGTAAAAGACAAAGGGGGTGGTACACTCAAATTGGTAATTAAAGGGGGAAATCTTTGAAATTAGTGGAATTAAGATGGAATTTATTGAATAATGACATAAGAGTAGGCGATGAAACTGCAAACGTGACAGATAAAAATATAACAATTTAATGAATATGGAATAAGACATAAGGACTTTCAATGTTATTTAGAGAAGACATGAGAAAATTTAAAGAAAAATGAAATAAGCTAAGACATGAATAGAATATGTATAAAATAAGTGTGAAGAATACAAGAATATTGATATGAAAAGAAATTGAATGTGAAAGATAAATATGTAACTAAGGTCATGTTTGTATGGAAATCTAAAAACCTGGAACCACATTGTTCAGCAAAAGAGATGTTTAAAACATAAAAATAAAAAAACTTTTTTACAAAAAAAGATGATCACCTCATCAAACATAGGTTGTGTCCTTCAGTGACAACATGTTGAAACAGAACCACCTCTGCCATTAATGGAGGCTGAAAGGATTTGCATCACTCAGTGCCGTGTGGGTGTTTCAAAATGTGTGTGTCTATGCCTGCATTGGAATAGAAGCAAAGTGTCACCTAAGCGGCACCACAAAACATGTGTTCTTCTTCGTGTGTGGACAGAGGTTCATGGGCTCAACTGGGCAGACTGTTGAGGTTGGATCACAAGCATATAGACTGGGTGAAACCAGGCTCAATAGCAGAAACTGGGAGAGGGATCTTGGAAGCTTCATGGACAACCAGCTAAATAGCAGCCAGCAGTGTGCAGCAGCAACCAAAAAAGCCAATGCAATCCTAAATTGCATTAACAGAGGGATACAATCAAGATCAAGGGAGGTACCAACACCACTCTATAAAACCTTAGTAAGACCACACCTAGAGTACTGCATCCAGTTTTGTTCATCACATTATAAAAAAGATGTTGAGACTCTGAAAAAGTACAGAGAAGAGCAACCAGGATGATTAGGGGACTGGAGGCTAAAACATACAATGAACGGATGCAGGAACTGGGCTTGGCTAGTCTAGTGAAGAGAAGGACCAGGGGAGACAGGATAGCAGTCTTTCAATATGTGAGGGGCTGCCACAGAGAGGAAGGGGTGAAGCTATTCTCTAAAGCGCCTATAGGCAGGCAAGGAATAATAGATGGAAACCAAACAAGGAGAGATTAAACCTGGAAATAAGGAGAAACTTTCTGACAGTGAGAACAATCAACAATGGAACAGAAAGAAAGCCTTCAAAAGTTGTGGGAGCTCCATCCCTGGAAGCTTTCAAGAAGAGATTGGACTGCCATCTGTCAGAAATGGTGTAAAGTCTCCTGCTTGGGTGGGGGTTGGACTAGATGACCTATAAAGTCCCTTGAACTCTGATTATCTGTTGTCATTTACAACTAGCTCTGGAGGTGTGGAAAGCTGTGGATTATGTGCTGCTGGACCCCTGACAAGAGTATCATCCTACCGTCACTCCCCTCCCAGTTCAAGAAGCAAACATGGCAATTCTTCTTTTCATCTTTATTTTTTTTTTAATCTTCCATTGGTTTTAGTGTAATTTCTTCATTGGTAGTCACCCTGAGTTCTGGAGAGACAGGTAGCATGCAAATTTAATCATTTGCTATTATTATTATTTGTATGGTTGATCGCATTGTGAAGCAAAAGTTCAAACTGGATTTGGCATTTTTAGTTGCCTGTCAAGTTCTTCCAAGGGTCTGGCTTGTTGTTGTTGTTGTTGTTGTTGTTGTTGTTGTTGTTGTTGTTATGGTTAGTCACACAGTCAGTCAGATTATTACCAACATCATTTAAGAAGGGAAACAGAAATGCAAGGAAAGGAGGAAGGAGAAAAGAGAAAGAAAAGAAAAATGATTCATTTTTAAAAAAAATCTTGTTTTCTTCAGTTTTTGCAATGTCTCGGGAATGCACCATTTGTCAATCAAGTGGAAAGAACTGCCAAGGTAGTAAGGAAGCCTGCTCTGCTCTGGAAGACAAATGTAGCATTGTCTTGTTGGAAAAGAATTTTGGTAGGTAAAACACATTCGGGTAGGTACAAAATACAAAACAAGTTCAGCATGCAGCCAATCAACATTATCCTGAATGGTCTCTTCTACAAACTGGGTTGACTTTATCCTGCAGCTTAAACCATACCATGTCCTGTGGTTTCATTACTTGGGCTTCACAGTTTTGAGAAAGAAAAGATTTGTGTGTCAGTGGGGGGATTCAACTTTTTTTACTACGAGTTCTGTGGGCATGGCTTGGTGGGCGTGGCAGGGGAAGGATACTGTAAAATCTCCATTCCTTACCCACTCCACTAACCTGCTTTCCAGCTCCGTTCTCCTGTGCAGGGCAACCAAAGACCCAGCCAATAAGCTGGGATTCAATGGGAGGCAGAGAATAGATGGGGGTGAGGCCAGTCAGAGGTGGCATTGGCCAGTTCTTGGAACTACTCAACATTTCTGCTACCAGTTCTCCAGAACTGGTCAGAACCTGCTGAATACCACCTCTGGTGTGTGTGTGTGTGTCTGTGTGTATATGCACATGTCAATTCTAATTGAATTCTAATTATTCTAATTATACTCTCTCTCTCTCTCTGTGTGTGTGTGTGTGTGAGAGAGAGAGTATCTGCATATGTCAATTAGAATCCTAAAGAGCTCACTGCTGAGATGGATAAAAATGGGGAAGACTGTTCAAATGTACTTCAAACACTTACATGCTTTTCTAGATTCATGTGATGCTTTTCCCTGGGAGTGTGTCTCAGTGTGTCTGTGCTTATCTGTGTGTGAAACACAACTGAGACACACCCGCCTCTCCGTGGTCACCCTACAGCATCCTGGTGAGAGTCGCCCCCATCAACTGCCAACTTCCTTCCTTGATTGGCTAATCTCATCTGGAGAGCAGGGAAAGGAAAAACAGATGGCTCCTTTGGTTGTTATTTTGTTTATTTATTATCCCACTGCCTTTATAATGAACTCAAGGCGCCGAACGTAACCTTTTCCAGTGCTGTGGTCAGGGCTGGGCCTGCTGGGGGTTCGCAAGTGTTCGGGAGGGTCCTCGAGCTAAGATTTTGTGCAGTTCGAAGAATCCCCAAATCCCACTCCTGGCTGGCCCCGCCCACCCTGCCCCGCCCCTCCCAGGAGTACCCACACTGCCCATTTTGGATGCAATAAGTGCAGGGCAGCTATGGAGCCTCAGGGAGGGCAAAAAACAGGCCTCCCGGAAGTTCGGGAAGGCCGGAAATGGGGCCGTTTCCAGCTTCCGGAGAGCATCCAGAGACCAGAGAGGCTGTTTTCACCCTCCTGGAGGCTCAAGAAAAGCCTCCAGAGCCCGCGGAGGGCAAAAACCCTCCCCACCACCACCATGGTGCAGGAGGCTGACTAGGAGGCTGACCATCGTGGCCATGCCCACCCAGCCACTGAGCAGAGAACCAGAGAACTAAACTTTTTGAAGCTCACCCCTGGCTGTGGTTGTAACTTCAAACGGTCCCTAAACAAAGAATGGAAAGCCAAGGATTAGCTGCATTGTAGGTTGTAGAATAGGGGTGTAAAGCTCAAGGTCTGCAGACCAGATCAGGCCCGCAAGGTACTTAGATCTGGCCCGCCCTGCAGAAACAGCAAAGAACCGGCCTTCAGGGCTTCTGCATGATGCCCACTGCCCTCGCTCCATTTTCGCTGGCAGAGGGCTATCGAAACAGACTCAAAAAGAAAAGGAGAAATGTTTCCCCCTTTTGCATTTGAGCATCCAAGAAGGGTCAGGAAAGGAGAAAGGGAAAGGGGAAAGAGAAAGAAAAAGAAGGGAAGATGGGAAGAGAGCAAGGAAGGAACAAGAAGGAAAGAGGGGAAGGAAGAGGGAAGGAAAAAGAAGAGAAGGAAGGAAGGAAGATAGGAGGGAAGGAAATTATAATGAGAGTGAGGGAGGGTCTCAGGGAAGTCCTGCCTTTGCACTTGGCCACCACAGGTGCCCCCGAGACAAGTCCTGTTTCATGCTCATCATGGCCATGCCCACCCCTGGCTCTCCCAAGGTCAAACACAACCCTGATGTGGCCCTCAATGAAATTGTGTTTGACACCCCTGTTCCAGAATATGAACAAAATAACTCATGAGCTTAATTAACCAGTGGAGTGGCTTGCCTTCAGAAGTTGTGGGTGCTCCCTCACTGGAGGTTTTTAAGAAGAGACTGGACAGCCACTGGTCTCAAATTGTATTGGGCTTCCTGCTTCAGCATGGGGCTGGACTAGAAGACCTCCAAGGTCCCTTCTAGCCACAGGTGATATTCAGCAGGTCCTGACCAGTTCTGAAGAACCGGTAGTGGACATTTTGAGTAGTTCGGACAACCAGCAAATCCCGCCTCTGACTGGCCCCACCCCCATCTATTCTCTGCTTCCCATTGAATCCCAGCTGATTGGCCGGGTCTTCTTTGGTTGCCCTGCACAGGAGAACGGAGCTGGAAAGCAGGTTAGTGGGGTGGGGAGGGAATCGGGATATTGCGGTATCCTTTCCCTGGAGTCAGGTGGGAATGGAGATTTTACAGTATCCTTCCCTTGCCATGCCCACCAGGCCATGCCCACCAAGGCACACCACGCCCACCAAGCCACACCATGCCCACCAAGGTACACCACGCCCACCAAGCAATGCCCACCAAGCCATGCCATGCCCACCAAGCCATGCCCACAGAACCACTAGTAAAAAAAAATTGAATCCCACCACTGTTTCTAGCTCTATTCTGATTGATATTCCAACTTATCTGGTAACTAGCAGATGGTGAAACACTGGATGGATCCAAAATCTTGGGAACCAGGAGAGGGACTGGAGATGCTGAAGGTTCATACTCAAAAAGTTTTTATCTGCCACTCACAGAGATACTGAGCAATTTACCATTTCAGACACCAACTCTTCTTTTGGATCCCTACAGGACCCACCAAACATGCCACCAAGAGAAGCTGCATCCATCCAGAAGAGTGTAACAAGGGTTTGGCTGTTCTGGACATGGGCAAGAACCAGATCATCCAAGGCTACATTTCATGCTGCGAGGAGCATCAATGCACCAATCATTCCAGCTGTACACTTTGAGGCTTTCATTTTCTCTGATTCTTTGCCATTCTTTCCCTTTCTTTTGTTCCCCACCTAAAGATAAATCTTCTGCATGCGATCGTACCTTGTTTGTGGGGAGACGTTTTGGTGAGATGTAGAGTAGCATAATGGCCACAGGCAATGCCACCATCTAGGGCAGGGGCATTAGAAATTCTTCAAAGTCCCATACTAAGAGTCCTCCTACATTTCCATACTGACTCTCATTCAGTAAAAGTTCAGTATTCAGTATCCATTCTAGTAAAAGGGGCCTGATTTTATTCAGTGGAGCGTGTTAAAAGCCTTGGGTAGGCATGGGATTATTGGTGGCGCAGTGGTTAGAAGGCAGTACTGCAGGCAAACTCTGCACACTGTCAGGAATTCGATCCTGACCAGCTCAAGATTGACTCAGCTTTCCATCCTTCCGAGGTTGGTAAAATGAGGGCTCAGATTGTTGGGAGCAATAGGCTGATTCTGCAACTTCTTGCTTTAATCTCACTGTTTATTCCTTTCAAATATTATGGATCTCCCAGATAACAGGACAAAGTAATCAGATTGTATTTCAATGAGTGAGGAGGGCAGTAGCATGATAATGTCGATAGGAACTGAGACAGTGGAGTCTTTGATGGTCTCTGAGCTGGGTGGTTTTCTTGCAGATGCTTTATTACCAAACTAGGTAGCCCTGATGATGTAACCTAGTTTAGTCTTGTCTGCAAGAAAGCCACAAAGCTCAGAGAATACAAAGGACCCCACAGCTCAACCCTGAATCGCAAGTGGTCTCCTTTATCAGAACTGAGAAAGTTGCTAAGGGAGGAAAGTGCAGGTTTCTGAGTTTCCCCACCCTTACACCGAGGTTATCCCAACCTCCTTTATGATTCTTTTACCTTAAACCTTCTTCTTTCCTTCAGTGCCTGCCAGAAAAAATGTAACTACCAACAACAAAAGATGCCCAGCTTGCTATACTGAGCCAAAGGAACAGAGTGGATGTAAGGAGAAGATGATTAATTGTACTGGTGAGGATGAGACATATTGTGCGGAAGTGTTTCTTCAGAAGAAAGAAGGTAAAACCTATAGATTCATGCTCATATTCAGTATTTGAAGCTGCCAATGAGGAAATATAATTCTTGAATAGATATTGCCATAACCTGAAAGGCCAGATCAAGTTGGTAAAATGAGGACCCAGATTGTTGGGAGCAAACTGCTGACTCTGTAAACTGCTTAGAGAGGGCTGTAAAAGCCCTGTGAAGTGGTATGTAAGTCTAAGTACTATTTCTATTCCTTCCTTCCTTCTTTCCTTCCTTCCTTCCTTCCTTCCTTCCTTCCTTCCTTCCTTCCTTCCTTCCTTCCTTCCTTCCTTCCTTCCTTCCTTGCTTGCTTTCTTGCTTTCTTGCTTTCTTGCTTTCTTTCATCTTTCTTTCTTTCCATGATCCAAAAGACTCAATTTGGTAGTGGGAGGGGTGAGGTTCTAACCATGATTCCTCTGAAATATATGTATACACACGTTCACAGAGATATATTTCCAAATTATGCAGAAGTTGTGTTACTATGGATGAGATTCCTCTTTTCTATTCTGAATTTTTTAAATGATGTGTGGCCAAAACACATTTATTAGTATTACTTTCTATTTTTTGTTACCACCAATAGCAATAGTACTTAGACTTATATACCATTTACAGCACTCTTTTAAGCGGCTTGCAGAATCAGCATGTTGCCTGTGTCAACTCATAAAATATTTCTATGGTCTTTTTAGAGTTGCCAACAAAAAGGGAGAGGGGAAAGGGGTCTGAAAGAGCAGTACAGCAGCTTGGAAATCAAAAGTGCATTCCATAAATAGTTTTCAAAGATAGTAACTAGGTGACTGAAATTTCTGCTGCACAAATATCTAACTGGAGAACATGATTGATGGATGACTCTGGGCTATGGACGTGTCCCATTGGAGAATATGAATTATGATACACCCAGGCAATGGGGGAAAACCAGGGTCAAGGGTGACAATGAATTATGTTTCTCAGAGTCAGCTACACCCAGGCAGTGTTATGTTAACTCTCAATAAATCCTTTTGAAGTTTTGGAAGTTTGGCTTGAGACTCATGATTTAAATGGCGGTAACTGCTGGAATCCTGACACCCTGACTATCTGGGTCCTCATTTTACTGACCTTGGAAGGAGGGAAGGTTGAATCAACCTTGAGCCATTCAGGATTGAACTGCTGGCAGTGGCTCAGAGCAATTAATATAAATAAAGACAAAACTAACTTTCTTCCCAGATGCTAAACCAAACAGTCTCCGATCTCAACTCTCCTCTTCACCTCCTGTTCTTCAAGGCCATTCTTATGCTTCCATGGGAGGTCAAAATCTGAAAGGAGGGAGGTGTGGTATTATGGTAGAAGCCACACCTATTTGTAAATGTGCATCAAAGAGGCAGGCTTCAGTTGCTAGGTTGAATTTGCCATCTTGCAGGGAGAATTTTGCTCTTCCCCTGAGATGCTACAATTCCATGTCATCCAATTAAATGAGAGTTGGAAGGAAAAAAATGTAGGATTTCTCTTCCAATAATAATGGGTAGTGTTGAGGTGGAAGGTACATTTTGACCCTGGATTTCCTTTGAGGCCACTGGAAATTTTCAGTGGCTGCTTCCACTGTTAATTACAAAGATAGTGTCCATGGTACTAAATACAAACCAGTATATAGTACAGTACTATTAATGTTTCTGTTCTGGTTGGAATGTCCTCTTTGCATTGGCTGTTCTCACTCAACATGCTTAACCTAGTTATCAAATTAACCCATTTTCTGGTTCTGCACAATCCATCCAGCCATAAGCTAACCAAACAGTGTGGGTTCAAATATGCCAAACAGCCAACCCAGTCCAAACAAAACCTCCTAAACATAACCATGCTTAGCCTATAACATGCAAGTAGTCCTTGACTTACAATTGGTTGTTTAATGACCATGCAAAGTTCTGATGGACCTCCCCAGAGCTACGTACGATTCAATTTCAAAGTTCTGATGGGCATTCTTCTGTGACCATGTCATCAAATCAGTCATTGTCACATTGTGACCCTCTTAAAAACCAGTATGACTTACTACTGCAATTCTGGGCTCAATATTGTCATAAGTCAAGGACTACCTGTCCCTACTAATCATCTGATGAAATCTGTTGTGTCAACCCTTATTGGAAATATAGTTCCATGCCCTCTTTCTGGGGACATGAATGCCAAAAGCAAAAGGAAATTTCCTCTGGGTCCTAGTGTCTCCCTTTCTCTCTCCCACATTGCTCCACGTCAGCTAGCTCCCAGGTGTTTGACAGATCTCTTCTTCCATTCTCTTTTCAGGAGGGAAAAATATGACCACCACCATGAAGGGATGTGCCAATATGGCTTTCTGTGAGAAGATGGATATATCAGCTATTGCTAGCCCATTTACTTTACTCCCCAATAGCAATTGTAAGAAAGCCACTGGGGCAGTTGACACCACAAGTGGGTCACTTGGACTCTTCCTTTTAGCCCAGGTTGGGCTTTTGTTGGTGACCATCTTTTCTTGATATGTCCCCAACATTAAAACTCAGATCTTGCTTGTGAATTCTTCCCCCTCTCCATTGCTTATGCCTCTTTGGCTTCATGCAGGTCCTCACCTTTCGGGAAAACCCAGGGATTTCCTTGTCTGTGCTTCGAGAATTGATTCTTAATTCTTTTCTTTGCTGGTGCACAGTAAATATAGGGCCAACATCAATCCATATATTTCAAGAGGGTTGATTGCCAGCAGCTAAAGCTCTCCCCAGCACTGCTCCTCTTTTTCTTAGCTCTGCTACCTGTTGACCTGCCCACCTTGAACAAGTGAGCTGTGAAAAATGCACAGACAAGAAGAAGCAGGACCTCTTTGCTTTGTCCTCCTGTCCAGCGGAGTTGAAAATGGATACCAAGGAAGTCAAGGAAATGGGTAGTGAGAAGAATGAAAAGAGAGAGAGGTGGTCTGTCCAGAAAATAGGCCCTTTGAGGGTCTATTGCCAAAAGTTGCCTCTAATCCCTTCTGAGTCTGAGGATTGAGAACAGAATGAAGGGAAGGTATTGCTAGTTACTGGGCACTGAAGAGAGTTTTCTGCAGCAGAAGCATTGCCACACTTCATGGAAACCATTGTACCGTCAACTCTGGAGCTGGCCTGTCTGAGACCATCTTGGAGGCTTCAGTGTTGCCACTATAGTGATGAGGGATAAGGAGGGGGAATAGAGAGAGTTGGGGTTTTGTAGCTGAAACAAAAGTAGTTTTCCCTGAGAACCAAGGACATTCCCACAGATGGCTGAAGAGAAGAGGAGTGGATTTTCCAAGCAACTGGATAGAGCCCTGATTGGGCCATGTGATGGATTGTTTGGGAAAGTGGGGGTGTGTGTGTAAATTTTTACTTTTAATTAGGTGAAAACCATGGGAACCTTCAGTGTCGATTTTCACCAGTTTGTGCCAATATGATATACCCAATAAACCTGATCTTTGAGGAACCTGCTTGCCTCAGAGTTCTGTTTGCTATGAGTGTATTACTTGGAACCCTGACATGCATGTCCTTGATTGGCATTTATGGTGTGAGGTAAAAATCGTTAAAATGATGGTCATGGTAATGATCATCCAAGTATAAAGGACCAAAGCTTTGATAATGCTGCTGTAATCTTCTGCTTGTGGATCCTGTTGTGTGCATTGTGGTAGAGTATAAAATGGGCAACTTGTGGGCTAAGGTGTACATGTGATTCAAAACCCATTTCTATATGTTTTTTAAAAATTTCCAGTCGTTGTTCTGACCAAGGCTTCCTGAGACTGTAATTAAGCACACGCTTAGTCCAAACAACTCTTTCAAAATAAGCACCCACCTTTTATCTCCTTTGAATCGCTGCCAACAACCGAAGTGCCAAATTAACTAAAAGAAAACCAACCGAAGTACAAAGTCCACACAGAGCTTCAAGGTTTAATCTGAACAGAGCAAATGACTTTGCGTCCTGCAAAGGTTTCCCTACCTTTGCCTGTCCTTTATACCTTAGGGGAGGGGCAATCACCTCCAAGCCTTACTCTCGAGTCACCCCTTTTGTCTCAGCTGCTCTTGCCTTCTGGCAGCTCTGCGCACATATGCACTGGGAACAGGCTCCCTTTGTTCCTCTGCCTCACTGCTGCCAAACTCCGGAGGCTCCGGAGTCAGCACCCCACTCCCAGATGGCCCTGGCCCCATCTCTGCATTGGATGCAGGACACTCATCCAAGTCCTCCCCAGAATCCCAGACTGGTCCCCATTCTTCCCCACTGTCCAATTCCACTGCCATTTGAACAGGCTGCCGGCGAACCGCAACAATCATTTATGAATCACCCTAATCTGACAGTCTAAGACTGTGTGTAAAAACCAGTCTTTAAAAGGGAATATATCTACCAATTAAAATAATATCATAATCAAACTAAATTTATCAATGGCATTAACGTGCCCCTCAGACAATCTAGATTCTGTAGGCTTAATGAAACAGGGTAGTTTTAATGGTCTTCCTGAATGAGAAGAGAGTAGGGACAATCATACTTCTGAGAATATGTTCCATGTGTGGAGTACTGTTCTTACATTTTGGAGCAAGATCTTTGTTTCCACTGATGTTTTCAGAGATGCAAATGAAAGATTCTTCAGCGATGGAAGTTGGGATGACCTGCATGTAATACTATAGACCATGGATGTCCAACCTTGGGAAATTTAAGACTTGTGGACTTCAAATCTCAGAATTCCCTAGCCAGCCATTCTAACTGGGGAATTCTGGGAGTTGAAGTCCACAAGTCTTAAAATTCCCAAGATTGGACACCTCTGATATAGACTAATAGAGTGCAATATACCACCCATCAGCAAATATACTGTTCCCTCATGCTTTCTCTTCACATAGCACTCAAAGCTTTCTCCTCTTCCATGGCAGGTCTCGACAAATCCGTTTTTGTAAAATAGGGCACACACCAGGGGAAAGTCTCCCCTCATTTTGTCTCAATGCAATCCTTCTCATTTCTGCTCTTTGTACAGCCCATGAGATGCATGACTCAGCTTTTTTCTGCTTGGTTCTTTCTTGGCTGGAGATGATGAGAATTATAATATGGAGCATCCAGATTCAGAAGGATGAATATAGACTGTTTTATGTAAACCTTGAAGGCTGAACGTTATAAATAAACACCAGGTTGTACACGTTCCTGAATTTTATCCCATGGTGGCGTCACATCTGTGCTTCTCCAGATGTTCCAAATCTTCTAGCATCTTGCATTACTGGCTATGATACTTATGTGTTCTGGGAACGGAAGTGCAGCACCGTCTGGAACCGTGATGTCGAACCTATGGCATGCATGCCACAGGTGGCACACAGAACCCTTTCTGCGAGCATGCAAGTTGTCACCCCAGCTCAGCTCCACCACGAATGCACGCACACCTCCCACTGGCTAGCTGATTTTCGGGTCTCTGCCACGCATGTGTGGGGGCAAGGTGCATGCAGGAGATGCGTGAGCAGGAGTGGGGGGAGCATGGGGGAGTTGCATGCGCATGCATCTGGGACAGGGGGAGCACAGGGGGCAGCATGGCTCCTCCGTGCTCCCCGCCTCCCTGCAGCCTCCTGGGAACAAAAATGGGCCATTCCCAGAAGGCTGCAGGGAGACCTAGTAGGCCCAAAAGGGGCATGGAGGGTTGTTCACGTGTGCATGTCCAGGGGGGTGGGGCAAATGGCACGGGGGGTCACACATGCATTACATTATAAGTACAGGTATGTGCATGTGTTTTCAAGTGCTCACGTGCGCCCTTTCGGCATGCAACAACAAAAAGGTTAGCCATCACTGGTCTAGAATAACCTGAGGTATCCCCTCCTTCACTACTGGGACATGCCTATTGCTTGAGTATCTCCCGGTTACCTACTACAAATTCTGCATTCTATTCTATTCTATTCTATTCTATTCTATTCTATTCTATTCTATTCTATTCTATTCTATTCTATTCCATTCCATTCCATTCCATTCCATTCCATTCTATTCTATTCTATTCTATTCTATTCTATTTTTTTCTGTATTCTGTATTCCATATTTTCCAGAAGTTCTTCCAAGTTCTTTCTGCGCTCATGTCATGGATTGCAATGTCCTCAAGGATTTGATTAGGAAAAAGAAGTGACTACTTTCCCCAGGCTACAGCACTGACTACTTCACTCATTCCTTGTCTATGTGCTTTTCAGATGTATCAGGATGTCAAAATCCAGAGTTCCTTGAGCTTTTTCTGTAATTCACATTATTGGAAGAACCAGGGGAGGATCATGTTTTCCTTATGGGTGTTCCAGGACAACTTTCCAGGGCCAACTTGGCACTGCCAATTCATTGCTGCCAAGATGCCACAGGACAACTTCACATAGACAACATGCTGCGGGGACAACTTGCTGTGGATGGCCAAAGGGAGATCCATGCGGGTGGGCGAGTGAGCAGATGGGCAGAACTCAGAGCATGTTGGGGCAGTGGTGGGGAGAAAGTGGCAGCTGGGGACTTCCCATTTTCACACCCCATATTGCCACCACTGAGCCAGGCTTGGCTTTGATGCCACTGCTGCTGCCAGTGCATCACAGATGCTGCCACCATGCCAGGCTCGCAGCTGCTGCTAATGTTGCTGCTGTATTGGGCATGGAGCTGTTGCAGGGTGACAGTAGTGGCATCAGTGTCAGCTCTGCACCTGGCATCACCAACAGCTCTGTGCCCGGTGTGGTGGCAACAGCTGCACACCTGGCATGATGTGGACAGCAATGGCAGCAGTTCCTTGCCCAGCGCAGTGGTGGCACCACTGGCAGGATGGCAGCACCTACAACATACAATCACATTACTTGGAAGGGCATTGGAATTTTGAATCCAGCTGATAAGTAGCCCAAGGCAGGTCCATCATAATTTCAACTGATTACTAATCAAACAGTCGTATGTCAAGGACTCATTGTAACTGCTTAATCAAATATACAATTGCCAAGGTTAAGGAACACTGCTCTAGAATGTCCAGAATATGACTATTACTTTCACAACCCTAGAACCTTGTATCTTGTTTCCCTGAAAATATGACTTACCCTGAAAGTAAATCCTCGCTTGATTTTTACACATGCACTCAATATAAGCCCTACCTCTCAAAAATAAGCCCTAATTAAGATTCTGCCAATTCCAGAGTGCACACGTAAAAATTAAGCTAGGCTGGGGATGCGGGGTTGGAACTGTCCTACTACTTACCTTTGGACAGTTGTAGCCAGGCCTTGCACACCCCAACACCTGCCTTGCTGGCCCATTTCTTCTGCAGCTGGCAAGGCTGGGAAGGCTTTTCTGAAGGCCTCTGTAGCTGATAAGAAAGCTCTGGATTGATCCAGAGCTGTTATCGGCTGCAGAGGCCTTCAGGAAAGCCTTGCTGGCTGCAGAAGAAGTTCCTGAAGGTCTCTGACAGTGAAAAGGAGTCTGGGGGTGATGCATGCAAGTGATGACATCCCCTGAAAATAAGACCTGGTACCTTTTTTGGTGGCAAAAAATAATATAAGACAGGGTCTTATTTTGGGGAAAACATGTATCCATATTTTTTTCTCATGAAATTCTGGAGAAGTTCCACTCATCCATTATTCTATTCATCTGCTCTTCCAAAGGATACATTGTCTAGGCTATTATCCAGGGCTTAAAAGCCATGAGAAAAGAACGAAGGAGGCCAGCAGCCCTTAAAATATTAAAAAGATAAGAATAAGAACAAAAATATATGTAGCATTAATCAAATGAAGAGAGGGGGCAGATAGAAAAATCAATCAACTCACAGAAGTACTGCTGACTGGGGAATTATGGGAATTGAAGTCCACACCTCTCTCTGAGGTTGAAAAACACTGGATGAGTGAGTATAATGGAAAGAGAACATGGGCCTGGGAAAAGGGTTGTAATACTTACAGGCCTCGTGACAAATTCCAGCATTGCAGATTTAGAGCTGACTTGAGATCAACAGGGGATAAAAAGGCAAAAGAGGCATTTTCAAAAAAAGCTGAAAACGGGAAAACAATCCAAGCAGTTACCATAATTTGAAAAGAGGATGCTGTTTCCAAACCTGGAAGTATTAAGAACATTGGGAAAAACTGGAAGGTATTTTTTTCCCACCTGAAAAATAAAGGAATGGGTTTACAGAACAGCACAAAGTAATAAAGAGTTGGAAAGGACCTTGGAGGTCTTCTAGTCCAACCCCTGGCTCAAGTAGGAAACCCTATATCATTTCAGACAAATGATTGTCCAATCTCTTTTTAAAAGCCTCCTGTGTTGTAGCACCCACAATCTCTGGAGGCAAGTTGTTCCACTGGTTAATTGCTTTTAATGCCTGAAAATTTTTCCTTAGTTCTAGGTTGTTTTTCTTTTTGATTAGTCTCCATCCATTGTTGTCATTCCCATGTTGGTGTATGATTCCAAGGGAGAGGTGGAACAGCTGACAGGGAGTGGGAGTGTGGCTCCAGTGGCTATGGAAGAAACTGGGGAAGGTCACAGTCCAGCTGGGCATTCAGAGGAAGACCCAGGTCCACCTCCTCTCCATCCTAGGGCACACAGGGAGGAACGGATAAGGGAACAACATGATTTGCGTGGTTTGCAGGGGAGGAAAAGGCCCTGATCCCCTTCATTGGCTGCAGTTGGAAGGATGTTTAAAAGGGTATACGGCAAAGTTGCTGGAAGCAAAGCGTGAAATTATTCTGGTTTGTTGAATCTTATTTGAGTTCTGCCATCCTCCCAAGTGTGTATGTTTCATAACCTTTTGAGGTCTTCAATCCCTTATCCTGCCCTGTCTTGTTAATTGCTGCAGTGTGGTTTGTTTGTTTTTTATAATTTATATGTACTTTGAGTTCATACGGAATTTCTTCCCTTTCAAAACTGTTTTTGGGAGCATTTTTTTCTCCAGCCAATGATAACTGGACAGATAACTGCATTTTCAACTGAACAATTGCTTTAAATGGTTTGATTTAGAGATGCATGATGCAGTAGCATTCTCTAACAGATAGACATGTATTAATTAACAAACAGCAAAAAAAATGATGGAAGTCACAAAAATAACAGCAAGAAAAGAGGTACTATTATTTTCCTCATTTTATTGCTCTTTTTAACAAAAATCAAGAGAGCCTTTTGCTTTTTTTTTTTTTTTTGAATGGGTGGCACTTCCTCTCCCTTCCAATCCAATGTGCTATTTTGAAATTCTGCAGAATTCTGTTTTTGTTTGTTTTTTGGCCTCTTCATCGGTACAGTTAAAGCAATGCCTCCAGTACTGAGAGGCTCCTGCAGCACTTAAAGAGATTAGGAATATTTATGTGCGACATAATGTTTCCTGACTTCATTGGTCCTGTTACATAATTCTCATTTCTGCCATGTGGGGAAAAAAAAAAATCCTTTTCTACAAGTGATCCTCAATTTACAACCACAACTGAGCCCAACATTTCTGTTGCTAGACAGAGACACTTGCTAAGCAAGCTCTGTCCCACTTTATGACCTTTCTTGTAGGGGTGGGATTCTACCGGTTTGGACCGGTTCGCATGAACCGGATGTTAAATTTGTATCTGGTTCGCCGAATTGATATTTGAACCGACCGGCTGGCCCCAACCACCCTGCCCCTTCCCTCCCCTCCCCTCCCCTCCCTCTCCTCCCAGGAGTCTCCACGTGGCCCATTCTTGATGCAGGTAAGTGCAGAGTCCATGTGGAGGCTCTGGGAGGGGGAAAACGGTCCTTCTAGAAGTATCGGAAGTCCAGAAATGGGTCTGTTTCCGGCTTCTGGAGAACCTTCAGAGCCCGGGGGAGGCCATTTTTGCTCTCCCAGAGGCCTGAGGGAAGCCTCTGTACCCTTGGGAAGACAAAAAAAAATTTCCCCCTGGAAATTCCAGTAGGCCATGCTCACCCAACAACTCGGCTGCGAACTGGTTGCTGGGATTTTTGAAACCCAGCCCTGTTTTCTTGCCATGATTGTTAAGTGAATCACTGCAGTTGTGAAGGTAGTGACATGGTTGTTAAGTGAATCTTGCTTCCCCGATGACTTTGCTTGTTAGAAGGTCTCAAAAGGGGATCACATGACCCCCAGACACACTGCAACTGTCATAAATGTGGGTCAGTTGTCAAGCATCCAAATTTTGATCACATGAATCAAATGATTGTAAGTGCGACTGAAGTGAGTAGTTGTAAATAACTGAAGGAGGTGAATATTTGTAACATTCCTATTTTTCCCCACAACAACAACAACCCTGTGAGGTGGGCTGAGAGACATGAACTGGCCCAAAGTCACCCAGCTGGCCTTTATGCCTAAAGCAGGACTAGAACTCAGGGTCTCCTGGTGATAGGCTCAAAGTCCTCCAGCAGGCTTTCATGTTTTTAAGTTTTGAAGAAGAGATTAGATAACCCTTTGTCTGAAGTGGCCTAGAGTTTCCTGCCCAAGCAGGGGGTTGAACTAGAAGACCCCAAGGTCCCTTCCAACTCTTGTTATTCTAAATTCTGTTTCAATCTAAGGTGGGACTAGTTCTTAGTGTCTACTAGGTCTCTCTGGGTTTGGATTCGGCCCTGCTGGGATTGAATATCAGCAAAAGGGTTTCTGAAGCAAAAATCTCAGGTGACAGGATTTGCTCACTGAGGACCAGACCCTTGGAGTCAGAATTTGCTTGAATAGGTCTCTCCAGAGCATCCAGTTTCTTGACCCAGTAGCCTGTCAATTCATCATTGTTTCTTTTTGAAAGGATAGTTTAAGAAGAGCTTTAAACCAGAGAAACTGAAATTTTAAGGGAACCAACAATGGTTTGGCGTGATGTACAATCTCCATTGTTTCTGAAGTATAGAATCTTGTATTTCATGAAACTCTGCCATAGTCCATTAGGACTCATCTATGAGACCAATGACATAAAACGCGAGTTGAGAAAACGGTGTTTGGAATCACCTTTTATTCTTGAAGAACATCTTGTGGAGAGTGGAACTGAGGTTTGAGTTATCCTCAGGAAGAACGCCTGTAGTGCCAATTCCTTTTGGGACATTTAAAATTTTCACAGCCATCATTTCTCATCAGGGTAGAAAAACCCCTTGCTATATATAATCTCTTTCACTTCCTCATGTCTATGCTCCAGTAAATATGTCAAAATCCATTTCTCCATTGCTAAGCCAAAGATCAGCTTGGTCTGTTTGTCTATTCTAAAAATTTCCCCCTTTTTCTAACCCATCCTATCTATCTATCTATCTATCTATCTATCTATCTATCTATCTATCATCTCTATATCTATTTCTATCATCATCATCTCTCTCTTTATATATACACATATCTACATCGATATCTATATCAATATAGATATACATACATATATATACATTTATATATATATATATATATATATATATATATATA
>BLBF01000071.1:6315973-6344553 GCA_015471245.1 Laticauda colubrina
ATTATTATTATTATTATTATTATTATTATTATTATTATTATTATTATCTATCCATTTTCCTAAATACATACATATATACATGCATATATACATACCTCCTTCTATGATCAGGGCCTTGATAAGGCAAAACATCTTGTGAGGTAAATGAAATTGTGGGCTAAGTCATCGGACATGTGTGTGTCCAGAAGGGTCTCCCCAACTTTTCTTGTCACAGTTGTTAAGTGAATGATTGAAGTTGTTAACTGGTTGTTAAGTGAATTCAGCTTCCCCTTGACTTTGCTGGACAGAAGGTCGCAAAAGGGGACCACACGACACCAGGACACATTGTAAAGCATCCAAATTTTGGTCACATGACCATGAGGATGCCCCGATGGTCGTAAGTGTGAAAAATGGTCATCAGTCACTTCTTCAGGGATGGGACTCTCGAGGACTATCTGTACCACACACACAGTCATGATGTGCTGAGCTAGGCTTCCCAAGATCATGAAGCAGGCTCCTTGTCCTGATAAAACCCCTTTTATTTAGGTTCAAGGAAATTCCTCTCCAGCAAAGTCCCGGCCAACAGTCTTTCATGAGATTTCACAATTACAGACCTTTATCAGACTTGGAGAATTGCCAGGCCGATTCTTTCCAAACACTACGCTGTAGCAGCAATTACCTAGCAAGAAGTCAGGAACAGATCTTTATCCTGATGAATTGAACTAATTGTCTCCTGCAAACACCACTCCCCTTTTACTCCTCTTTATTCCCTATGGGAGGGGACATTCACCCTCCACCTGTGCCTTTACTCCCAAGTCGACCCTTGTTCCTTAACTGTTCCCTTCTCCTGGCAGCTCTGTGCATGTACGCATTGGGAACAGGCTCCAGCTGTTCTTCTGCCCCACTGATCTCTGACTTTGAAGGCAGCCAGTAACAGTCAGGCAGCCCTTAGCTCATCTTTGCCTCAAACACAGACCCCCTCATCAGAGCCTTTCCCAGACTCCAGGACTGGCCCAGGTTCCTCCCCAACCTCCTCACTATCTGACTCTGCTACCAGCTCTGCTCTCCTCTTCCGATGTATTTTCAGATCCTTGAAAACCTCCGCTTAAGAGACTTTGTTAGTGTTCAATGAACCTCAAATCCTTGCCTTTGATTTTAGGGCAAGAGAAAGAATGTGGCTGTGCCACTTTTAATTGGCACTGAGCAAAATATGTAACGATGGCTTTGGCCGGGTATTAAGCATTTAATGTTTTATTTAGTTTCATCCACAAGTTTGTTTTTCAAATAACTTTTACTTTTGGACAGCAAAACAAGAAACAAATAGATTTAGTAGTTTCCTGTAAAGGATTCCTGCTTCCTCCTGTTCTCGCTCTTTTTTTTCCCTTCCAGAAAACCACTTTTATTTCTTAAACTTGCCTCCTTTTTCAGGAAGTGGTGGTTTGGGCTGCTGTTAAAAATGCTTCCTCGGCTTCTGGCAACGTAAGAGAATTTCCTATATTCAGGATTTCCAGGTCTGCTTTGAACAAAGCACCAGTCAGCTGTCATGAAGACTTCACTGACCATCTTCCTTCTCACCCAATTTATTATTGAAGGTAAGTTGGCAAGAGTGACAAATATTTGAAGTGAATGGCTTCTGTACCTTCACTGCTTTTGCAAATTCGTAGCATATTTTTCCAAGAGAATTTGTGGCACAAACAAATTGGGACTGTAGATTTTCAAGGAAAGAAATAACTCAATTTGGCATCCTGAAAGGGAACTGATGAGCTCTCTAGGCCAGTGTTTTTCAAGCTTCGCAACTTTTAAGGCATGAAGATTTCAAGTACCAAGATTCTCCAAAGCAGACCCCAGTGAGATTCTGTGCAAAATCAGTAGATGATAGTACCATCTACCACAGGATCGGAATATTGCTGCAAACTGTTTTGAAATATAAATCAGGTAATCTAGTTCTGTTGCTTTTGTAATACCACATTAGTAAATGGACTGCAATCTCCAGATGCAAAGAACTGATGTTAAAAATTAAAATCTGAACATTAAATCTTAAAGTTAAAAAAATATTAAAATCTTTCCCTCTTCTGATTTTTGGGATGCAAGCATTGAAAATTTGAACGTGATCAAAATTTAGCAAAAAATACTTGGCTGGAATTAACTGGAGTTAAAAGAAACTTAGCCATCTATTATAGAGGTTGGCAAGATTCTCTCTGTCTCTCTGTCTCTCTGTCTCTGTCTCTGTCTCTCTCTCTCTCTCTCTCTCACACACACACACACATACACACACATCACACCACACGTATATTCAAATATACACATGTAAATACATGCACATACACACATGTAGGTACATACATGTGGAGGGAGGGAGGAACTTTGGAGCTAGCCAAAAAATGCAAGAATAATTTTTCCCTTCTTTTTCTATTCCAGTGTTCTTACCACTGCTTCAAACCCAAGCTTTTTGGTTTAACTTTTTTTTGTAATTTTAAATTCTTTTTATATTTATAATTTGGATATTTGGCCGTTTTATCTCCCACTAAGTTGTTCAAAGTCATCTTGAACCACAAGATGGGCAGCAAATGATAATAATGATAATGATAACAACAACAACAACAACAACAACAACAACAACAACAACAATAATAATAATAATAATAATAATAATAACAATGCCATATCTAGCATGAATATTTGGCTGATATGTCAACAATATTTCCCTATGCCAGGTCATTGGGGAGGACTTTATAGGTGGATAACAATGGCAAATCCAGTCTGAACATCTGGCTGACTGTGCTATGAACCATAATAATACTCAATAAACCACCTGTAAATTCAAATTCACATATTTATTTTATTTGCATCCTGAAAAATGTTTGGAAATCTAGGCAATATTGTAGGCTTTAAAGAAGGCTTTTGGGTATTTGGAAGCCTGGGGGCACAGTGGTTAGAATACAGGCAAATTCTGCCCATTGCCTGGAGTTCGATCCTGACCAGCTAAAAGTTGACTCAGCCTTCCATCCTTCTGAGGTCAGTAAAATGAGGACCCAGATTGTTGGGGGCAATACCCTGACATTGTAAACAGCCCAGAAAGCGCTATAAAGCACAATGGAGCAGTATATAATTAGTGCACCATTTCCTTAAACTAGCTTCATAGAGCTAGCCTACAGTTAAGGAATCTAGAAGCTGTACATTTGGAAGGTGCCACGGTTGAGGAAAAAGCTTCCAAAACTTTCCAGGGATCTGTCAAGTACAGTTTTTTTCCTTCCTTGCCATCTCAGTTGTTCATTGGTGAAATCTTACTGTGACCTTGGTCTCAAACAGGCCAGAGAAAATAAGAAAGAAGCCAATTTGTTGTCCTTTTTTTGTGGTTGATGCTGCAGGATTATCTCTGGAATGTGAAGAATGCCTTGGCCTAAGAGATTGTTTTGGGAATATGGTGACATGTGATATTGGGAAAGACAGATGCAGTGTTACTGATATGGTCCTCCCAATGGGTAAGTACAAGAAGCTGCATCTTCTACAGGCCCCAAGGAGGTTTATTTAATTTAATTCTTATTCTGCCTTTATTACTTTATAAACAACTCAGAGCAGCAAAAATACCCAATGTTTCTTCTGGTTTGTATTCCCTTACAAAGACCACACTTTAGGCTGGGAGGAAGTGATTGGGCCAGTCTCTCAGTTGGCTTTCATGCCTAAAATGGGACTAGAACTCACCATCTCTTGGTGAATGGCCTGAAGTCACCAGCTGGCTTTCATGGCTAAACTGGATTAGAACTCCCGATCTCCCAGTTTTTAGCATTGTGTCTTAATCCCTAGACCGTCTGTAGTAGATCTCACGAATGAGGCTTCCAAGAAATAGGCAAGGCCACAACCAGAGGTTGTATTCAGCAGGTTCTGACCAGTTCTGGAGAACTGGTAGTGGAAATTTTGAGTAGTTCGGAGAACCAACAAATCCCACCTCTGGCTGGAGATTTTACAGTACCCTTCCCCTGCCATGTCCACCAATCCACGCCCACAGAACCGGTAGTAAAAAATATTTGAATCCCACCACTAGAACAGAACAATTTTTTCCTTTATTTTGGAGCCTTGGTGGCACAGTGGTTAGAGTGCAGGATTGCAAGCTACTCCGACTGCAATTTGGCAGTTCAAATCTCATCAGGGTCAAGCCTTCCATCCTTCCGAGGTGGGTAAAATGAGGACCCAGATTGTTGGGGGCAATATACTGACTCTGCAAACTGCTCTTAGAAGGCTGTAAAGCACTATAAAGTGGTATATAAGTCTAAGTGCTATTGCTAGCGACTGTAACTCACATCACTTCAATTAAAAATACGTACTATTTAGAGGTTTTTTGATGGCTAAGATCCCCTTTTTCCAAGAGTTCCTCTACTTACTCATTTTGGATTGAATTCTGAAGGGAGAAATCTTTGGTGGAACGACTAAGTACTCCTCACCAGAGGAAACCCAACTGGATTCATCCAACAGTTTGGTCGGCTTTTGAAAATGGGAGAACAATACCAATTGTTGCTTCGTTCTCAAACATGGTTCCTACTGACTCTGCAATGACCATCATGGTTTCTTCTGGGGGTAAAGCAGTTTCCTTCACTTCATTTCCCACAGGACTATCCCTGAATATAAAAACCTGTGTCTCATCTGATGTCTGTGACAAAGGTGTTCAAGTAATTAATATGGGCCAGAAAGAAAAAGCGGTGGCCCACCTGAAATGCTGCGAAGGAAATGAATGTAGAAATGCAGTCCCTCCAGGTATGTCTGTGTTAGGTTCTTCTCACTCGGGTTTCCTTGTCTTGTCCTCCACTTCAGATGTGTTGGGAACTGCAATTTGCATCATGACTAGGTAGGAAAGTTGGTGGAAATCTTAAGTGAGAGGCAAACACCTTGCATTCCAGAATAACAGAACAGAATAGCAGAATAACAGAGTTGGAAGGGACCTTGGAGGTCTTCAAATCAGAGGTAGGTTACTGCTAGTTTGCACCGGTTCTCGTGAACTGGTAGTTAAGATTAGGTGCAATTTGGTGAACTGGCAAATCCTATCACTGGCTGGCCCCACTTCTGCCCATTTTTGGCCTGTTTTTGGGGCTGTTTCAGGGTGTTTTTCAGGGTGTTTTTGGCTCCAAAATGGCCCAAATAACAGCCTGAAAATAGCCCAAAAATGCCCTGAAAACTTCCTGAAAATGCCCCCAAAATGGCCTGAAAATGGCCAAAAAACCCAGCCCAAAACCCGGCCCCAAAACAGGCAGGGGCAGGGCCAGCCAGTGATGGGGTTAGCCCCAACCAGCTGAATCCTTCCTCTTCCTTTGAGGTTAGTGGCCGGGAAGTGGGACTGGAGTGTGATAAGTGATGTCACCCACCCAGTCACACGACTAACCAGCCACGCCTACCCAGCCAGAGAACCGGTTGTTAAAAAAATTGCAACCCACCACTGCTTCTAATCCAACTCCCTTCTCAATCAGGAAAGTCTCCAACATTTCAGACAAATGGTTGCCTAGTCTCTTAGAAACCTGCAGGGTTGGAGCACCCAGAGGCTCTGGAGGCAAGTTGTTCCACTGGTTCTCTCCTTGATTAGTGTCTATCCATTGCTTCTTGTCCTGCCTTCAAGTGCTTTGGAGAATAGCCTGACTCCCTCTTCTTTGTGGTAGCCCCTCAAATATTGGAACACTGCTATCATGTCACTCTTACTTCCCTTACTTAAGAGGTTTGAGAGGTAGCTGTGGGGTTCAATGCAACTTGAGCCCTGGTGGCACAGTGGTTGGAATGCAACACTGCAGGCAAATTCTGCCCACAGCCAGGAGTTCAATCCTGACCATTCTTGACTCAGCCTCCCATCCTTCTGAGGTTGGTAAAATGAGGACCCAGATTGTGCTGTCAACTTTGAAAGATCACTAAGCAAATTGCTGTAAGTCAAGGACTATCAGTACCTTGTCATGAATATTCTTTATCAGTGTTATTAATATTTAATAAAAGCATTACGTTCAGTGATGATTGCACATTTGGCTAAGCAATAAAACATTTGTTAGTGTCTCTTTCTTTCCACACACAAGTGGTTTCCCGCTGATTGCTCTGTCCTCGGGTTGCATATCAAAGGAAGCACATCTGTTAGATGAAGAGGTTAGTCTTATCAAAAAATGCAGCATAAAATTACAGCTGAGTGTTGTTCAGTCATGTAAAAAAATCCTGGTGAAGACAACGAATCCCTGATTATTCCCTCTAAACAAGGTTCTCCAATCTTGGAAACTTTATGATTTGCAGACTTCAAATCCCAGGATTCCTCAGTCAGCATGGCATCCTAGGAATTGAAATCCACAAGTCATCAAGTTAGCCAAGGTTGGAGGCCCATGCTCTAAAGCCCTTTTCATTGGGAATATATTTGTTTCTCATCCCATGTCTGGTGCAGAGGTGGTATTCAGCTGGTTCTGACCAGTTCTGGAGAACCGGTAACAGAAATTTTGAGTAGTTCAAGAACTGGCAAATACCACCTCTGATTGGCCCTGCCCCCATCTATTCTCTGTGTCCCAAACCCCAGCTGATCAGCTGGGTCTCCTTTGGTTGCCCTGCACAGGAGCATGGAGCTGGAAAGCAGGTTAGTGGGGTGGGGAGGGAATGGGGATTTTACAGTGTCCTTCCCCAGCCATGCCCATCAAGCCACGCCCACTGAACTGGTAGTAAAAAAAAACAAAACTGAATCCCACCACTGATCTAATTTCTATCTTTTCTATAGAATTGCCCAAGAAGGCCCCAGTCAATGGGAAGCAATGCCCAGCATGCTTTGCATTGGGAAGAACATGTCACGAAGAAGTTACTGATTGTACTGGAGATGAGCTGTATTGTGCTGAAGGACTTCTGGATTCAGGAATGAGTAATTATTTACTTAGCTCAACCTTCCTCAGATTACATTAGCCTGATTATGGATGACAATTTCCATCAAATCAAAAGGGTCAGAGCTCTAGGTGAAGATTTCCAATGGAAGTCTCCATGAGGAAGTCTGTCTTAGAAGCCGCCAGGTTGAGTTCACACAATTGGCCAAGCCATGGTTGTGTAGTTTTCTTTGGATTTTTCAAGTCAATTTTGTTTGTGTGGATTGCACAACAGTGGCATCAGAGGTGATATTCAGCAGGTTCTGACCAGTTCTAGAGAACTGGTAGTGGAAGTTTTGAGTAGTTCAGAGAATCGGCAAATCCCACCTCTGACTGGCCCCACCAACCCCATCTATTCTTTGCCTTCCATTGAGTCCCAACTGATCGGCTGGGTCTTCTTTGGTTGCCCTGCACAGGAGAATGGAGCTGGGAAGCAGGTTAGTGGGGTGGGAGTGAATGGGATTTTGCAACGATCTTCCCCTGCCATGCCCACCAAGCCACACCCACCAAGCCATGCCCATAGAACCAGTAGTAAAAATTTTTGAATCCCACCACTGAGTGGCATGCTGTAAGCTATATTTTCCCCAAACTGTAGGAGTAATAATGAAATTCCTCCCTCCCTGGATTTTTGACCACATTATCCCCACATCCTCCTTCAACCTTCTTGAGAGCATCCAGTATGATTCTTTCTAGATTTTTATCTTACTTGTCTGAATCTAATTTCATGATGTCTGTTTCATTGTGATAGTGGCAGACAAAAATAAAATACTTTCCTAGTATTTCATACCATAACTGCCATATTTTTTTCAACCTGAAAGGATAAAGGTGGGGGATGATGGGTGTTGCATTCCAAACTACCAGGAACATGTCAGGTTGGTCAGCTGTTCCATAAAATGTATTGGGGAAAGAGGAATGGGCTTCAGTTCAACCTGTTCCACTGATGAATTTTTCTTACTAAAAGGAGAAACTTCTTGACAGTGAGAACAATTAATCAATGGAATGACTTGCCTTTAGAAATTATGGGTGCTCCATCACAGGAGGCTTTTAAGAGGGGATGGACAGAATGGTATAGGGCAGTGATGGCTAACCTTTTTCGGCTCCCGAAAGGCAATGCATGCTGGCCCCCCCAAGCTACGCATCTCTGCGTATGCACACATGATCCTCCCTATGTACCATGTGTCTCTGTGCATGTGTGTGCATCTCCCACCCCTCCGCTCCCATGCATGTATGCCAGATACCCAACAGTCAGTGGCTGGGTGGCAGCATGCATGCACATGCACAGTGGGGTTCTTTTGGATGACCTCTTGCTTGCTGGCAGAAGTGGCTCTGCATGCCACTTCTGGCACCCGTGCCATAGGTTTGCCATCACAGGTCTAGGGTTTCCTGCTAGAGCAGGGAGTTGGAGTAGAAGACTTCCAAAGTGTCTTCCAATTTTGTTACACTGTAGGGGTGTCAAATTCAAGGCCCATGGGCCAGATTTGGCCTGCAGGGTGCTTAGATCTGGCCTGTGGGATTGCCCTGGAAACAGCCTATTGGCCCATGGTGCCTCTGCCAGTGAAAATGGGCTCCCAATCTCCATTTTCAGCTGGGACAGCTTCCTGCAGCCCTCTGCCAGTGAAAATGGAGCTTGCGAGTTCTGTTTTCACTGGCAGAGGGTTGCAGGAGGCTGTCCCAGCTGAAAACGGAGATTGGGAGCCCATTTTTTTTCTGGCAGAAAGCTCAGCCCACCATAGGCACCCCTGACATGAGTGATGTCAAACTGGCCAGGCCCACCCTGCCCATGCCTACCCTGGCCCCCCAAGGTCAAACACAACAAGCCTGATGTGACTCTCAATGAAATTAAGTTTAATACCCCTGTTGTACTGTGTTACTGTAATAGACCCAGACTTGGCACTCATCTCTTTCATTTTCTCCACAGGTATAGTTCCTCTGAAGGTCAGCTTGAAGGGATGTGCAAACAAAGCTCTCTGTGATAGCTTGGGTGGATATGAAGCCATGGCTCCTGAGAACAGTGGAGATCACGCTATGCGATGCACACCAAATTCTTCAATCTACCAACAGGAGTTCACAACCATTGGCCAATGGAATGACTTGATTATAACTGAAGAGTTCTCTGGGGACATTAATACCATTCCCAGATGGTTTGGATTTTTCATCACAATTCTTTCTGGCATCCTTCTTAGGAAACTCCTGGCTTGATTTTTGCCAAGTGTAAAGATTTCATCATAGGAGAAAAGCCGAACAGGCCTATGGTATTCCAAAATCTGGAGTCTGGTAGCACTTTTTCAACTAAGAAAGTTTATTAAAAGCAATAGTTTTTTTGTGAGCTATAGCTTACATCCAATGTACACTTCATTAGATGCTTTAAATCGTCAGGTCATCTTAAGATTCAGTGATCCAGTTTGCTTCCAGCTTCTGTATGTTCTACAATCATAGATATTTCAAAAGAAAACTAGGAAAAATTTATTACTCAGAGGCTCACAGCACTTGACTTTATGTTTTTGATGTCCAGGAATGGTTTCTAACAATGGAAGGGCAGGCTAATGGGTTGTAATGTTATCACTAATTGTGATGGTGAGAATTAATGTTCAGTTGTGGTTCTCACTCACTATCAGATGGATATACAGTCTTCAATTCCCTTCAGTCCTAGACAAGACAGACTTTCTTCTTGTGGTTCTAGAACAAACTCAAAGGGTATGATTAGAACAGAACAGAACAGGACTCGAGTGGAGTGGAGTGGAGTAGAGTAGAGTAGAATAGAGTAGAATTCTTTATTGGCCCAGTACACACACAAGGAATTTGTCTTGGGTGCATAAGCTCTCACTGTACATAAAGGTATAAGTGATAAATCATAATCATAAAAATAAATTCATCATAAATCATAGTGTTGTGATTAGTAGCATTTATTAGGAAGAAAGATGTTTGTTATCCCACAAGAACTCCATCAACATGACTTTCATGTAAAGCCTCTTTATACAATTTATTCTAGTGCCAAAATCACCAGTGCCATTTTTTTAGGATCTTCCAATGGAAAGGAAGAAAAACAGGGATGTAAGCTTCATTTTTCTGGAAAACTGTACCGGCTTGCAATTTTGAAAACCATCAGCTCCCCTTTATTGGTCCATTTGAGAAGTGATCTTCTGCATATCAGGTGTGGGAAATGAATGATAACTGTAGTTTACCAGTTGCTAGACAACATAATCATGATGTGTTCTGGTAGCCCTAGATAAAAGCTAAGCCTTAGATGGAGTTGGTAAGATCAGGATGGAATGATCCATTTTTGTTGCTTCCAATGTTTACTTATTTTGTCACATTCCCATCCATCTGCTTGTAATTTTGAAAAGCAACAACAATAACAACAACAACAAGGCTCTAGTTTTCCCAGTTGCAATGTATGGCTGTAAAAGTTGGACCCTAAGGAAGGCTGAGCTCCAAAGAATTGAGGCCTTTGAACTCTGGTGCTGGAGAAGACTTCTGCGAGTCCCTTGGACTGCAAAGCTATCCAACCTGTCAATCCTAGAGGAGATCAACCTTGACTGCTCTTTAGAAGGCCAGATCCTGAAGAGGAAACTTTGGCCACCTAAGGAGAAGGAAGGACTCACTGAATGCTGGGAATGTTTGAGGACAAAAAAAGAAGGGGACCACAGAGAATGAGGTGGCTGGATGGAGTCACTGGAGCAGTTGGCGTGAGCTAAATGGACTCCAGGAGATGGTAGAAGACAGGAAGGCCTGGAGGAATGTTGTCCATGGGGTCACAATGGGTTGGACATGACTTCACAACTAACAACAACAACAACACACACACACAAAGAGAGAGGGTGTGTGTGTTGCATTTTCATACATGTTTCTCAGCCGTTGATTCCATCCAGTCAAATCCTGAGCGAAAAAGCTTGGTTAATCCAACAAACAAATTACAGACAACAGATAGACTACTGTAGAGAGCAAGGGAAATGACTTTGCCAGATGTATACCAGATCTGTTACCAAAGTGACAAGAGGAAAACATGGCTTAAGTCCAAAGCAGGCAGAAAAGATACATAAAAGACTTAGACAGAGCTCCTTCATTTGGATGGATATAAAAGAGGGAGAGGACATAGCAGAATTGGATTTGCCAGATTCTGCTACTCTGGCCTCTCTCTCTCCCTTTTTAAAAAGCTTTTATTAGAGTTTATCGTAATATAAAATTTTAACCCTTTAAAAAAGGGTTGAATTAAGTTCAGAAAGGAAAAGGGGAGGCAGGTAGAAAGAAAAAACAAGGAATGACTTCTGTCTCTTTTTCATGCAGTACAGTACAAGACACAGTTGTCACCTCGACTTTTATGCTTTGTGTTTCTAGTAGACATAAATAGTTTCTGTGACAACAATGTTAATCTAGTCTTTGAAACCCAAGATCAAAGTTTTATTTGCTTTTTTTCTGTTTTGAACATAAAGTCCAGAAATGGTTTCCAGGTGGAAACAACTTGGATAAGTTCTTCTCTTTAATTAAACAGCTTTGACATCTCCATTTTTGTTTCTACGCATTTTCCCTTGTGGGGACGTATGTATTGTAGACATTTTCAGTAAAAGCAATTTGTCTTCATGTTGAGATGCTTCTTTGTCTGGTTGACTTGATTGGGACTGAGAATTATTGTCATTTTTGTTGTACGTTATTTTGAGATGGATGAGAAATCCTCTTTTGAAAAAGGCTATTGTGTGGCAGGCTATTGTTCTCACACTGGTTGCCTGTGGGTTGCATCTTCACAGGCTACTTAGGGACTTAATTCTTTTTTTCTCTAACCTGCAGTCTTTATTGATGGAGTTTAATTCCATTTGCAAACAGATGTTATTGAGTTGCTGTCTGGCAGCCGTGTTTATTTTTATAAAGGAGAAGGGGGGCCTTCTTCTAGCATCACTTCACTTGATTTCTTTTCTTCCCTGAGGCAGTGGTTGCTAGTGTTCTTATACATTTTTATATAAAATATTAGCTCGATACCCGTGGTTCACTACAAAATTATGTGGTTCGGCTTAGTTTTTGGGGAGGAAAATAAAGGGAAAAAATTTCTGCCTCTACCTACCAGCATCCATCAGTATTCATCTGGCTAGTGTCCTGTCAGTGTGTGAGAGAGTTGAGGGCTGTTTGGAAACTGAAACTGTATTTGGTGTGTGAGCAAAAAGGAGACAACAAGGAACCTGGCTTAGCTCAACTGTTCTGCACAAAAGCCGCTTGATGCTGTGAAAGTAAAACTGAAATTCCAAATGTTTTGCATTTGGAACAGATTTCTTTTCAGGTGGGGAGGGGGATTAAAACTCCTTAGCATCAGAGCATGTTAATAATAATATAAAATATAGATTATATTGTATTATATTATTCTAGGTAATACCTTTTTCAGTTTGTCTAAAAGACAGACCCTCCTTCTTTCCATGTTTCTGATGATGGATGGATGTTTAAGCTGATGTTTGGAGCAGATAAGGGCATAGATTATTAAAAGAACTGGGAATTCAGATGTTTGAGTCAGTGAAAGGCACAGACTATTAAAAGAATTGGGAATCCAGATGTTTGAGTCAGCTAAAGACACGGACTATTAAAAGAACTTGGAATCCAGATGTTTGGGTCAGCTAAAGGCATAGATTATTAAAAGAACTGGAAATCCCAGGTGTGTGGGTCCAATAAGGTCAAGGGCAAAGATTATTAAAAATTAGGAATCCAGGTATTTGGGTCAACTAAGGGCATACAGACTATTAAAAGACCATCTCTCCTTGAATAGCCAATGCTGAAGATGTCAGAAATTTTAATTCAGTAATCTTTAGAAGACCAAATGTTGCTGGTGTTGAAGAATGTATTTATTAAACCACAGCTAACCAAACCTTGGCATAACATACTATGTGTCTTATTCGTTAACTATAGCCATCTCTCTCACACACAGGCAAATTCCAGTTGATTTCTTCTAGCACAGGCTGTTTTTCAACCAAATGAAATCAGAATACAGTACATAGTTTTAGGACTATCTCAGGAGGTGGGTTTTTCCCTCCCACTGTGGTTGAGCAGGTACACCTTCAAGGAATGAGCACATTCCTTGAATCAGGAAGGAACTGTGAAGTGAATTTCATAGCTTGCATATTGGTGGAAAATATATATTTCTTTCTCTCTCTCTCTCTCTCTCTCATACCTCGTGGTTTATATTGGGACTTAATGCCCCCAAAGTATTTTGAGGTTAGTGAGTTGGTCAAAATAAGCAGACAGGAAACATCTGTTTTCCTGCAAAGTTGGCTTGCAGGCTGGATTGGAGGCCTGGAATTTCCTCTCCAGCCTCTCCCTGCATAGATTTGTCATTCATACTAATAAGAGCTTAGCGCTCAAATCCAACAGGCCTCAGCACAAGTCAAACTTAATCAGAGGTGGGCTTAAAAAAAATTTAGCAACGGGTTCTGTGCAGGGTGGGCGTGGCCATGGTGGGCGTGGCCTAGTTGGCCGCCTGCACTATGGCAGGGGTGGGGCGTTTTTGCCCTCCCTGCCTCCAGAGGCTTTCTTCAAGCCTCCGGCAGGGTGAAAACAGCCTCTCCGGGGTCCGGAGGCTCTCCGGAAGCAGGAAATGGGCCTATTTCCGGCCTTCCCAAACTTCCAGGAGGCCTATTTTTAGCCCTCCCTGAGCCTCTGTGTGGGCCTTGCACTTACCTGCATCCCAAATGGGCCGTATGGGGATCTGGGGTGGGCAGAGTCAGCCAGGGGTGGGATTTGAAGGTTCTCCCAACTGCACAGAGTCTTAGCTAGGGGCTCTCCTGACCCCCTGCGAGCCCCCAGCAGCTCATCCCTGGGCTTAATGCACACTGGGCAAATACAGATGCTAGGTCTTGAACTAACCTGACCAAGTTTGTTGTTTGAACACAAGTCATTTATCGCAGTGGGAAGAAGGAACAGGATGAACCATCACCAAGACAACAATCAGATAAAAGAAATTTGAGTCCAGGACAGAGCTGTAATTTGAGTCTTGGTTAGGACCCTCCCAAGTTTTTGCAAAGATAAAGGGAGGGAGGGGGAAAGTGTGTTTAGGCTGGCGGAATCGATGTCAGCCCTGCAAGTAGACCAGACTTGGAAATCAAACTTACAAAGGCTAATATTACTTTTATTATGAGGTTTGAGTGATAGAATCTTGCAAGTCTGAAAATGCTTTGCCCCCAATTCCTACCCTTCATCTTTCTGAGAACTAGGGAGGGTCTTCCTAAGATGGCTGTCCATGACACACTCAGGCAGGGGTGGGCTTCAAAAAATTTAGCAATCAACAATTTTATATGATATGGGATTTATTTTATCAATGGTTAGATAAAAAGACATGGTAAAGAAATAGATTAGTCAGCCTTACAATAAAAGTTAATAGATTGATAAAAAATACAATACAAAATACATAACCATTGGATGAATGTATAAGATTAAATGATAATGAAAATTAGAATATCTTGAAAAATGATGGAAAAAATGAATGTTTAATAATTGATATTATATAAGCACAAGCTAGACTGATAAAGTGAGAATTTATATAACTTGTGAGTAATGGTAAAAAAAAAGGATAGCACAGAAGATTGTAACCAGCTGACACGCTGTATGTATTTAATTGAAAGATGGTTTTACGTTTTTATGTTTTGTTCGTATGTTTGTTGTAAAAAATAAAAACTTTGTTAAAAAAAAAAGTTAGCAACTGGTTCTCTGCCCCGTTGCTGGGTGGGCGTGGCCCATTTGACCTCCTGGACCATGGCAAGGGGGGCATTTTCATCCTCCCTGGGCTCTGGAGGCTTTCCTTGAGCCTCTGGGCAGGTGAAAATGGCCTCCTTCCGGAGCCTCCGGGAGGCCATTTTTTTGCCTTCCGTGAGCCTCCCTGCGGGCCCTGCACTTACCTGGGATCCAAAATGGTCCACACAAAGACTCCCAGGAGGGAAGGGGAGGGGCAGGGTGGGCGGGGCCAGGCAGTCATTGCAACTACCGGTTTGCTGAACCAGATGTAAAATTAACAGCCGGTTCACCCAGACCAGTGCAAACTGGTAGCAGCCCACCCCTGCCCTCAGGAGTCTTCTTCTCCAACCCCAAATTTCAAATATGTCAGGACTCTTCTGATCAGTGGTGGGATTCAAATTTTTTTTTACTACCGGTTCTGTGGGCATGGCTTGGTGGGTAGGGCAGGGGAAGGATACGATAAAATCCCCATTCCCCTCCCTCCCCACTAACCTGCTTTCCAGCTCCATTCTTCTGTGCAGGGCAACAAAAGAAGACCCAGCCGATCAGCTGGGACTCAGGAGGTGGAGAAGAGATGGTGGTGGGGCCAGTCAGAACTGATATTGGCCGGTTCTCCAAACTACTCAAAATTTCCGCTACCGGTTCTCCAGAACCAGTCAGAACCTGCTGAATACCACCTCTGCTTCTGATATTGCCTCTTCGCCATCCTTAGAAGACAGGAGGAAGATGCACAACCTAGACAACAGTCTGGAAACAAAATTATGGTGGGGATGGGAGAGGAGGTAGAGAAAGCATCTCTGAAGGGATGTTTTAGTTTTCAGGAGAAAGCTAGTTTTGGTGCAGTGGCTAAGGCATGAGGCTACAATCCGAGACAACGAGTTCTAGTCCTACCTTAGACACAAAATCATCTGGGTGATCTTGGGCCAATCACTTTCCCTCAGCCCTAGGAAGGGGTCCATAGCAAACCACTTTTGAAAAACTTTACACAGAAAACTGTAGGGTCTTCTTCAGGCACATCCTGGGAACCAATCAAAATAGAGCCTGGAAGGGACATTAGAGGTCTTCTGGTCCAACTGAAAAGCGGAGGGGGGGGAAAGTAAGAGAGGGAAGAGGTCCCTTTGAAGTTGCAAGATTCTATTACTGTAACCTTACAATAAAAATATTGCAATGTTGGTTCTTTTTGTCTGGACTAGCTTGAAGGGCTGGCATGTACCGTGGCACAATATGGCCAGGAGGTGGCACTAGAGCAATGTTATCATTACTCCCTTTTCACTTGTCAGAAAGGCATATAACAGAGTTGGAACTTGGAAGGGACCTTGGAGGTCTTCTAGTCCAGCCCCCTGTTTAGGCAGGAAACCCTATAGCATTTCAGACAAATGGTTATCTAATCTCATCTCAAAAACTTCCAGTGTTGGAGCATTTACAACTTCTGGAGGCAAGTTGTTCCACTACTAAATTGTTCTGTTATAATTTTTCTCCTTAGTTCTAAGTTGCTTCTCTCCTTGATGAGTTTCCACCCATTGCTTCTTGTCCTGCCCTCAGGGGCTTTGGAGAATAGCTTGACTCCCTCTTCTTTGGGGCAGCCCCTGAGATATTGGAACACTGCTATCATGTCTCCCCTGGTCCTTCTTTTCATTATACCAGACCTACCCAATTGCAATGAGTTGACTGACTCAGGTCTCTGAGGCTGGCTGTACTGTACAGGTAGTCCTCAACTTACAACAGTTCACTTTGTGACTGTTTGAAATATCAACAGCATTGAAAAAGCCGTGACTTATGACCGTTTTTCACCCTTAAGACCGCTGCAGCATCCCCAGGGTCAGGTGACTTACATTCGGATGCTTGACAACTGACTCACATTTATGACGGTTGCAGAGCCCTGCAGTCAGGCAATCCCCTTTTGCAATTGTAGAGAGTTAATCCCCGCCCTAGAAGAATTGAATATTCTAGGACATATTAAAAAGACAGAATATTATTTTTCCTTAAAGGAGAAATATGTTTCTAAAGACATAAACTCAGGGACTCAGCTCTCTGCCCACCCCCTAAATAGATGATTTTGGTGCCAACCTATCTACAAGACAAAAGGGTGGGCCAGCTTATCGACAAAAGACCTTCACCCTCAGGACATGATAGGATTAGCCCTCTACCCATGGGTGGCCTTCAAAAATTTTAGCAATGGGTTCTCTGCCTGATTGCTGGGTGGGTGTGCCTATGGTGGCTGTGGCCTAGTCAGCCTCCTGCGCCATGGCGGACGGCGTGGAGGCGTTTTTGCCCTCCCCAGGCTCTGGAGGTTTTCCTTGGTTTGGGTGAAAATGGCTTCCCTGGGCTCCAGAGGCTCTGTGAAGGGCCTCCCAAACTTCCAGGAGGCCCGTTTTTCACCCTCCCCAAGCTTCCGTGCGCAACCTGTACTTCCCTGCATCCAAAATGGGTCCACGTTGGGACTCTTGGGAGGGGAGGGGTGAGGTAGGTGGGGCCATCCAGGGGTGGGATTTGGGGGGTTCTCTGAACTGTGCAGAATCTTAGCTGGGGGCTCTCCTGAACCCCTGCAAACCCCCAGCAGCGCACCCCTGCCTGTACTCATCTCACCACATGGCACCTGGGAAGGTTGCACCCATCCAGCAAGATTCAACCAAGCCTGGGACTCAAGACAACCTACAAAGTTACCCCTGTGTGGCCCCACAGGAATCTGACTGTCAGCTGTGCCTCCATTTAACATCCGAGAAAGAAAACCTTAGACTCCATGTAAAATTGAAAAAAGTACTTTAACTGCATACGAAGTGATAGCCACAAAAAGAAAGCAAGATCTGAGGCAAAAGGCGCTGAAATTACATATTGAAAGTTATCCCAAGTCTTCACCCCCAACAGTACAAACTGGACATCCAATCTGAGGTGTGTATAATGTCATGTGGGTTACTGTACATCTTCAGGTGGCATCTCACATCTGGTATGCCAAGACGGTTGACTTTGGCCTAGAAAAGATAAGTGGCTGCGTTTGCAAAGAAAGCAGGAAAGCATCCCATCTTTTACAGTTCACACAACTTCAACCTCCAGCACCCATCCCCCAAGAAGTCCAATGATGCCTCCCCTCATTTCCATGGCAGCTGGAAAGAGTCAAGCAGTTAAAGATGTCAGGAAGAATTTTTGGAGGCTGGCAACCAGTCAGAATACATGCCCTTGCCACAAAAACAGGAAGCAAGTTCAAAGCCCAAGTGTTCTGACCCACGTCCTTTTCCAACAAATCCAACACAATCCAAAAGGAACAGAAACCTTCTAATGCTTTTATAAAATAATTAGCTGGGTTAAGCAGAAGCCTTGCCAAACTGTGCGAGACTTGCCAAAAGATAACAGACAAGAAATAATTTGCAAAATAAGAATCTTCAAATACAAACTCAGGATACTGGAATGTCCACGAGGCTGGAGTTTCAAAACGTCTTTGACTTCTGCAAAGAACGTTCCTTTCACAGCTGGCTTTTATCTTCTTGAAGGAGGGGCCATTTCCTTGCAGCCTTACTCCTGAGTCGTCCGTGCTGTTGTAACTGCTCTTTCCTATGAGCAATCCTGTGTGCACACGCACTTGGCACAGGCTCCTACGCGGGAACTTCCTCACAGCTGCTGCCAGCCCCCACAATCCCTAATGATTCTGGCCCCTCATCTGAGTCTTCGCTCTCCTCAGCCGTCCTCACCTTTGCCAGCTAACCACAACACCAAGAGAGGATATAAACCTCTCTCTCTCTCCCAAGTGCTCAATTGCCCAGGAGGTCAACCCCCCCTGTGGTCCTGTCCACCATTAAGCCATCTTTCCAAACAGCCTCCCTGTTTCCAGGGTCTTTCTCCCCACTTGGAACTAAACCCAGAGGGACATTTCTTCCAACACGACCTTCTGACCTTCAAGCCAAGTCCATGGGGAAACCAGATTGACTTTACAACCACATGACTAATTGAATAACTGCCAGTGTTCCCTTCACAAACGCGGTAAGAGAAGTCGTAAAAATGGGGCAAAACTCATTTCACACATTTTCTCACTTAGCCACATCAATATTGGCAGCTCCATAGTGATCGTAAGTTGAGGACTACCTGTACTTCCCATGTGTTCCCTGAACAGAGGAAGGCTAAGCATGCAGAGTCCTCAAATGTCTGAAAAACTGGGCACATACCAATATGTAATCCCTTCAGTCGACGAGGGCATCGACCTCCCTTAAAAGGTCTAAAAATGTTTGCATAGGTATTGCCAAATAGCAACTACATCAGACAAGAAGAGAAGGGTACCCTTAGCCCATATGCAACTCCAGTGTTGCATAATAATATTTATATAAGAAGGGGGCCAGGAGGAAAGAACAGCGAATATTCCTGCAATTATATCGCTGTTCCATTCCATTGTCCTCGACTTCCGACCACAATTGAGCCCAAAATATCTGTTGCTAAACAAGACCAGTTGTTCTGCCTCGTGTTATGACCTTTCTTGCCACAGCTGTCCAGCTTCTTCTTAAAAACCTCCAGTGATGGAGCATTCACAACTTCTGGAGGCAAGTTGTTCCACTGGTTAATTGTTCTGACTGTCAGGAAATTTCTCCTTAGTTCTGGGTTGCTTCTCTCCTTGATGAGTTTCTATCTGTTGCTTCTTGTCCTGCCCTCAGGGGCTTTGGAGAATAGCTTGACTTCTTCTTCTTTGTGGCAGCCCCTGAGATATTGGAACACTGCTCTCATGTCTTCTGATCTTATGAAGTTTCTCCTCCGGAAATATTGAATTGCTAATTAGGACCTACACAACCTTTGCTAGACCAATACTTGAATATAGCTCCGCTGTCTATATATCAGACATGAATACATTGAGCGAGTTCAGAAGTATTTTACAAGAATATTACACTCCTCTGTTTGCAATACCATCAGACTTGAGATTCTAGGCTTAGGCAACCTTGAACTACACTGGTTAAGATTGGACTTAAGCATAGTACATCAAATCATATGTACGTCTTATGTGTTAATGAATATTTCAGCTTTAACTGCAACAACACAAGAGCACACAACAGATATAAACTCAATGTAAACCACTCCAAACTTGATTGCAGGAAGTACGATTTCAGCTACAGAGTGGTCAATGTCTGGAACTCACTACCTGATTCTGTTGTTACCTGCTTAAACCCCCACTCCTTTACCCTCAAACTCACCTCTATCGACCTCACCCCTTTCCTAAGAGGTCTGTAAGGGGCGTGCATAAGTGCACAATTGTACCTACTGTCCCTGTCCTATTGTCCCCAATTATTAGTTCCTGTTTCATGTATTTAAACTTATATTTATTCTTATTTCTATTATATTGTAAGTGTTTGACAAAATAAAATAAATAAATAAATGTCATCCCTACTCTTTCTTTTCATTAAATTTGACCTATCCATTTCCTGCACCCATTCTTTGTATGTTTTAGCTTCCAGTCCCCTACCATCATCTATGGCATCAAAAGCCACAGAGAGATCTCATCTCAGAAAAGGTTACCTGCTCTCCCTTTTAACAAAATAAGAGAGTTGGAAGGGACCTTGGAGGTCTTCTAGTCCAACAACCTGCTCAGGTAGGAAACCCTATATCATTTTAGACAAATGGTTATCCAATCTCTTCTTCAAAACTTCCAGTCCTGGAGCATTCACAACTTCTGGAGGCAAGTTGTTCCACTGATTAATCATTCTCACTGACAGAAAATTTCTCCTTCCAGTTTGATTCTCTTCTTGATTAGTTTCCATCCGTTGCTTCTTGTCCTACCTTCAGGTGCTTTGGAAAATAAGTTGACCCCCTCTTCTTTGTGGCAGCCCATTAAATATTGAAATATGGCTATCATGTCACCCCTAACTCCTTGTTATCTTTCTTTCTTTCTTTCTTTCTTTCTTTCTTTCTTTCTTTCTTTCTTTCTTTCTTTCTTTCTTTCTTTCTTTCTTTCTTTCCTTCCTTCTTTCTTTCTTTCTTTCTTTTCATTTTTTCCTCTTTCTTCCTTCTTTTTCTCCTTTCTTCTCCTTTTCTCTTGAATACACTCTATATTTGCATAGAAATCGACTGAGAAGCCAAAGAAGCACAAGGAACCTGCTGGTGGGATCTGATAAGAAAAATAATACCAATAAAGGAGACTATTTGTAGCTCAGAATTGACCTGAGAGGTCCCTGGTGCTCTCTGAGTTTGGTGGTTTTCTTGCAGATGTTTCATTAACCAAACTAGGGAACATCATCAGGGCTAGCGTTAGCTTTCTTGACCTCTCAAGAAAAATACTGTTTTGCTTTGCATTCTGCTTCAGCAGCATGATCTGATGATCCTATATTAGTACAAGCAGTCCTTGTTTAGTGACCACAAGTAGGATCAGAAATGTGGTCATTAAGCAAAGCGATCGCTCAGTGGAACTGCAACAGTGCTTTCAGCTTTTCTTTGTCTTAAAGACTTGCAATGGCCATAAAGGTGAGGATGGGTTGTAAAGTTACTTGCTCAGCACTGTTGGTAACGGCAGATTGCCACTAAATGAAAGAGTCACTAAAGCCCCTGTCCCACTGCACCAACGGATGCAAAGAGGATGTAAAACGTTAAAAAACATTGGAAAACGCGATGCATCCGTTGTGTACTCACTGCATACGTGTTTCATACGCTCTATCCTTTGAGCATCGGTCCACTGAGATTTCATCCGCTCAAGAAGTTTTGAGCTGCACAAAACTTTGTGAGCGGATGAACTTTTCGCTGTGTACGATATAAATCCGCGACATACGAGCAACAAACGTTCTATGTCCGTTATCATCCGTTAAACGTCCACTGTATCCTCTCTGCATCCTCTGGGCATCCCCTCAACTCACATCCGCTGCAGCTGAAAATGGAAAGAGGGAGGAAACAAAAGGTACATGGAACATCTACACAACGTTAGTAGCACGGAAATCGAAAGGATGCGCAGTGAACGGTTTGCATCCGATATACATCCGCTAGGCTTCCTATGAACATCCGTTTAACATCCCCGCTACATACTACCCACGTCCGTTCTTTTCCTTTCTTTTCTGTTCTGTTTATGCAAATTTTTGCCACTTTTTGGAGCGGATGACAATGGATGGAGCCACCCCTGAAATTTTGCTCGTCTGCTGTGTCCTTTTTGCACACGTTTTGCATCCGTGGGCTAGTGGGACCGGGCCTTAAACAAGGGCTACTAGTGGTTGAATAAGCTAGGAATCTCTTTCAAACAAATACTATTTTATGGGCCAAAGTTGTTTATTGAATGGAATTATCCCAAACAACTCTTTCTCTCCCCACCCCCCATCTTTCTCCCTATCTCTTTCTCTTTCCCTCCCTCCCTCTCCCTTTTCCTCCCCGCTCTCTTTCTTTCCCTCTCTCTCTTTCTCTCTTTCTCTCTTTCTCCCGCTCTCCCTCCATATCTCTCTCTCCCCCCTCTCTTTCTTCCTCTCTCTCTTTCTTTCTCTCCCTCCCTCCCTCCATATCTCTCTCTCCCTCTCTCTCTCCCCCCACCTCTCTCTCAAAAGAAAATTATACTAAATTTGGAACAGTTCAAGGATATACAGGTAATTTTCAATTTATAATTGTTTGTTTAGAGGCCCTCAAAGTCACAAAGGCACTGAAAAAAAAGTGACTTATGACCGTTTTTCATGCTTACAATTGTTGCAGCTTTCCCCTGATCACGTGTTCAAAATTCAGAGGGCTCACATTTATGGCAGCTGCAGGGTGACAGTGGAGTAACCTCATCCCCCTTTCCGCACCTTCTGACAAGCAAAGTCAATGAGGAAGCCAGATTCATTTAACCACCATATATTATGAACTGAACAACTGCAGCGATTCGTTTAACAATGGTGGCAAGAGCGGTGCAAAACTCACGGAACTGGCTTTGCAACAGAAATTGTGGTCGTAAGTCAAGGACTGTCTGTAGATCTGGTTAAGAAAAATGGAGGGTTTTTTGACTGGAAAATCCTTTCCCTTCAGTCTTCAAGGGAAGTCCCCGATTATCTTGGAAGACCCTGTTGGATTTGGCCTTCAATGGAAGACTCAAGGTTCCATGCAGATCTACAATTTGACTGGTTATGCACATCAAGACCATGAGGCCCATCCCCAAACTTCCCATTTACAATCAGAATTTATATAAGACTCGTTCACCTAACTTTCCCTGTTTGCAGCCCCCATTTACGGTTCACAGAGAGAGTTTGTGAATAGCTGATTTCCAACTAGCATAGTGTGCTAGCATAGTGTGCCTTCCAGCTCCAGCATAGTGCCCCAAAGAAGAGGGGGTCAAGCTATTTTCCAAGGCACCCAAAGGCCAAACAAGGAATTATGGATGGAAAATGAACAAGGAGAGAAGCAACCTGGAAATAAAGAGAAATTTTCTGAAAGAGCAATCAATCAACCGATGGAGCAGAAGTTGCCTTCAGAAGTTGTGGGAGCTTCACCACTGGAGGCTTTCAAGAAGAGATTGGACTGCCATTTGTCAGAAATGGTGTAGGGTCTCCCATTTGGGTAGGGGGGTTGAACTAGATGACCTACAAGGTCCCTTCCAACTCTGATTATCTGTTATCTGTTTAGCTATTTCCCTTTCCCAGTGATGAAATCTATATTGACCGCCAGGTGAATTTTTAATCCCAAATAATACTATTATGTTCAAAGGTTGATACAGCAGGCTACGGACAGTTGGCTCCAAGAGCAGAATAGGTCAAGCGATTGCCTCAGGTTATCCTTGAAAAGGACAGTGGACTGGCAAAAGGTTTACTTTTTTAAAAAAATTCTCTATCTGGGTGGAAAGTAAATATATCCCATAACGGGCGGTTGAGAGGTGGTTCCAAAAACATAACCTTCTAGCTTTCCTACAAAAAGGAAACACAAAAGGAGAAGGAGCTGTGCCTATTGACTGATAGCACCTGGTAGCCTCTGAGTAAAATTGCTGGCTGCAGCTTCTTGAAGCTCTACGTAAGTGCCTACTTCCTTCTTAAGGGTTGAGAATCCTTCTACAAAGACTTGCAGATTCCTTTTACCTTACTTCAAGGGGGGCTGATCCTGACCTTGGCTGAAGGACTTGGGTAGCCTTTGTTTGTTGTGTAGATAATAAGGATGGAGTTTATTCTATGTCCCTACCCAAATATTGATCTTGAAAGCCAGGGAAATTTATGTATGGGTGTATGTGTGAGATGGAGATGATGGTGAGTCTCCATCCCATAGTTTCAGATGATCTAGGAGCTTAGAGGAAGGCAGAAAAACAGAATAAAAGAGTTGAAAGGGGCTTTAGGAGGTCTTCTAGTCCAGCCTTCTGCTCAACCAGGAAACTCTATCATTGTCCAATCTCTTCTTGAAAACCTTGAATGATGCAGCATCCATAACTTCTGAAGGCAAGTCGTTCTACTGATTAATTGTTCTGTCAGAAAATTTCTCCTTAGTTCTAGGTTGCTCCTCTCCTTGATTAGTTTCCACCCATTAGTTCTTTTCCTGCCTTGAGGTGCTCTGGAGAATAGTAGTACCCCCTCTTCTTTGTGGTAGCCCCTTAGCTATTGGGGCTGCACCAATATTGCTATCATGTCACCCTAGTCCTTCTTTTCATTAAACTATACATGCCTAATGTCTACCAAAACAACCAATGTCAACCAACACAAGTCCTATAGATCCCAGTCAAGTTTTTTTTTAATATGAGGTAACTTTCTTACAACTTGGTAATGACTAAGCCATTGACTTCAGTGGCCAAACAGGCAATGGAGAAAAATGCAGTTATTATTAGGAGCTTACATAATCCCTTCTTGAAAGTGAAGTTTGTTTCTAGATTTGTCTTTTTCCTGTTCTTCCTATTTTTTTAAAGCTATTAAAAGGGGGGGAAAGATTCTTGAAACTAGTTTGTTATTGTTATTTGGAAACTGGCACTATGATAAAATTTATACCTACATTGTGTTCCCGATTCTGTTTCTTTCTGCCTTCTCTTCCAGATATTTCTATCCAGATTGCCCTGGGCATCAATCATCTTGTTCTCCGCCATGAAGTTCCTCTTATTCTGTTGCCTCTTTGGCACTTTCTTAGCTACAGGTGAGAAGACATTGGGAGCAATTCAAGAACCTTGACTCAGATAGCAGGACTCCAGGCAGGTCTCAGGGCGTCCAGAAAAGTCAAGATGGTGCCCAACATCATGTGACTGAAACTCCAGCTTTTTTTTTAAAAAAAATTGAAATGTGTTAGAATTTTTTTTAAAAAAATTTGGAATGTGTTAGGCAGAGCTTGAATTGTATAGTTATGGCTCCTTCCCAGATTTATTTATTTTTGTTCCCTCATCCATCTCTGCCTGTAGAAGAAGTAGGGGAGCCCCTCAAATCATAGACCGAATTCATTCCTTCATTTTTATGGAAGCCAGGATTTTTTGTCAAAAACAGGTCTTGACAAGTAAGATAGATGGACGGGGTAATGATGGCATGAATCACCATTTGACATGTGGGGCTGGGCAGGGCAAGGCACTCTACAAACAATGTTGTATCTTCCTCCTCTAGGCATGTGTCTTGAGTGTGAGATTTGTGTCTCGCCGGGCCTTGAATGTAACAGCTGGACGAAAACTTGTGATGCTAATCAAGATACGTGTGTTATCTTTCATACTGAAGTGATAAAAGGTATGAAATCTTAAGAGTCGTGAGACAGACTGTTGTGGTTCTCCGGCAACAGGTGTGGACAGCTGAGATCTCAGCGAGGCAGGATTCAGATGAAGGGCCTGCGTGTGATTGCAGGGATGGGGTCAGGACCATCGGGGAGTGGAATGCTGTCTTCGGAGATTGCGGAGGCTGGCAGCAGTGAGGAAGAGGTCCCCGAGGAGCCTGTGCCCAGTGCGAGTGCATGCAGGGCTGCTCAAAGGAAAGAGCAGCTGCAGCAACACGGGTGACTTGGGCGTAAGGTTGCAGGTAATGGCCCCTCCCTTAAGAGATAAAAGCCAGCTGAGAAACTGGAGCTCTTTGCAGGAAGCAAAGAAGTTTTTGCACTCAAGCCTTGTGGATGTTCAGACTATCTTGGTTGGTGTTTGGAGACACTTTGTGTTTGAAAGTGTCACTTTATTTCTTTGTAACTTTATCTAGTGTTCTTGGCAGCCTTGCACCACCCTGGCAAGGCTTGTTCTTATCAAAGACAATTAGTTTGAAACACCCTTCTAACCAGGAAGGAATGGAATTTGTAAAGAATCATTAAAAGGTTTTGCTGTTACCTCTGTTTCTGTTTGTTTCCTTGGAACAAGGTTTGGGTCAGAACATAGACAGGAAGATGGATTCAGGTAGCCCTCGATACAGGTAGTCCTAAGCCATTCGTTTAGTCACCATTCCAAGTTGTCACAGCACAGGAAGAGGTGACTTATGACTGTTTTTCACACTTATGACTTTTGCAGCATCCCTGTGCTCATGGGATTGGAATGTAGCCGCTTGGCAACTGACTCATATTTATGATGCTTGCAGTGTCCCTGGGTCCTATATTCCTCTTTTGTGATCTTCTGAAAGCAGTCAAGGGGGAAGCCAGATTCACTTAACAACTGGGTGACTCACTTAATAACTGCAGTGATCCACTAAATGATTGTGGCAAGAGAGGTCGTAACATAAGGCAAAACTCACTTTAACAACTATCTTGTTTATCAATTTGTGGCTCAACTGTGGTTATAAGTCGAGGATTACCTGCCATTTGCATCTAGTGGATCATTCAGCCTTTTTAAAAAAAAATATTTTAAAAACTTCATTAAACAAATTCTACAATTAAAAAACCATTAAAAACATATTTCTATTTATTGCAGCATATTCAGTGCATACAGCATATTGCAGTAGTGTTCACTCATTTTGACATATTCTTAAGTATATAGAATATTACTAAATATTATTACAATTATTTTACATTTGATTTCTGTCATATTTTCATATATTTTCATAGTTATTTAGATATTTATACACAACTATGCAGAGTTATGCCTACTCATACCAAATTATTTCATCACACCATAATCTTTCATTTCATCTCTCTTTTTGTGTCTACTTTGCAGCCAATTATACCATAAATTCCAAATTTTGTAGTGCTCTGTCTCCTCTCTCCTTCATTTCCATTGAAAGCCTATTCACTTCTGTACACTCTAAAACCTTTTTTTGTTATCATAGTATCCGAGGGAATGCTGTCATTTTTCCAATTCTGGGCAAAGGCTATTCATGCTGCATTATATGTAATATAATATATTGGAGTTTCTTACTAATCTTATCTGTTTATATACCGAATAGGAATGTATCTGATCTCAGTTCAATTCAGCCTTTTAACCTACTGAGGAGTCCTTGAATCTCAAATAAAATGTCTTTGTTCTTTATTTCTCACCTGTGCAGCTCCTGTGTCCCTCACTTTCATTTCAAAATCCTGTGGTACTTCTGACACTTGCCATCTTAACTACGTGGAGACGAGTCCACATAATGAACTAACAGTGAAGTCCAGCAGAACCTGCTGTACTGGGGAGGAATGTAAAACTGTTCCACCTCCTGGTATGTAGCTCTAGGAAGCCAATCTCAGCCCCAACAGACAACGTGAAGGAGGCGAAATCTAACCTCTGCAGGGCTGCCCATTTCTGACTTCAACTTTGTCAGAGCGAAGGGTTTAACCTCTGTGTTTAAAAGTTCTCTTGCTAAGGGTTGAAAGAAACTTGCTCAGGCTGGGTGGGGAATTCTGGGAACTGAAGTTCACTCATGCTAAAGTCGCCAAGGTTGAAAAAACACTGAGGAGAATATGTTTTGTTTAGGCAGAAGAAATCCTATAAACAGAGTCTGATAATCTGTCTCGAGTTCACCTTCCTGGAACGGAGTGGAATGCAGGAGAGGAGAATAGATTTATTGGCCAAGTATGACACAAGGGATTTGTTTCCAGAAGCTTCCAGAAGGTGTCCTCTTAGCTTTCTGGGAGTTTAAAATCCAGGAAGGCTCCCTGAATCTCCAGGGAAATATAGTCTGAGGGATCATCCAGCTTTCCCATGGTTTTGGGGAACTTAAAATCCAGGGAAATAAAGAGAAAGGGTGTGCAACATCCTAGCCTAGCCTTACCCAGTCTGATAAAGCAGGCAGTTTCTCTTAGGCAATTGCACCAATCATCTCCTCACTCTTGTTCTTGACAGTGCTTGAACACAAAGTCAACCGACCCAATGGACTTCAGTGTCCTGGATGCCTTGGATTGTCCACAAAAGATTGCACTGAACACCTGGTTTCCTGCCGAGGATCTGAAAACCAGTGTTTGTCTATAACTGGGAAGGAATTTGGTAAGAACAGGCTCCCTTTAGAATTATGATTTGAGTCTGGGAGGCCAGACTTGAGAAATTGGGATTTTGGAGCAGTCATTCGGAGCCTTCTTGAACAGAAAATGCAGCCAATCCTAGACGGTACCTGTGATGATAAACAGGGATGTCTTTGTAGCATCTCAGTTAAACAGCTAAGAGCAGTGCATCCATCTCACTATGATTAAAGGCCTATCAAAGTTTCAAAACAGTCATGGAAGAAATTAAGATGCCAGCACATCCCCAGTGGTGGGATTCAATTTTTTTTTTACTACCTGTTCTGTGGGCATGGCTTGGTGGGCATGGTGGGCATGGCAATTTTTTTTTACTACCTGTTCTGTGGGCATGGCTTGGTGGGCATGGCAAGGGAAGGATACTGTAATATCTCCAATCCCTTCTCTCCCCACTAACCTGATCTCAAGCTCTGTTCTCCTATGCAGGGCAACCAAAGAAGACACAGCTGATCAGCTGGGACTTGGGAGGCAGAGAATAGATAGGGTTGGCGGGGCCAGTCAAAGGAGGTATTTGCCGTTTCTCCGAACTACTCAAAATTTCTGCTACCAGTTCTCCAGAAGCTGCTGAATACCACCTCTGTTCCTTCCCGAAACACTTTTGCCACATTTATTTTTCCAAACACAATTTTCAATACTTTCTCCTTTTCCATTTTTGAAGGATGGGGTACTATAGAGAGAGTAGGGTAGGATAGGATAGGATACGGTAGGGTAGGATAGGATAGGGTAGGGTAGGGTAGAGTAGAATAGAATAGAATAGAATAGAATAGAATAGAATAGAATAGAATA